>JBBMOE010000021.1:4861909-5138437 GCA_037975065.1 Chaetodon trifasciatus
CATCGAGAGAGAGAGAGAGAGAGAGAGAGAGTGTGTGTGTGTGTGTGTGTGTGTGTGTGTGTGTGTGTGTGTGTGTGTGTGTGTGTGTGTGTGTGTGTGTTATCACGTCCTGTCACAGAGCCCATTATGAGAAAGGTAGATGGCTGTCAGGGATAGATAACATGAGTGAGGACTCATGGGTGATGGCAGCAGTCAGGAGAGCCCTGGAGTGACAGGTGTAATGAAATAATTCTCTTGTACGTCGTATGTGTGATGTATTCCTTTCTCATTCCTTCAGAAGGCCTGTGTGACAGTGTATACTGCAAACTCACTTTGGGAAAATTGGTTAAAGAATTGACTATTTTTAGCCACACTAAGTGGCTCTATAGGGATGGCAATGTTGGTTGGTTGGCTGGTTGGCTGTGTTTTTTAGTGAAATGTCTGTGTTGGATGGATTGGCATTAAATTTGGTCCAGACATTCAGTTTCCCCACAGGATGAGCTGTGATAACTGTGGCGATCATCTGGCTTTTTATCGATCTTCAGCACCGGGTCAGAATTTCAATTTCCAATACTTTGGTTTGTGAATGAAAAACATGCAAAGCTAAGAACGCTCCAGTCATTCTGAGCTGTTCTTTGTGTTTAGTGCTAATCAGCCAATGCTAACACGCTAAACTAAGATGTTGAACATGGTTACAATTGCTAAACATTAGCATGTTAGCATGCATTTAGACCTAATTCTAGTCTGTTCCTTCTGTACTCTATTTACATATTCCAAAACAAATGTCTTGTAAAATGCTGCAGTTTATGAACATCTTCCAAACATTGTCCAAACCTACACAATTTTATTTTAAATCCAAAAGGAGTTTGTCCAAAGATTTCAGAAGCACACGACATCTCGATACCATGACTGCCATCATCTTTTACATTTGAGCCAGAAGGATGGAGCCATAAATACATGGGGCCACATGGGTTTTTTATGTTTAGTGTTAACATCACAGGGCTGCAATGATGAGCTGGAACACACTGACACAAAATCTGCTGCATAGCAAAAGATGATTTTTCCAACCTTAAACCTAAACGTGGAGGCAGACAGGATCATTTATTGCAACTTATTTCCATAATTTAAATTTAAAGAAACCTTAAAGTCTCATGATATTGAAATCAAATCAAATGAACAGACCTAACTGGACTACAGAGTAAGGCTCTAGCTGCGTCTCACTTTAAGGGGCCATGAGGTCTGTATAGTCTACCACATGCTTGTTTTTCCACAGTAGACTGGATGCAACCGCACTTCCTGTCTTGTCACCATGGTGACGGAGTAAGTCAACAGAGCCTAAATGACCTCACACAGTTTTATTTGCATCCCATAATAAGGCGCACAGATGATGAGCTTTAAATTAGTGGTGTACAGTAGCGGGATTATGGAGCTGATTAATGGTGGAGCTCAGCGTAGAAAAAACTCAGTATTTTTTCTTTGTATTACAGTAAAAAAAACTGTAATATGATCTAAATAATAAATAACCCACAGTGCATCCAGCAGCTCTTTGTCACAGAGCAAATGTTTGTCATCCAGTTTAGCCTATATTTAGATGCTGGAGTGAGTAAGTAAATACACTCAGAGAAAGTATATGGAAGTCAACATTGTCAGCTAATTGAATAGTATTTCTTTTGTCACATAATGAACTCCATCCATGCAGAGCTCCATGCAGGTTAAAATACATGCATAATTATTTGTGGGTGCTGTGTAACCTGTGACTGCCAGCCTCCTCACAGGGTTCAGGATAATTATTAGTATTTAAGCCTATTACTCCTCTGTGATGGTTTTCACTGGGCATGAAGAGAGCAATTTGTGAAACTCATCAATATTTCAGTGGCTGAATACAAAAATACATCCAGGAAGGTGTCACCGAGCCGCTCCCCACACCCGGGAGAAAAAAAAAAAACAAAAAGGGGCGCTTGCGTTGTGTACTGATGTCAGAATGACATCATAAATCTGAGAAAAAAACAAAAATTCCTTTATCTTACATACAGTCAGCTGACAGTTTATTAGGTACACCTACTGTAGGTAAAATAATGCAGTCAAACACAACAGCCATGACATATCGATGACGGCGGACACCCCTCTCAGTTTAAGGCATTATTCTTCAACAGTATCACAGCGTCCAAGATGACCATGAAGTGGCATTAACACCTTGTCTAAAACAGACTAATCAAAAAACTGAACATTATAAGCACACAGAGGTAAGATATATTTCTGGGCTGTTGCATTTGACCGCATTAGCTTCAGCCAGGGGAATAATGAGTGACAGTATCTCGTGGTGGATGAAGTACACAGATCCTTTGCTTGAGACGCTGTGAAGTACTTTGTTGCAGTAAAGGTACATCAGCTAAAAGTGAAAATGATCATTGCTGACAAAATGGCACCTATGGGTGTAACACAATTTTATATTATACTATTTGATAATTATTACTGTTGTGGTTGGTCAGGGTGGAGCTTATTCTAACAATTGTACACAATGTGCATCATATTTTCTAACCTCCTCCTTCAGTATCTAATAGAAGTTGTTACAATAATTGTATTTCCTTCTACTGTGGTCCAAACTATGCTTAAGCTAATTAAAACTAAATTAATGTTACCAGCACTAATCTAAGATGTAACCACAGTGTTTAAGGAGACATTAAAACAACTCAAGCAGGGAAAATCACAAAATATCTAACAAGATAGAGACTGCTCTCCCCTCTGTCTTGCTCCCTTTTTGCAGCATGTTTCTTTCATCAACCCTTTGGATGCCAGTTGATGTCATGTCCTCAAACATCTCCTCAGCTGCCAATCACACACACACACTCACACTCAAAAAAGGATAAAACCTCAGGCTGTATGCAGGAGGCAAACTGTTAACCTTCCTAAAAAGAGAGCCGGTTCCTGTGGGGGTGTTATTAAGAGGAAACACACTTGAGGGTCTGCCCTCAAGGTATAGGAAAAGAAACCTAGAGTGGATCCTTCTGGGAGACACTAAAATGTGGCCTGTCGCTGAGCTGAAGGATGGCAGGCCTCAGCTGTTTCCAGCCGCGCTGTCATGTTTGAAGCCCTTTGGCCATTTTTATATGCAGCCAAGTGAGTGACAGGGTGACATCAGTGACCCAGAGAGCCGGTCTGAGTGGAGCAGGAGGACGATGACACTGGACAGATCTCACAGAAGTCAACTAGAGTGAGACTGTGACAGAGAGTGTGTGTTGTTTGCGTTTGCATTTATTCGTCAAAAGCAAAAAATAAAAGCATAAAAGCTTGTTTGTATGATGCAAAATTAAAGAAGGCACTGAAAGCACTAACTCTTGTTTATCATCTTGTTAAATCAGAATACACAGTGTGATTTCATGGGTTAACTAATGACATTTGACCTTAATATGCTGTAAGTACCAAATATGAATTCTTAAAAGTAAGTTGACAGCAGCACATGACCATTTCCTGGCTTCACCAGCAGCACAAACAGCCCAACATAATCAGGGTTTAATGCTGGGATAATGTTGAAATGACAGTTATAATAGTGAAATGGAAAAATAACAGCAGCAGTAATCATATCCAGGACATAATCCTATTGTCCACAGCATGAGCACAGCTGGATTGAACAATACTCACATCGGCCACAGGAGGGTAAAGACACATTCACGTCTGCTACTGTTAATCTCATTTATTTGTCTACAGTATCAAGTTACACACTCAGCACCAGAGATATCCACAGACAAGAAATAACAACCCACCTCTGGCAAGCCTCCTGAATCCCCCTTTCATCTGAAGGAGAATCATCCATCACTATCGCATCCGTGCTTTCTCCTATCATCGAGCAAGCATCCATCTCCCCCCGATTCGGCGTTAAGACTGAATCTGAAAGAAGGCAATTATGAATTTCCTGTTGTTTTTCAATTGGGTTAACCGAACTGCCTCCATCTGCCCAGACTGAGTCCACGAGGATCAGAGGTGCGGGCTTGTTTCTGAGGCTGCTACTACAGAGCAGCACCGGGGCTGTTGGGGTTAATCTGCCCCGAGCTGCGCTCTGATTGGCGGAGCCGCGGTGATGCTGAGGACGCTGCCTGGTCGCTGTCCAACCGGCCTCGGTGCTGGAGCACAAAGTGACGGATAGTATGCACCAGATCCTGCTTAATTGGCTCGGACAGAAGCTACAGCTGCTGTTTAATATACGTGATGAAGGTGCACAAGCAGTGATGATGCGTTCAATTAAAACCAGCGCTTAATTGGGACCTCCAGCTGCTGCTGATCACCACCATGCTGAACACTGTGAATGTGCTACACATGACTCCTGTCGGGACTGATGAGGTGAATTCAGGTAAACACCATTATCCCCAATCTCCTTTCTGCAAATGTATACCACTCAATAAGAAGCAGACAACTCCCATTACAAGTTTTTCTTTACTTATAAGTGGCAAATACACCCAAGTATCAAAAATAAGGCCTGAAAGTAGCCTCAAGCCTGCTCCCTTTGTTTTAGTGGCATTACAGTAAAAAAGCATTTAAATGTCTGTAGCTAAGTGATGCTAATTTTACATGTGGTATTTCTAACAAGACACCATTTAAAGAGTTTATTCTGTGTAACCAGTGGCTTTGTTAATGATTAACTCATCATTTAGTAATGCTTTATAGATCATTAATACGAACAACTTTTGGGTTGCCAGGTGGTGAAAAATCTCTTTAAGTCGCTGCTCTGTGTTACCACCTAGTTAGACCAACAACTGCAGACCTGATGCATTAAAAACATCAAATTAATGACTTAATTACACTTCAAGCTGTGGACTAGATGGCTTATTAGAAAGTGAGAAAGGCATCAGTATTCATTTAGATCCAAGATGCAAAACTTCATTTTCCATTAATTCAGGAAATAATGCTAATAATTAATGGATTACTGAAACTATTACTGAATTCTTACCAAAGAGAAATGGGATTTTTCACAAACCCAAAAACAAAACAACAAAAGCTTATAACTGATCCATAAGGCATTAGTAAATTATCAATTGAGCGTTAATAAAGCAATCATTTATATACTCTTTATAGCAGATGACTTATTGGAAAGCAGTACTATGTTGTAATTTAACATCTTATTATCTTGTGTTTCAAGACTGCATTCATTGCAATATAGCAACATATGTACAGCCTTTCCCTCTGAAATGTAGTGGAGTACAATTATAAACAGGGGCAAAGAAGAACTCTTTAAGTGGTATTTCAAAATCCCCTCTAATAAATGTTCTTTCCTCTGCAGATAAAGAGAATGAGACAAATAATTGCGGAGCGTTGAGCTGGTTCAGATGTGGATTGTGCAAACGGAAGATCAAAAGGGTGTTCCTAGCTTTTTTATACTAAGCACACATTTTTTACATCAGTTTGACACTGATTTCTAGAGGCCAAAAAAGTAGTTTTACTGTTTCCCAAGAGATGAGGTGATGAGAGAGAAGGAAAAAGGGAAGAAAAGAAAGCAGAACATGACTTTGGGATAGTATTTAAGAGATGTGAGGGCCAGCCAAATCCGACCGGCTCAAAAGAAAGGAGAAACTGTGACACAGCAGACCTGTGTGGATCGCTGCTAATGAGGCGGCCGCTGGTCTGGCTCTGGTAATAGTTGTAAATATGAATCATGGCGCTGGGCCCTGAAAAGATTTATTGGAAGAAAGGCAAAGTTCAGGAAAAGGAGGGTGTGAGAAAGTTTTGTGGGAGAGATAAAAGTCCTGTTTCATGGTTTTAAATGAGAAGCAGAGACAGTGGAGGGAGATATCTTAAGTTTCATCTCAACAATGAAGCCTAATTTATAGCTATTGGTGCTTTAGTGAGTCACAGTGCTCAAAATTGATTTAAACATAGTTAAACGGGTAGATTAAGTGTCTCATCTGACAGATTCAGAGCTGTTAAATGTGCTTTAAATGCTTTATCCTTCATGTTCAAAGGATGCAGCTGAAAGCTCTGAAAGCTACTAAGTGGCCCTTTGAGCTTTGACTTTCTTTACGATCTTCATGCTCCAGTGTTTTTGTGCAATATTGTCCTCACACTCAACAAAGGCCTGCTGTGTTGGTGGTTGGCATGGTGTTTAGTGAACAGCCTGTGTTGCAGCTGACATGGCGAATGCCTTGCTGACTTCAGACACTGATTAACTTACACTGCTCAGCCTGCCACACACATGCACAAGAAAAAAACACCCAAACACACATACCCAAGGCCTAACAGGCACAAACTGGATACCAGACACATATATAATGAGAGGCTTGGCTTCTGGCTGGTACAGAGGTGACAGCCATGGTAATTTCCTGTGCCAGATCTCTGCGTAGTGAGTAGTGATGCAAAGCGAAACACTTCATTACAGCTTCAGTGCTGCCTGAAGAGCTGTGAATAAACACAGTTGCATAAATATCAAATACAACAGGGGATACACTGCAAATGACTGTGTGGAAACAAGGAGCAGTGTGAAATGTTACTGGAGTGTTTCTGAAATGCAATAAATCAGTTTCTGGAACTGAGGGAGTTATGAGTGAAGAGAAAAGGTGTTTTGCTGCCACCTGTTGGACAGATTTTGAAGGTGACAGCAATCCATCGGTCTCCCCATAATAATGTTAAAAATACATGAGCACAGAAAGTGTCGTTTTGTGTTGAACACTATCATTATCTTATATTTTGAATTAAAATTAATCAGCATACAAATTAAAGATGCTTCAGGATTATTTTGTCATGAAAATACAAGTTAAAATGTAAACATATTTTGATTCATTTTAATTTTTCGTGTGTCTGTGTTAAATGACACATGTATTTTAATATTCCGCCGCTGCATTTCTTTATATCAGCGCAGACGCGACGTGTGATTGCTGTTGTGAAATCAGCTGCGGAAAGCGCTTTGACGCGCGGATTGAGTGACAACATGACCCGGAGCCCTCCTGCAAAGTTGTTCAGCGGGTGTAAAGTTACGAGCGCACAGGACACACCTCTAGAGGGAGTTCCCGGGGAGGTGGAAACAAGGAGCTGATCCCGTCTCATGCAGAAAAGTCAGGAGACCTTTCACTTAAAGTGAGCGGTCGTCCGAGCCGGCGGCTGTGCGTCTCTTTCCCCAGCAGCCTTCGCCGTGCCACGCGAGGAAAATGGCCGGGATGGGCAACTCTTTACGCGCGGCTGCCCTCCTGGCTTTCGTGGTTCTTTCTATTCTGGTGTCACTCTTGATTAGCAGCGTGCAGCAGTTTGGAGCTAGAGTATATCACTTTTCCAATGCAACTCTCGCTGGTGATGAGGGGGAGTTCGCGTCGCTCCGCGGGGCGTTGATTTACCAACTGAACGAGAGGCGCAAAGAAATTATTCCGCTGCTTTTACCCGCAGCTGATGAGGATGGTGAAAACGGTCAATTCGTTGAGGGTCGACATTCTACCCAACATGACCAAGCGCTAGACGCGACTTTGGATTACAGTCTGTGGAATGAGATCGCGCATGGCTCCAGGAAAGCGCATATGGATGAACTGGATTGTGATTCCCTGGTGGACATGCAGGCGGTGGAGGTGCTCGGGTCTGGATACACCAAACTGGTTGTCAAAGTGAATCTAGCCGGAGGTCAGCCCGTGGCGTTGAAGCTCGTCAACGAGCAGGGCATAGACATGGGCAAGTGTGTGAAGGATTTTAAAGACCCGCAAGGCTGCCGCGAGCTCGTTTCTTACAAGTTGAAGAAAGAAATAGTCCTGCTGCAGAGGCTGCAGCATCCAAACGTCATTAAGGTAAAGTGCTCCCTCTGTCTGCCTGGTGTGCACACATTTAATGACTTTTTTAAAACTTTATGGAGTTCCGGTTCATGCACAAATGCGACAGCAACATTGTAGACAATGTATTATATTTCAAAATTAAGGATAGTGAGGCATTAGAGGCTCACGTTTGAACACTGGTGCTGCTGCTGGAGTGTTATTAAGATTTTCCATAATCCATGTACCACTGCTCACATTTTCCTTTGTCTCGCACACACTGAGCTGGATGAAAGGCCTCATTGGCTCTGCAGGACCTTCCCATGTAATTAAATTAAATTCACTGACCCTCTTCTGACCTCTGGGTCCAGTTTGGCTGGAGCAGACAATGTGGCTCTGTCCTCTCTGCTATCCCTGGTTTCATCTGAAACCCCTTGCACTTATTCACTCAAACCATTACAACCCAATTCAGGACTAGTTTGAAACAAGCGGATGAGTTTCTTTCTCACCTCTGGCAGTCGTTGGACGGTGGTGTGTGCCCCAACAGCTCAATGATTTATTACTCAAATGCACACAGCACGTTCCTCCTGTGGGCTAATGTGATTTTACTGACACACGTCTGAGCTGCTGAGAGCACCTTTGGCAGAACATCATGTCCTCTTAATTTCCCCATATGCTCAGAACTTTTACACATTCTTTTGCTCCTTTCTGCCAAGTTAAAATGTAAAAACAAACAGCAGCTTAATGACCCTTTTTTAACCACTGTGACTAACCACAGTTGTTCTCCACTCCACAGCTCAAAGGTCACTGTGCGGGAGGTGCAGGAGGAAGAGGAGGAGAGGGAGGAAGAGTCACAGTCATTCTCGAGCAGGGGAATCCTCTCCAGATGATCCAGCTGCTCCAGAGTCCATGGGAGGACAGATTCAGGGTAAGCATGTTAGCTCCCTCATCCAGCTGTCGATGGGCATGCTCCGTCATTCATCCGTTGTGCAATGCTGCACACTGTGAGGCCGAAAGTCACACATGTTGCACACAGTATGTGTGTGTGTGTGAGCACTCCTGCTGCTCTTGGGAGGAGAGACGATGGCTGAAAGATGAGGGAGGCGGACATTTGAAACTCCTGGAGGTCCGACATCTGTCCCTCAGTGTATTTGATCAGGCCGTGGCTGGAATGGAGATGGGTCCTGGAGTTAATCCACTGCAGGCTAGGAATGTCATCTCATACTTCACACACACACACACACACACACACACATACACACACACACACACACACACACACACACACACACGCATGCACAGAGCTTTAGCCAACCCCCATCACAGGTATGCTCACAGTGGGTGTCAACAGAGGCTGAATTAACACTGCAGGGATCCAAGTGTGTGTATTACTCACATTGTGGGGACATACATCTATTTACACAGCCATAATGTGGGGACTCGTCTGCATTATGGGGACAAAATGCATGTCCTCATAATGTAAATCATTAAATTTTAGATTGGAAACTTGGGTTAAGGTTATATTGAGGTTAAGTTCAGGTTAGGTTTAGGTTTAGGCTTGTAGTGGTTCTGGTTCTGGTTAGGGTAAGTCTCCAGGAAATGAATGTATATCTATGTAATGTCCCCAGAAGTTCTGGAAACACAACTGTGTGTGTGTGCGTCTGAGTGTGTGTTCACGCATGGATGTGTTTGAAAGAGAAAGAAAGGCCGAGTGGAAGAGAAAAAAATATGCCAGAGCATGCATGCTTTGTTTTTGGATTAGCTAAAGTAACATCACAGTCTGCGAGTATCATCTCAACTGTGGGCCTCATTTTGCCGCATCACCCAAATAGCCGTTCATAATACCCCCCTCGAGCTGCTCGGCCCCTCTCAGCTACAGTGCATCTGCGCAGGCTACAGTAATCCAGCGGTGTTTGGTTTCACCCAGCCCTGTTATTACTGCACTTCGATCCCTCCAAGTGACGTCCAGGAGACTCGGAGCATGAGCTAACACTGCAGCTATGTTTGTAGTGTGACAGGATCATTTCATGGTCTGTCAGTGCGTGGCTAATGCCTTTATTTTTCCTCCAGTAGCCTACTTATTTTCTCTTTCTGTTTTTATTATAGGATTTAAAGAGTACTATAAAAACAGTCTCAGGAAATGGCTTGCAAATGTGGTCGATGAAACGTCTTAAAAGCAAATAACACTGTTTTTGCGAGGCTGCAGGTTTTTATATTTTGCAGTTTTTAGCTATATAATGAAATTTAATTACATTGTCCAATGTGTGACCTTTTCAGGAAAAAACACGTCAATTTTTAGCTTGAGCGCCAATAAGTTTTGGTTATTTTAACATTTTTTAAAGGTTTTTATTTGACAAAAGGTCAAAGGGAGCCATGTAATCCTCTAATTTTGTTGAATCAAAAAAATGTAACCAAATTTTGGAGCTACAAGTAGGGCAGCAGCCAACATCTGTTTACATTTATCAGCCTTTTTTAAAGAATGGATCAATCAAGTTATTAACGGCTGAAATGTCAATCTCTGCGCTGGCTATAGCCATGGTTGGAGACATCTGTTTATCACAAACATCAACTTGGACTCAAGGATGGGCTGATTAGATTTGTGACCACACAAAACACATTTTTGACCATAAGTCAAGAGTTCATACAGTAGTTGCAATTACTTACAAAATTCACACAAATGTCTCACAGGGAAAAATGATGAGGTGATGCCATTTTGTATCCAAAAGGTCAAAGGTCAACTTCACTGTAACATCATAATGTTCTGCAAAAACACTTTTCTGACCATTATTCAACAACCATAACTCA
This sequence comes from Chaetodon trifasciatus, assembly GCA_037975065.1. NCBI lineage: Eukaryota > Metazoa > Chordata > Actinopteri > Chaetodontiformes > Chaetodontidae > Chaetodon > Chaetodon trifasciatus. The sequence continues at coordinate 4,872,406 of JBBMOE010000021.1, forward strand.
AAAGGAGAGACTGTGACCATGTTTCACATTTGGTCAGGTACTGATTTGGTGACACTAATCTTGGGTGTCCACCTCGAAGCTGATTGTACAGATCACCTGTGCTGTCGGGTTGAAGGTGTGTGCAAAGTGCTGATACTGAGCTTCAGTTGATTGCCGTTGCTCCGTGTGATGAAGCTCTCTTTCAGTCCTCTGCACTCCTCTGTAGAAACAGTCTCTAAGTGAAGACAGAATGTTTCTCACTGGAAATTATTCACTGGAATCATACATGTCAACATAAGGATAACTTCCATTTCACTAAAAAAGACACTTAATACCTGTCATCAAATTCATTCAAAGTCTTAGCTGCATAAATCATATGAGTCTGTTTAGCGGAGGTATATAACCGCGAGGACGTATTTCTAATTTAGTATTTATTGTATGTTCCAAATAATTAGTTAAAAACACAAATAACAAAAAATTAGCAAATCCTCACACTGGAGAGCTGGAACCAGTTTTATTTGGCATTTTTGCTTTGTACCATAAATAACAAACTACTAATCGATCATAATTGTCATTGATTTAATTTTCCAGCTCTAGTTACAAGGTTATGAAAGTTACCACAATTCTGTGCATTTAAATGCACAAATAGTCATCAATCCAGCTGATCAGGCTGTGGCATGTCTGATCTCCTCCCAGGTATGCCTGGATCTGGTCAGGCTCCTCCACTTCCTGTCCCAGTCTCCTCTGGGCTCCGTGGCTCTGCTGGACTTCCAGCCCCGGCAGTTTGTCACTGTGTCCGGCGAGCTGAAGCTCACAGACCTGGATGACGCCAGCGCTGAGGAGACCCCCTGTCAGACAGACGCAGACTGCACCCTCCAGTTTCCACACAGAAATTTCACTCTGCCGTGCTCGGCCCGGGGAGTGTGTGAGGGCCTGAGTGAGAAGAGGAACATTTACAACGCCTATAGGTAAGAAAAGCGACAGTTTTACTACATGATAGACGTGTGATGGATAGATAGATTAGCAGCTACAAGGATGATTACTTAAATATAGGTTCAACTGACATCTAAAATGTTGTTGATAGTGAAGACGTACAGCAGGAAATTTGCGGTTTGATGGAGGGAGGTGTGATGAATAAATTGGTAGTTTCAGTGGAAAAAAGAAGTGCTTTCTGCTTAAAAAGCCTTCAGATTTTTGACAGCTTTATGGACTGTGTTTGCTTTAACACCAGTGTGAGACAAGACATGTTCTGTGGGAACTATGCGATGGGGCTTGTCTGTCTTTCTGTGTGTCTGAATGAGTTGTCTTTGCCTCAGGTATTTTTTCACCTACCTGCTGCCTCACCAGGCCCCACCCGGGCTCACACACCTGGTAGACCACATCATGAACTCCACAGGTGAGGAGGAGAGACGTCTTAACACGATGCAACGCTAACTGTTGAAGATCAGAAAGCAAATCTTTCCATCATTGCAGTCGTGTGATGACACGCCTCGCCCTAAGTGCTTCTTTTAATGAGCTCGACGAGATGCTTCATGACATGTAAAGCATGTATAGTAATGAATGCAATTTGTCCTCTGCTGAGATCACACGTATCACAACAAAATGAGGGGAAAAAAAAAATCATCACATGTTGGATGAGTATGATTTTATGCCTGTAGTCGGTTAGATCTTTTACAAGATTTAATGCATTGTGTGTGTCCAGGGGAGCTGAAAGCTGACATCAATCAAACGCTGGAGGCCTTTGAACACATCCTCCTCCTCTATAAGTCTGGCCTGCACCTGGACAACCTGCCTCCATCAATAATCAGAGGTAAGAGCTCGTGGAATGAAGGCTGCTTTTTATGAAGTACAGTGGGCCCTCTTGTCGGCTCTTTTCTTGGAGAGAATGCTTGGCTTTTTTTTATTCCTCCCCCTTTTAGAGAAAACTCAGTCTACACCTCTGTTTTCATTTTGTATCCTCAAAAAAAATGAAAGGGGGTGTTTCTCCCGCTCAGGCTGTTTTGACAGGTTTATTAGGCAGCTGGAATGAGAGGACAAGACCAACAAAGTGGGATTAATCCTCCATGTCTCTGGCTCAGGGAGCACAGTCAGCGTTCATTTAAAAAAACAGTGCTGGGATTACATCAAGTTATTCTTTACACAAGAAATCTCCTGTTTGGTCCGTTTGCCTTTGAGTTATATGGAGATTTTTTTTGCAAACTTCTCATCTAACATTTTGCATTCTATATACAAAAAAATCTAGCGAACATATTTTCGCCTTTTGAGAAAAGTCATACTCAGTAATTCCTTAGCAAACTTTCTGTCCCTCTTTTGTATTCTGTCAGTATAAGCAGTGAAAGTCCTTCATTTTCCCTCCCTTGAACTCGCCTCCACTCACTCCACTGCTGCCCCATCACCCCTCCCGCCGTTCCTCTCAGCTCTATGAAATATTAATAACAGAATGACTGGCTGCGTTCCTGTGGTGAGATTTTCCGTCCCCCAGATGCTGGACTGTTTATATAGCAGCGCTTTGTGAATTTAATCACAGATTCAGGGTAAAGAGGCCAGGGCGCTGAGGCTGACACCAGGAGGGAATGTTTTAGCTTAACAAGGAGGTGCCATGAGTCAACCCTGCTGCTGCTGCTGCTGCTGCTGCTGTGTGTGATAAGAGTTTAAAAAAAAGTGTGTGTGTGTGTGTGTGTGTGTGTGTGTGTGTGTGTGTGTGTGTTTTATTTCGCCATATTGTGGGGTTTGTTGAAACAGAGGTGGTTTTCGGTGGAGGAAGCCTGTTTACATTTTTAATTTTGTTAAGTTTAACCTAGTTTATCTTAATTTAGCTTGGCTTAGTTTGGTTTAGTTTATAGTTTGGCATATTGGTAGTTTGTGTATTCACTTTCTTGTGCAGAAGAGACGATAAATACCACTCTAGCACAATATGTGTCTGCTAAGTAAAGCTACATCTGGCAGCTGTTCAGCTTAACTTATCATACACACTGTAAACAGGGAAAAAGCTACGCTGGCTCTGTCCAGAGGTTTAAAAAATCTACATGCCAACACCTCTAAGGCTCACTAATTAGCATTAGCATTAGCCTCTGCTGGTTGACAGCACTTCTTGAGGTAGTACTGCCATTAGTCAAAATAAAGTCCAGCACATAACCAACCAAAACTATTGTATTTACACAGGAAGCAGCTGGATGGTTTAGATTGCTTTAGTTTTACACAGTTTTTGGGAAAAATAAAATACTTTTCCATTTCATTATTCTTTTTGCTGAGAGTTAGTTTGTAGGTTAGTTTGAATGTTTTGCTAGCAGCCAGTTAGCTTAACTTGTCGGAAACGGGGAAAACAGCGAGTCTGTCTGTCCAAAGGCCATTTTAGAAGGAAGTTACTGGTCCGTGACAAAAAATAGATTGGCACATAACCCTCCATAAAGTGGTGCATTGCTGTGTACACTTAATTAAGCAAATGAGATAATGGGTTAATTAGTGAGCTTGTGGTGCTGTTAGGTTTTTTTTATCGCTAGACAGAGAAAAGCTAGCATGTTTCCCCATCTCCAGTCTTTATGCTTAGCTAAGCTAACTAGCTGCTGGCATTAGCTTCATGTTGCACAGACAGAATCTATCATCTAACTGCGTATTTCCCAAAGTGTAGTTTTTAAATGATTAAGCAACCAGTGGAGAAAAACAAACAACCAAAGATTGTGCATTTGAGCATTAAAACACACACAGACTCATTAACATTCCTCCCCTCAAAAGAGAAAAAACTATTATGGAGGCCAAAGACAAAATTAAGCTGATAAAAGAAGCCAAATGGCAGCACAGCTCAAAGATAAACTCAGTATAATGTGTGTGTGTGTGTGTGTGTGTGTGTGTGTGTGTGTGTGTGTGTGTGTGTGTGTGTGTGTGTGTGTGAAAATGAAATTGCTGTCAGATGGAGATTCATTGGTAATGTGGACATAACTTTTCCACCGTTGAGATCATGTACGAAGGTGGAGGCCAGAATCTGGTAACGACGTAGTTTCTTAAAATGGCTCTTGCTGCAAGTATGAATGTATTCAAGTGCTAAAAGTTAAAGAGTAAATTCATTTAGGTCCTGAGCACTGTCATAAATATTTAATATTCTTTATACATATGAAAGGAAGGCTTGTTTCCCGAGCTTCATCTTAAACATATACAGTTTATTTTAATACTGTATGTCTCTGTCTCAGCAGCTGAGGCCTCACTCCCCAGCAGGCCTCATTTTTTTTCTCCCCTGAGAAGGATCCTCGAAACACTCCTTCTCCTTGTTCCCTTTTCTCGGGCCCAGAAGGCAGATATCCTCGTGTCTTTTTCCTCTTAACAATGCCCCCCCACACACACCGGCTCCTGCCATTTAAGAAGGTTAACAGTTTGTAACAGTGTGTCTCCTCCGTACGGACTCACAGACGAGGCTTTTGTCCTTTTGTGGTGTGTGTGCGTGCATGCATGCATGCATGTGCGTATGTGTGTGCATGCACAGGCACATGTGTGCATGCTGCTTTCTCATGGCTCCTGCTAATGTGTAGCAGATGATTTAAGGCCAGATCCACAAGACGTCTGAAAGAGTTATAATGATGAATGCAACGCAAATGTTGGGCAGGAGAGAGGTGAAGTGATTTTTCAGTGTGGAGAAACAGATTCTGAGGGAAAAGCTCAAAATGGAGTCAAATGGAAGTTATTTTCTTTTCACAGAGGCTCTAATAGATGTAGAAGGTTCTGCTGTTTAACAACATGTTTAACAAAAAAGAAAAAAAGTGTCTTTGTTGGAACAATTTGGTGATTTACTTATCAGTAAATAATCAGGTGGCTCCAGATTCTCACTTGTGAGGATTTGCTTCTTTTCTTTTGTGCTTGTGAATGTAAAATGAACCATCTTTCATCAGACAAAACAGGCAATTTTAAGACATCATCTTGGGTCCTGGGAAGGTTTTTTTTTTATCAGCATTCTTATATTTTACCAACTAAACAATTCAAGCCCTATTGTGGTATTGACAGGTAATATTAGTCTACTGGTAGACTTGGACCTCTGGTAATTTGTAATAATTGTGGGTCATCGATGATCTTCCTCCAGTGCCATGTCTGTAATTTGTAAAGTAAAGGTCCCACCAGAAATAACCTATATTTTCATGTGATAACTTTAGTCCTGTACAAAACAGCATCTTGCTGATTTCTTCTTCTTTGGTCTTCTTTTTTTTCTCTTTTTTTTTGCAAGGTTTTTGCTTTCTCTGCCCCTTTTTTCCTTTCCTGCTCGAGAATTATGGACTCTTTGTTGGCAATTATAGATGAAAGCTTTGACAGTATTTCGGGTGCATATTCAGGAGGCTTGTTGCTCTTGTCATTCAGGAAGCGGATGTTAGGCAGAGCCTCGACATCATGTCTGGGGGATAATGTCAGTACATTCGAGTAAAGTACACACTTTGCTTATCCAAATGCGCCGCATGAAACACAGATGTGGGGAGGTAATTTCTAGATCACACAAGGTCCCCTGGTAATACTTGAACTGTGCAAATGGGGCTTAAGAAAACAACTGGCAGATTAATCCATAATTAAAAGTACTGTTCAGTGCAGTCCTACTTGTCATAAAATCTGGCAGCAAAAATGAAAAAGTAAATCTGAAGGTTCATTTATTAACCTTTTGTCAACATTTACATGCTCAGAAAGAGAAAAATACTTATCTTTTCAGACACATTTCACCACATTTCTATATGCAATATATGTACGTTTTCACAGGACACACAAGCCTACGTAAATTACTATTTATTAGTAATTTTTATCATGATAAAAGACAGCCTTTCTTTGCCTTTCTTTGGTGAACAGATTCACAGCAAACGTCATCCTTCTGTTGCTGCTACTGCCAGCAAATGGCCACTAGACATTATAATCAATGTAAAAAGGCTGAATATAAGTCAATATATCTTTCACCCTCTGGGACAGTACAAGCTCAATACTTGCTGCTGTATTTTCACCCTCAACCAGTTTTCCAGGTTGTTGTTCTGCATGTTCTTATCTGTATTCTCTTCATTCGCTGCCGCACAGTATCCGTTTCCCCCTCAGGGATCATTAAAGTTTCATCCTCTCCTCAGAGAGCGCTTCAAAATCTTTCAGTAGCCTCATGTATTGAAGTGGCATCTCCTCTTCTGTGGTTAGATTACACCGTGATGCCAGGCATGGGGACCTCTGGGAACGCCGAGTATCGCTGCTGGCCGTCCTACAGCCAGCAGAGCTGCGTGCTGTCGGTCCACAGTGCCAAAGAGGCAGCGTACATCTGCAACTCCCATTCTCAGTGCAGCAGCTTCACTCTGACGGGACAGAGGACGTGGACGGGTTAGTAAAGACACACGTGAATTCCTCCTTTCTTTTCATCTGTCCTGAATTTAGTTTTTAATTATAGAAGCTCTTTCCAGCTCACTTTTGTCAGATTTAAACTTGTTATATAAATGAGATCAGCTTCAAATACTGAAAAAGCTCCATAATAAACATGTATAATTACCCAGTAAATCGTGTCTGTCACATGATGCTGAGTAAACAGCTGCTGCTCCTTTAATCTTTAGTGAAGCTTTTGAATGTTGAACTGTGTACAGTTATTAAGGATATCAAGTCAAAACATGTTAACTTTTTCATGCTGCAGATGTGTTTAACGTGGCTCTTTTTCTGTGCAGGTCGCCTCCTGGCCTCTTTCAGGAGCAGCTTCAGTCATCTGGTGCCTGATGGGACGTCAGAGGTGTATGTGAAGAAAACCAAAGCTCCTGACACGTCCACAGCGTGACACAACCAACAAACAGAACAGTCCTGTTACGCTCGAGTCATTATGGAGCAGGATGAGAGCATCACACGCAGTCGGTGATGTGAAGCAAAGCCAAATGTTGCATCCTACTCGTGAACATGTTGAACGCAGCTCGGCTCTGTGGATTTGCAGGAGAAACGTAGAGGCCGGGCCGAGGAGGAGGCGTTTGAAGTGAGGCAAGTGAATGTGATGTATTTATAGGGCTTCTGCTCAGTGACTGTTTGATGTGCCTGCCAGCTCACTGCCTCTGCCAACAACTATTTAAAGGGATTTCCCTTCAGGTACAATTAAGGAGGGGAGAGCCTTGTGCCCTCTGCGTGTTTTTTACTTTTTTCTACCTTGTCTTTACTTGCCATGTGTGTTGGCTTTCCTTGTGAGGCTGGGTCCCCTTTGTAGGATTTTTAAGCCAAAGAGGTAAGAAGAACAGCCGTTGCAGCTCAGCATTTGAAGCCTGAGGACGAGAAAAGAAAACAAGCTCTTATACAAATACACTTTGATGTTAATGCGCTGAGGTTGTGGCTGTTTTTTCATGGTTCTCCGGTTTAGTGGCGCTGTGGTATGAGATGGCATCAGCCATGTAAGCATTTACACACCAACAATGAGAAAGATGATTAAAACCATTCCAGAGCAGCCTGTTTTTACATACTTAGTTCATAGTGCTTAGTTTATAAATATTTATATGACCGAATGAAATGTAATTGTTCTTACATGATTGTGCATTATAGCTTATGTGCACCTTGTGGGTGAAACTTTTATTTTCAATGAAAAATTATTCACTTCAGTTTTTTTTTTTATACGTCACTTATTGTAATTGTACAGTTTTACAATTTTGTAATGATATAAATGTCTCGTTTCTACTTTTTGCTCTTGTGGTCATTTGCAATTTTATTGAATTGAGTCCTACTATAACTAACAGTCTGTTTATTTCTCATTAGTACCTGTGTGTGTGTGTGTGTGTGTGTGTGTGTGTGTGTGTGTGTGTGTGTGTGTGTGTGTNTGTGTGTGTGTGTGTGTGTGTGTGTGTGTGTGTGTGTGTGTGTGTGTGTGTGTGTCTGTCAGTGGGAGAGGTGAAACTTGCATGGGTATACTGACCTAGTTTTGTGTGTGTTTTAAATCCTTTATCTGCTTGTGTGCCCCCACAGCTACAATCAGTAGCCCATCTGAATAGGTGAGACTGCAAACCTACGGAGCTCCGCAAGTTTGCACAATACCACAGGAATGCATTCAAATGCCCCGTCATGCAGGGCTCATTATGAGCCTTAATTAATACATGTAAATGAGCTTATTTACCGACCCTTTGTTATGGTGAGAGAGGGGGCATTACTGTAAGACAAAGGCAGTCATCAGGACAATTGGAGCTCAACCTGTGGTTTGCACACGAATAGACTTGCCATCTGTGCCTGCCAGGAGGAGCCGGGTGAGATAAGGGCAGGACTGCAGGGTGGCAGGCTGAAGGATTTGTAAAGTCAGGACTTGTCACAGCCACAGAGACAAAGAGCAGACCAAATACCAGTGATGTCCTGATACGAGCCAGAGACCTTAGTAACATGTCGTCCCTCACTCCTCACACATTTCCTGTTGCTTTTAAAAAAAAAAGTGGAAAAAATCAATGATTTTAATCTTGATTCTCAATTTTATTTTATTTTTTTCAGACCGAACATAGTAAATTCTATACAATGTTGAAGCTCATCAGCAACTTGTTTAAGAATCACAGAATAATACAAAAACTATTTTTTGCTGCACAACAAGCACCAGTGGTGACTCCTTTGCCATTCAGCCATACCACTACTGCTGACTTGAAAGGGCATGCCCAGTGTACAGATTACACTTTTATGGCTGAGACACCAGGGAGGCCTCAGGGTCCTCTTTGCCTCATGTTGGCCCGTTGTTGTCTGGACAAAGCTGGCTGATTGGAGACTGATTATGGAGATAAGGAGTCTGAGTCACATTAGATAAGACCAACCCAACTCACTGGACCAACACAGCAGGACTGACTAGAGAGATTGGTTGAATAGTTTGGAAATACTCCCCCACAAGAGTATGTGTGCTATCTGTGCTACAGTAAATAGACTTAAAACCTGCCTGAAAGAACCACAGATAGCCACAAAAATTCCATTACCAAAATCAATATTGGATTTGTTAAAAGAATAGTTTGGAAAATGCACACATTTGGTTTGTTACAGGGAGTTAGATGAGAAGATTAATACCACTCTCACATCTGTACCGTAAAGATAAAGCTACCATAAGACGATAATTAGCTTAGCTTATTTTAGCATGGAGTCTGGAAACAGCTAGTTCGGTTTACTGGAGTTTTTACAAAGTTAAAGCGCAGGTTTCATTCATTTTCTTGCTGAGAGTTGGGAGAAGATTTATAGCACTCACCTACAGTATCTGCCAACTAAATTCATGGCTATAGCTAGCCGTTTAGCTTATCTTAGCATAATGATTGGAAACAGTGAAACATGGAGCATATATTCATGTTCCCAGGGTCCTCTGTTCCCCAGTCAATATTCTGTTTGGACACACTAACACTCCTGTTATGCTCAGGTCCAAACCCTAACCCTAACCCTGGGAAGATAGGACCTGGCGAACATTGATTTTTAGAAGGACATTCCTGGTCCCTCCCAAGACATACTGTGGTGAGTAACACCGCTGTGAAATGTCAACTTACATTTAGGGATTAAACAAACAAGATATAACATGTTAATCTGTGATCTTTTGAGGTGCTGGTAGGTGGAATTTCATTTCATTACTTTTTTAAAAGCATTTATTCACAAATAAAGCCTTCACACTAATAACTCAGAGCACAGCCCTCAAATATCTCCCAGTGATGAGCTTGAATTTATTGAATCGTACAGCTGCGGTTCATCCTCCTCCACGTCAGCTCGGAGGGGAAAATGTCTGACCGGTTTGTCTTGGCACTCCTCATGACAGAGCTAATGGATGTTCTGGCTTCGTCTATAGCGTGCACATGTTGTATTACCCTCAAATGTTATGAAACACATCACAAATGTAAAGTGTGATAGATTCATTAGGTTATTCAGCTGAACATAGTGTTTAATCAGAGCACAACAATGCGTCTTTCTTCATATGCAGCTTTGTTGGAGAGTCTGGAGTCGGTGAATCAGCACAATGTTGGCCGGTTGTTCCAGAGGAGGCCTTCATAGCACAGTTTTTGTATTCTCTGTTGAATCTGAAAGTATTCCCTTTCTTTCCCCCCTGATTTTGTTTATTTAGCTGGAAGTGTGTGTGGAGGTTTGAAGGTTGAGCTGCTCTAAGCTCTTTTTTTCTTTGTTTGTTTTCTTATGAAAGTCATTTTTTTTGTTTAGGGATGTTTTTGTATGTGCATCATGGTGGAGCATTTCAAACGTGGTATCATGTGGTATTGCTGTTCATGTGTGGTACACTGTTTCTCTGTTTTTAACCGTGTAATTGACAAGTTGTTTTTTTTTTCTAAAGGTTCAGGGAATGAGCGGGGGAGGAGAAAGATTGTTTTTTTAACTCGGCTCCATACCCCTCCATTTCTGTTTTTTTAAGTTTCCAGTTTCACCCGACTTGTTTCCGTCGGGTTTTATTCATGACCTCCATCTGGAAATAATATATGTTCATGAAAACAAGCCATCAGCAATTTTAGGGAAGAGTTGTGTGTGTGTGTGTGTGTGTGTGTGTGTGTGTGTGTGTGTGTGTGTGTGTGTGTGTNTGTGTGTGTGTGTGTGTGTGTGTGTGTGTGTGTGTGTGTGTGTGTGTGCAAGTGCAGGGAGGGGGACATTAGGGCCTCTTCTTAGGGTTCAGGCTCCACCAATGTAACAGAGTTAGTACAGCGCAAAAGACGTGTATGAGTAAGCTCAGAACCAAAGCCTCCATCATCCTCTCTTAAAATCCTGCTGCAATGCATTTGTGGTCTTGCTAAAGTCTTTGATTCGAATGCAAAGTTAGTCATCAAATGCAAGAAACCGCAGCTGCTGGGAGAAATTACGTGTCAGGCAGGTCTTTGGCAAAAATGTCTGACCTTGGCTCAGTCTAAAAATATGCATTAACTCAGTGAAAGCCTGCATAGTTCTGCAGGAAAGAAGATCTGGCTTGTGTTTGAGTTGCTCACAGGAGCGTATGCAGCCTGTGACGGGAGAGATAGAGCAGATATTCACTCGACTCTGGGCTCACAGAACACCTCTGTGCCTGTCTGCCGCCTTGGCTGTGGTACACAGGAGACCGGCCGGTCACACCTGAGAGCCTCTGAAGAGTAGCCAGACATTTAGCCTGCCTGTCCCGAGCACAGAGGCGTCTTAGTTTGCAGGGCGCTGTCTGTATGTCTAACTGTCTAACTAACTATTTGTCTGTCTGCCTGTCCGCCTGGAGCCGATACAATCTCCTTTAGAGCCATAATGGCTTTAGCAGGCCCTAAAGGACAGAGCAAGTAGGTGTGTGTATGTGTATGTGTATGTGTATGTGTATGTGTATGTGTATGTGTAAGGAGAGGTTTTCATTTCTGTCTGTCTGTGATGGGTGTGTGAGTGTCGGGGGGGTGCTGGCTGGATCATGTTTTAAAAGCCCTGAAGTTAACCCCAGTCAAAAGGTTTATGCCTACCACTAAAGCCACAGAGGCATCTTGAAAGGTGTAATAGCTCAGCCTTGTATCCAGTGACATCTCCATGGACCCACTGCACAGTTTCCCGGTGTACAGCTACACTGATTGCTGCAGTGCTGTACAATATGCCCCCAAAATGGAGCATTGAAAAGTAGCTTATTTATTTAGCGTTCAGTGTTTTATCTTTACTGACTGTCTGTGTTTGGGTCGCCTTGCAAAAGCCTTTTTTGGTTATGAGATCCCCACATGTCCTGCCGCCCTGCATTCCCTCCCTCTACATCACAGCAGCAGTCTGGCTCATTTTTCTTTTGAAGCCCCCTCCACCACCTCTCTTCCTCACCAGTCCATCCATCATACAGAGTCTCTGGAACCTCCTTTCACCCCACCCGCCCCCCTTTGCTGCTGCCACTGCCCTCCCTCTCTGCTTGAAACTGCTCCTCCAGGCCAAAACCTCCATAGCTTTACTATTAATTTAGGCTCCGCCACTGCTGTTAAACTGTTCCACTCCATACATAACTTCAACCCTCCATCAGTGTGTCCTCCTCCTGCCAGTCTTCCACTGCTCCCTGCTCTTTCCAAGTCACAGCCCACAACTGCTGTGAAGCATCTGGAGTTTCCCCCGTCTTTCAACTGGCTGAGACCTGAGGGCAGGGCTGCTGAGGATCAGGAACTGTGGTTTGTGTGTGTGTGTGTGTGTGTGTGTGTGTGTGTGTGTGTGTGTGTGTGTGTGTGTGTGTGTGTGTGTGTGTGTGTGTGTTAACTAAAACTGCTGTTCAAATCAAAATGCCTGCCTTTTGTTGCGTGCTCTGGAATCCCCTCCGTCACACCTCGGCCGTTTCTCAGCAGGGGGACGACTGCCCCCAGCCAGAGGAAGTCTTCCTTCTCTACAGTTAATCCTCTACCAGAAATACACCATGGCCCCCCTCTGAGTCACAGAATTATACCCAAATTAAACAAATTCATGTCTTCAGGACCTTTCATTGATACAGTTTTCCAATTTCTTCTAACACACAAACAACTTTAGTCTCTATTTTGCTCTCTTCTTTTTACACACAATCAACAAACATTCTCCTTGTACTAATCTTGTTCATCCATACACTTTTTTTTGGTTTTTCTTGTGACAGCTACACAGATTTACAAGCCTGAGAGACGAGGAAGAAAGTCCTTTATCATGATTAAAAAGCACTTACTGTCATTTCTTCTGTTCTTTACACTATTAATCAAAATTTTTGTGCATAAACATACACTATGGAAATTGAAATTATGAAGATATGTATGACTGATATCTGAGATTTTTATGTGTTACATGATGTCTTGCTGTATTTTTGATGCATGAAACAGTATACAGCAGTGTCTTGTAATCCCATGTGGAAGGGGCAAAACGTTTGACATGACAGGGAAGTAAAAGTTAACCATGTAAATTATAATCGGAAGTCAAAAAGAACCAAGCAACTAATTACAGTTATATACGTTGCATGTATTCTCTCTCTGGCGCAATAAAGTGCAGCTTCAGTTGCCTTGTGCAGGTTGTTAAAGCCGTGGAGAGCTGTGAAGAGAGCTCTTTGCCACAAGTCCCCAATTAGGGTTCTGCCCACACGGCTATAAAACAGTTAGAGGAACCATTCAGAGGCTGCGAGATTTAACGCTATTAAGACTTCATTAGTACCTGCATACACAACTGCTGCTGCCACGGGAGGATCATTAACATAGACCTGTTAAAGTAGACTAGAGGTCTTTCCAGACATATTAATTGAGTTCCCTTTTGACCATCACCTGCAGTGGTCCTAACCCCTAAAAATATATTATGTTTCACTACATGCACACTCTGTTTTTAAATTCTTGTCTTCTGTTAGGAAGTCTAAACAATGCAGGTCTGAAACATAAAGCTGCAGTTGAGCTAATAATAGATTTATAGTCCATGTGGACAGTATTGAGTGTTATCTAATTATTTTTTCAACTAGTTCAGTAGAATTGATTAATTAAATTGTCAACTTTCTACAACCGTTTAATTCAATTTAAATCAGGTAAGATTCTCTAAAAAAATGAAATCTTTAACTGTTCTGTATTTGAAATAGTTATCTATTAGTAATTTTCAGAGATTTAATATACTGTCTTTAAGGCTTTTGAATCATAGTGAGTACAAACACCACACCAACACACAGAAAGGACATTAATGTTGGAGCACAACTAGTTGGCAAACTGAGATTCAACATTCAACACGACCCACATCTAAACTGCTGACATCAATGTTTGAATATATGATCGATATAAAAATTAACCTGCAGATTTTAAAAAAGCAAACAAATTGCACTGCAGTGAACTAATGTTTCCATAAATGTATAACATTAAACAATTGAATGTTACATTAAGGATGCACACAACAAGATGAGAATAACAACTAATATAAACCATATCTAATCCACTTTAGCAGACAGTGATAAGGAGACCTGTAGGCTAATTTAAGGTGGACTCATATCTCCCATTTAGAACTGAAGGCTGGTGCACTAAGCAGAGGTGACCTGAAGAAAGTGGTAGCAACTTGTTGAGTGAGACGGCAACTGAAAGACAGAGACTGATGAAGGGGAGGGGAGAGAAAGAAAAACATCTGTGGAAAGAGAGAGTGTTTTAGCACAGAGACAGTGATGGAGAGAGATAAAGTCAGGGGAAAGGGCAACATGCTGGAGAGGCCACCATCTATTGAGTGAAGCACGATCAGACAGTGAGTATTCTTAGGTCATGACACAATGGCTCAGGAGATGTAAATTCAAATGCTGAGGAAATACTTTTTCTTATTTATTGCCATTTAATACATTATTTTTAAAAGTAATACTAATAATATTACCATAAGATGAGTAACATTAATATGCACATATTGATATAGAAGATGAGATCATTTTTGATTATTCATTAACATTTAAGCAGCGTTCTATTTTTATTTTTAATTCTTATTTGAAGCTGGAGCTGGTTAAACTGAGCACATATAGAGGGATCAGTAGCACATGAAAAGCACACCACACTTGCTTTGATGGAAATCACTATGGTCACTCTGCAGCTGGTTTCAAGACAAATCACAGTGTAATTATTACTAGCACTTCAATGTTCTTTCTGCTCTAGATAATAGCATCACACTGCCCCTTTACTGATTTATCAAAGGAAACCAACATGAACCACTGATAAATCAACTTACTTTCTCATTGTACATGTAATGTTTTGAAAATGATCTAACAAACAGATAAGCTAAGAGTGTAAATGTAGGCAAAACATCCTCTGAATTCAAACAATTTACCAAACATGTTCAACAGGGATCGATTAATTTAATCAATTATTCATCAATATGCAGACAACAATGACAGTGTTTCATGTACAGGTATTAGCAGTTAGCACTGATTGATTATAAAGAAACATTTTCCTGCACTGTAGAGTACATGGTGCTTTTGATGCTGTATAACCTGTTGATGTTGATTGATCCATCACTCAATAATTTGCTAAATATGTGATGGTACACTGGAAGGTCAGTTCCTGCAATCACCTCCAGTCATCAGAAGGCCTGATATCTCAGGCTCACTCAGCGAGGGATCTTAGACGTCTAGTCTGCAATCAGGCTGTTCAGCTAACATTTCATTAGCTTTTACTACAGTTTGATGGTTCTTAATTGCTCCTGATTGTTCCTTTTATGGCTCTTAGTACCTTATTACTGTGGCATTCTTTTAGTTTGCAACCTGTTTTTCATGCTCTTGTCGCTCTTTATTGTGTCACAACTGAAAATGAGCGCTTGTCCTGCCTTTTCAGGATTTAACTAAAGATAAAGCCTTTGTGTTTTATCTTATTATCATACTTAATTAAAATCAACATTTCAGCATTGACTGTGGACCGTGGATGTTATTCTGGCTTGCAGAGTGTGTGGCATAAGATCACTCCTGTTCTGTCTGTCTGTCTGTCTGTGGTGGCTAGTGCTATTCTCTGCACTGTTGCGTGCTGGGGCAGCAGGCTGAGGATGGCGGACGCCAACAGACTCAACAAACTGATCCGCAAGGCCAGTGACGCTGTGGGGATGGAGTGTGACTCTCTGACAGTGTGTCAGAGAGGAGGATGCTGACTAAGCTACGGACTATCTTGGACAACATCTCACACCCACTTCATGATGTGCTGGTCAGGCACGGGAGTACTTTCAGTGAGAGACTCATCCCACCAAAATGCAAGACTGAACGCCACAGGAAATCATTCCTGCCTGTGGCCATCAACCTGTTCAACTCCTCCCTCTGAATGGCCCTTGGACTTTTCACTTTCTTCTGTATATACTCCTGTTTCTTTTTTCTCAGTATATACATTTTGTTTTATATTTTGTTGTATATATATATTCTCAGTATAAATATTTTGTTTTTTATATTTGTGTTTTATATATATGTATTTTCTTTTCTCTTTTCTTCTTTTCTAATTTTATTCTAATTCTATTCTTGTAAGGAGCACCTGCAACAAATACAATTTCCCCTTGGGGATCAATAAAGGAATTCTGATTCTGATTCTGATTCTGTTAATGTAACAGATTCATGATTGACTGCGATTATAAGCTTAATGTATGTGGTAAAAATCTCCAACTATAAGTGAGTGCAGGTTTTACAGTAACCAGGTTTTTGCAGTGGTCATGAAAATGTTCTCAGATTTTCTGCTTCTTTTCCTCCCAGTAACCTAGTTTCTTGTCTACTGGTAAACACTGTGTTGTTTATAGCCAATGCAAGAATCCAAGTCCCAAAAACTCATATTAAACTACTTTACAATCTAATTAAGCACCATTTTGAACACTCTGGAGTATATTACCTCAGCCAAAGTAATTGCATGTGATCATTAGTGAGTAAAAACAGTCACAGTGGTGCATGGTCCACTTTCTGTTTGCCAGAGCAAGAGGGGTCGAGAGGTCTTAATGGGGTGAAGGTTTAGGCTGTGTTTGTAAAAGGACCTTCAAGCTCTTCTGCAAACAAGAGTTGGAGATCAAACACCAAAGCTGGTCCTGGTGTGAAGACAGGGGTGCTGTGTGACGTTGGGGGGTGGGTGTCACGGACAGGTCTGGAGGACAGATAACGAAGTAAGAAACCCTCCAATATCTCATCACCTGTGTTCTCTCAAAATCTCAAGATAGCCCCGGTCCCTGATGCTCAGTCCTAACCTCTCTGACACTGGATAAGTCTACCATCCGACCCCACTCAGTCACATGCTGGACCTTCCCCTCGTGATAATCCCTCTAGTCAAGTGACAAAGGGTCAGCTGAGTAAGCTGAAGAATAAGTCAGGAATGAGGGTATAGAAACACCGGCTGTGGGTTTAATCAAAGCTGCACAGCGTTAAGTATGTTCTGAGGAACATTTGCACACTCAAGTGGGGCAGTAATCTGTACAGCATTATGAAGTGTCTGGCAGGCACTTTTCTTTGTCTCCTGTGTTATGAAAGGACTTAGAAGGAGAGTCAAACCCGGCTGCTGTCTTTGATTCCTCTGCTTTTCCTCTTCGTGGACTCTTCTTCACGTTGCCTCTCAACATCTTGTCTCTCCATTAAAGAGAGAACTTTCTGTTTTTCTGCTCCCCTGCCGGTCCGTCTGCATTTAGTAGAAATTGGCAGCAAATGCAACTACTCGGAAACATGGCCTCTGGTTTTTTTTTATGTGAAATGAAACAGACCATTGAGATTAAGTTTAGCTGTCTTTGTGAATACGGAGTCACTTGACCCTGGAAATTTCTTGGTATCCAGGCCGCTTGAGGAACTTTAGACAACAAAAGATTTCTCTTGATGTGACCAAGCTGCTATTCAATAAGACACAAGCGCCCCCCAGAGGAAGGAAAAGCTCCTACTGCCAAAAAAACCCCTGAGCTTTCCTGGAATAAGGCCATGATTGGCCAACCTGTCTCTTAAGGGATAAGGAACTTTCTGTGCTTTCTGCTACAGGCTCAAGGGATAAGGAGGAAATTATACTGTAAAACAACTGTGGCTCTGAAAATGTTATGGTGAATTTGTAAGGAAGGGGCTCTGCCTTCTTGTGAGTTTTTTTTTTCTTTTAATTTTACTTTAGATGTATGTTGTAGACTTATGAGGAAGTCCATGCAACCATATCTAAGAAGGCCGGCCATATATAAGGGAAACAGTATCCCAAGGGAGGACTGTTGGTTACAAATTTAGTGTCCAATAGCATAGTGTGTGATGTTTGATTGGCATATCCACTGGCCACTGGTCAGATTGTTGAGAGAGGCGGGGGGGGGGGGGGGACAGTGAGAAAGAAAGCTAAGAAAGAAAGCTGAACAGAGAGAGAGTCTGGCAGCTTAGAGCCTAAAACAGAGAGTTTGACCAGCAGGAACAAGGAGGGACAGACTCAAAAGAAGCAACAGGCTGCAGAAACTCAGCTGACAACAGAAGACACTGTCCTGATCCTCTTCTCTCTCTGACCATGTCTGACTGTGAGGGGCTACCTACGGGTAAGCAAAAACACCTGTGCACATGTGCATGCATCTGTGCTTAAGAAAGACATATGGGGTGTGTATATGTGCTTGTAAATTGTTTGGATTTGTGTGTCTGCTTTCTGCATATGTATGTGTTGTGTGTATGTCGGGGGGTGGGGGGGTGGGGGTCTTTCTTGGCCCATCCTGTTTTAGTCAAAGCCCTCCACTGAGACAGCTCACCCAGCAAGTATTCGGCCGCAAAGAGGAGCTAGTTCAGTTTGGGCCCTTATATGGAAACTTGGAGCGAATTCCCTCTGGTTTCATCAAAATAATGCAGAATGACTCTGCAGATGTTTTAATCAGAGATATGTAGAGAAGCCAGGAAAGGAGAGAGGTTGAGTGGAGGTAGGGAGGTAGCTGTGCCTCGTGTGAGTCTCTGTGAGAAAGATTTGTGGACACAACAATGCAGCATGTGACCTGGCTGTTCCAGGGCTGTTGCGGTCAAATGGCATAAAGATGTGTGGTGTGCATGTGCAGGTGACTGCTTATGTGTGTGTGAGTGCATGTGTGTGTGTGTGTGTGTGTGTATGTGTGTGTGTGTGTGTGTGTGTGTGCGTGTGCGTGTGTGAGTGTGTGTGTGCAGTTAAGCATTAAGTGAAGGGTCATTTCCCACAAGTGCAGCCAAGCTGAGAGAAGAGCTGAAGCCTGTACTACCGCCTGGCTGACAGACCAACAGAAACAATCAGTTATAAATAGAAACTGTCCCCTGGTGTTGTTCTTTCACTCACTCACTCACTCACTCACTCACTCACTCACTCACTCACTCACTGACTCACTCACTCACTCAAACAGTCATTCACTCACTCACTCACTCACTCACTCACTGAATCATGCTTCAGTCTCCTACTCCTTCCCCCTATCTCATCTCTCCCTCCCCTTTTACCTCCCCTGTTCCTGTTTGTTTCCCTCTCTGGCTCAGTCCATGCATGATTCCCTTAATTAAACATGACTCAGCAGTTTGAAAATTGTTTGATGTTGCCAATTACTGAACCTGCAGCCTTAGCAAAAACTGTCAAGACTATGATTATTGTATTTGATGGGCAGCTGACCACACCTCAGTTCTCTATCACATCATACACTAGTGGATTTGCCAGGAAATTGCATCAAAATCATTAAGCTAAATCACTGCAATTTGTTTTCTGGCACCAAAACTCACCGCTGCTCCATTTCTGGGTCCTGATGTCCTGTTGATTCCAGAGTGATCAAATGGCACAGTAGCTGCTTTGATTCTAAAGACTTTGGCCTGGTGTTTCCAGCTTTACACTTAAATATTTCCTTATCTACATGCAGGTAATGTTCACACTGTTTGACGACAGTTTAGCCAATATTCTACCTGTGCCTGAGTCTGTATGACACTTATTCTGGGTTAAACATACATATCCAACATGGTATCAAAGAGAAAATTCTGAAATGTTTTGTGCAATATTTCAGTATTTCCATTTACACATTTTATACGTTTAGAAACCTTTCAATCTTAGCATGTAACATTACAGTAAACAGTACAGGTTAAACTGTGAGAACAGTTGTTTGTGTGCGAAGCTGACAGTGTAATACCGAACCCTCTAAGGATGTGTGGGAATGAAGATGCTATCTGAAGGAAACTGGACTTGAAGGAAACAGCACTCGTAGAAATAAACTGTTTAGACAGCTAGCCTAGTAGCTACAGTCAGAGAAGGTTTCAAATTCAGTTTCAGTTAACCCTTAAGCAACATGTTGAAGGCCTTTAATCCCAAAATGTGTCAGAAATTATATTAACACCTCTCTTATTGGCTATATAAAAATGTATATCACATTCAAATCATGTTCTGCATTGATGTATATTATCTTAACAAGTTATTCAAGACAATACGTCTATTTCACAGCAGTTATTTTGACTTGTCTTAGTGGGCACATGTGTTACTAATAGCATTAATGATGGCTCTGTTCTATTCAAGAGTCCCAGTGAGCATGACAACATGACAGTGAGTCAGTATGCACAAGACCCGGACCCTGAAACTGAAGCAGCTGAATTCAATTTAGCCATTATTAGTTTTCTTATTTGCACCTTTACTTTTCTTACTGTAACAGGTAAAAATGCCTTCAGTGAAAAAGGTCTGTTGTCACTCTGTGGTATTTAGGAAATAATATTACAATGCGAAGGGAAGATATGTGCTGATAGAGCTGGATTTTACAGTTGCATTTCAGGAGTGCGCTGCAGCTAATCAGCAAATGTCCTGCAGGTGGCAGTATTTGCATGTTTTATCAATGAAGGTGGTAATAATGGAGTGAGGGAAAAGCACAGGGTCATGAAAAGTGGGAAGTCAAATTGGAAAAAAGGATGAAAATGGGGGTTGAGGATAGAAGAGGAGATTAAATATAAAAGTGGAGAAAATGAAATATGATTAAAGAAGGGAAGTGAGATCAAGAGGGAGACAGGGAGGGTAAGGAGGATGAAGGAGTGAGGCAGTGGCTGTCTCCGAGGTTTGGTGAAGAAGGAAAAACAGCGTTAGCTGCTGTGTCATGTCATGTAACTGAGAATTATGGAGCCAACAATTGGAGCTGACAAGTCTTAATGTGACAGAAAAACACCAGCATCCAGTTACCACCGCCTGCAATACAGATACTGTACATGCAGTCTTGTGTGTGTGTGTGTGTGTGTGTGTGTGTGTGTGTGACAGAGTGAGTCAGAAATGCAGATGAGAGGTGAAGACGGTGTCTCCGACCCACTGACGTCAGCCCTCCATCTGTGCCCCAAATATGAGGATGGGTAGCTTTGCTGATGTTAAACCTATTCCTTGTGTTAACAAACTGGCTGAAAAACGGGCCATTTGTCATACTGGTTTGAGCCGTCACCTGCAGTTTTGTGTTGTGTATATGAGACATGCAGGGAGCAGCATGACTGCCACAACATATGCATTAGAGTAAACTCTGCAGCAGACGCCAGATTTCCTCAGCAGAGTTTGTTTAAGGCCATATCGATTGGAGGATTGAGTTGCTCTGACTTTGAAAGGAGCAGGAGAGGAGAAACCTGCAAGTGCAGGAAGAAACATCCTTTGATGCAAGAATAGTGAAAGCAAAAAAGAAATACAAGAATTTATAATATACACTGTAGGAGGTGATGCATGAAAGGCGAGTGAAAGATAACACTGTGTGCTGAAGGGATATACATTTTCACCCATGATCAGATGAGGTGCATTCACAGTATATGTATATGTATGTGTGTGAGTAGAACAGAGAGAAAGAGTAGAGCTGAGTTTTGGTTGTTCAGGAAATGGGGGAAGGGTGTACATGGATGTTTCAGCGGCCAAGTCAGATGTGATTAATGTTGTCGTCGCTTGAGAGAACACACAGCCCTGCACACTCCGGGATACTGGATGTGTGTGTCCATATTACGCAGCATAGCGCTGTTGGACTTTGATGGCAGTGATGAGGTGGATTTAAATCTCCATCCTTTAGATAAATGGATCATTTTCACAGCAGTAGAGGGTTGCCAAATTACAATATCTCCTACTGACCTGCAATGTGCCATTTTCTGCTTTTTAATGGCCACACTCAGCATCAGTCACATTAGTAGATTTCCATGGACTGCAGTCCATGAATCCTGAATTACACCAATCCTGTTCCACTTCTGTGTCCGAGTTATGCCTTATTAACATATAGATTAGATATAGAGAAGTCAGTGTGCTTTATAACGCTTCTTCTCCACAGCTATTGCATCATTAGTGTAAAGGCGAGGAGGTCAGGCAGGGAGGCAGAAAGCGGGAAGGGTTATCAAAAATTGGCATAGAGGCAATGAAGGCTCAAGTATTACAGCACAATAATGATTTGATGTTGTCATGTTATGAATGTCATACTTTTGTGCAGAATAATACAGTTGCTGCCTGTCGCTGGCACATTCTCCATGTCTCTCAGTATTCGTCTTTCTCTCCAGCTTGCCTGTTCATGTCTATTCTTCATGTGTGCTCACTGAAAATCTAATCCTACTGTCTGAAAAATACAGCAGTATGTCTGCCCATTTCATCCTGTAAGATGGAGTTTTTCCTTCTTGAAATTGAAGTTCTAAGGATAGAGGATGTTGTGTGCTGTGCAGTTTGTTAAGCAACTTGAGGTGAAAGTCTGATTTGCAATAGGCTATTGAGATATAAAAATAATTTGACTTGACTGAAGAGAGACTCAATAATGGACGTAGTATGCATCGGCAACAGAGACACAGGTGTTAGCTGTTTGTCAGTGTAATGTTCAGTAAAGGGTGCATTCGTCACCTCTGCTGGTAGTGAAGATGAAGTGCCGTGTGTTTGTTGGTTTTCATGGGATGCTTTAAAACTGGGTCACATCTTGTGTACAAACCACTGGAGCCTATCTTGTGTTTACAGGAGTTCTGCATCTGGAAGGTGAAGTCCATTACATTATCTGATACTCTGATATCTCAAATAGTCATTCAATCTCACTGTTTTGTGGTAGTACTCAGTAAAAATAATAAAATTTCTGATCACTCAACATTTATTTACATCATTAATGAGGTTAGCATCAACCTGGGTAGGCTTTTATCGCACCATCAGTAGAATCTTAAACGTAAAGGAACGGCTCTCTTAGTTCAGTATAAAGACTGACGGCGGGGGAAACAGCTAGCTATCCCAGAGTGTTGTGTTAGCTTGAGTTAGGCTACTGAACCCTGTCAAGAAATAGTCTGCCCCCCTATACAAACCACAGCTTGCCATCTTCACACTTTGATTTTTAGATGGACATAACATGTAAATGTTAGCAGATTTTGCTTTGGACAGAGCCAAGCTAGCTGTTTCTCCCTGCTTTCAGTTGTTAAGCTAACCGTCTCCTGGGTGTAGCTTAATAATTAGCATACAGATATGAGCGGTGGGTAAGCGGCAACCTCAAGGGCTGAAAAATAGGAGCCAACATGAAATGCAGCTCCTCAAAAGGCCACTTGAGGCCGGTTCCAAAAGCGAGTCAATCCCCATAGCCCCCCATGCCCGACTTTACAACAGAAATAAACCCCTTTACAACCTGATACAAAAAAAGGTTTTGCTCTCTATGGCTAATTTCCCAGTTCATCACAACTGTGCATGTGAATATTTACAAAACTCAGCAGCTAGCCGCTAGGTTTCAGCAACCAGCCTTAATTCGGCCCATTTCAACTCCACCTACACTCCACCTCTTTGCCCATTTTTGGATTAGCCAAGGGCTTGGTGGATTAAGGCCTTGCCAGGATGGTGACATCTGGAGTCACCGTCACTGAGCTTCACAATGGCTCTTCATGAACCTATGGGTGACATCACAGAGACACTGTCCATGTTTTATAAAGTCTATTGTGGTAGGTAGTGGTGTGACAGGTATTATTCATTACACGCAGTACAACAAGCATGGCTGAAAGTGAAAGTAGTATTGTTACCAGCTCCAGGATGGAGGAGTTAGTAGTAGTTCTATGGGGAGAGACAGCATATTATAATACACAGTACAAGTAGTGGTTTGCTGACCTATAATTCTTCAGTGCTGTTTGGTGTGTTATATTCCACCACACAGAAAAGAGGAGCTGCAGTAGGACATGTAACGCTGCTCCACAGCCTCAGGATTAGGAGCTATTTACAGCCCAAAAGCAGATTCTCCTCTTCTACACTCACGTGCCTTGTCTGGCTCTCCCTCATAAAGTCTGTGATCACACGGCATCCAGAGAGACTTAACAGGGGATAGGCCATCTTTCTTTTTAAGCCTCAGCCACCAAGCACTTCTTCTCTGTCATTCACCTTGAATCTTTTTTCATCTTACAATGACTGTAGGTGAAGCACCCCATCACGGCCTGTGTTTCCTGATTTGAGACTTTAAGTGCTGATCTAGCATTACTCAGACCCATTTTACCCATATAATGCTGTTTTTCAAAAAGACAAACTGGTTGAACAGTAGGTTAACAATCAGTATTGCTGTTAAAATCTTTCAGTTGTATTATCACTCCACAGTATGAGTTGTAAAATATATTCCCATGTCTCCCTCTTTCTCTAAACTCTCAAATGTGGGTAAATGTGGGGTTTTGTAGATATTATAGAGTCTGGCAGGGGATTTCTACATGCATAATGCTATTAGAGACCATGACCAAAAGACTGCACTAAAAACACAAGTGGTGACCCAGTTTTTCTGAAGCATAACATCATTATTTGGCATTGCTGTTGCTAGTGTGGCCCACAACAGTGCATTGCAGTGTGTGCTTTCATCCTGTAGCCTTGTTTCTCTGCACTGATTGCACAGAATTTTATACAGCCTTTGCTGGTTGACTGTTTTCAGTGGGTTGGATAAAATATTCAGTTTTAGACGTAGAGTTTGGTGAAACACATGGCATAAGTATTGGTACGTTTCCATACAATACCTATACTGAATATTTTTAGCCACACTCGTGGCCATATAGATTGCAATTGTTGAATGGACAGCCATGAAATTTGGTACTGATGATTCACAGATGATGAATCCCAATGATTTTGGAGATCTCCTGACTTTTCTTGTAACTCCACCAGCAGGTCAACATTTGTGTTTAAGAGTGAAATATATCAACAGCTATCAGGTAGATCGCCATGAAATGTGGTACACACACATGTATACGGCACTATGACTTTGGTGACTTTTCATCCAATGCCATCATGGGGTCACAATTTTAATTTGTCCAATAATTTGGTTCATACTGCAAAACATTCTGTCTGTGTAATTAGCAATGTTAGCATGCTAAGATGGATGGTGAACATGGTTAACACTGCTAAACATCAACATGATAGAATAATCATTGTGAGCTTTTTAGCTTGCTAAAGTTAGCTTCAGCTTCATAGCTGATAGCTAATGTGACTGTAGACTCCTCTACGATCTTCTTACAGTAGGATGTAATTATGATGGTAGGTAAGAGGGTTGATTGTTTCCTGGGATAAGTCACATATCATGTATCATGTCATGGCTCTGAATCCAGCATCAGTGTTGCCATGAGAGTCCTCATATTCTGCCTGATGCACCCTCTTCTGATTTCTCTCCCCTCATTGAAAGTAGGTCACATTTCCTCCACATAATTCATGTTGACAAAAACTTTCAACAGCTCATCCATATGGATTCTAGTTGATTTTGTGGGGTTAAACTAAACTATTGGTTTGTCTGTTGTCAGTTTTCTCTTAACTAGTGTTGAAGCAGACCTTGATAAATGGAACATGAACTGATCACTGACCCACAGTGCGTAGACAGTCTCTTTACTTTACATTCTTGAAGCTAATAATGTCAGATATGAGAGGACCACAGATAATAATTCGTTGTCATAAAAAGTGTTTTAATCTAGACTCGACGCCCACTCTGATAAGCATGTATTAGAAATGACAGGTTATTTTCCCCAGCAGGTGGGAAATTATGTATTTTCAGCAGTCACTCAGCTGATTTGCTCTACCCGCTCACATTCAATTTATCTCTCCCCGTCTCTATCTCTGCTCTCCTGTCCAGGCAGTTATTAGAAAGAGTGAACCTGTCAGCCACGGACAGTATTGCATCCTCTCCTGCTCTGGCCTCTTCTTGAAATCTAGGCACATCAATGGCAGCGACTCTTATGAGATGTAATACTGTCACACTATAAGAATTGATGTCGACTAAAGCCTAAGATATGAAAAGATAAAACATTAATGTTCCTAATGGAAAAAGTTGGACATATTAGTATAAAGGAAAATATATACTAACTTTCTACTACAAAAAGGAAAACAACTGAGGAAGTAGGACAACATTCAATGAGTTGTTGATATGATTGCTTGTTCTCTGTCTGTTTAGTCAAAGTGTGTACTGAGGCTGTACTAAGCTAAGTGCTAACATGAAATGACAGTGCTAACATGCTGATCTTTAGCAAGTCGACAGTGTTTCCTATTTTCCCCATCTCAGTTAGCATGTTAGCATGCTAACATAATCCACAGTATTGGACAAATTTAAGCCTTGACTTGACATTGTGAACGTCTGCACCAAATTTAATGTCAATTCTTCCAACAACTGTTATGATGTTTTTCTTGAAACTACACTTACACTTGAAACTAAACTTATTTATTTTTATGGTCTTGCTTCCTCATATGTTGACGGATATTTAAGAAGCCCTTGTAAAACATTGGTAAATCTGGCAGCTTTCCTAGAGTCATTAGCATACTGCAGTGTTTAAATAGTGGCAGCAAACCTTCACACAATGGCCTAAAAACATGTTCATAAAGATGTGTATACAGTTGTTAGCTGTGCAGCTTAACTGACTGTAAAAAAGTGCACGTGTCCCCCAGGCTTTGTTTGAAATTCTGTGTTTATATGAATGATTAAGACCCCAGGTTGGATTAATTTATGGTGTAAAGCACAAAACAGCCCAATAATCAGGACAGGCACACAGATGGCGGTTGGATCATGCAGAGGATTGACCTTGTTTCCTCCTCAGCTCTGGATTTGATTGTGTATAATCCTGGCCCACTGACAGACTGACTGATCATCTGTGGATAAAACCAGTGTCAGCAGTTTCTTTTCTTTCTCTGGAGGAAAAAGAAGAACAACCGGCTCAGTGTGAATATGACCTTCAATTGTAAAAACAGAGTTAGCAGGCCAGGTGAGACAGCCTCGCTAAAGTTCTCTTAAGCAAGACACTGCACCTCTGTCAGATGTGTTATGTAAGATAGCTGCTTGAGCTCTGATCCTGCAGGTTGTACAACAACCTCTTGCTGTCTTAGGTCTGGCTTTGTTTCTCTGTTTACCTTTGATTTGCCTTTAATTTCTCCAGAAGTTGCTGTAAATTTACAGACAGCATTCACGCCACCCTATTGTAGCACCTGGTATGTGCTTGTTTCAACAAGTTACAGTATGCTTACAGTGAATGAAACAGTCCAACCCAAGACAACGTTTTCATGGCAGTCTTCCGATGGAAATGTTCAAGATTGGGCTTCACTTTACACACATTTACCTTAAATTCTGTTAATGTTATGGGAGGGAGAGGGAGTGACTCAGGGAAGAAGTAAAGCAGCATGACACATCAGTATTACATCAGCTCAGGATTTATTTCCAGGAAGCCTGAGTTTCTTTTTTTTTTGTAATTCTCTTTTTGTTGTCTTTCCAACAAGTAACAGCAACAACATTTACATGGAAAAAAAAACGTAATAGAAAAAATAAATGAAAAAATAGTAATAATAATAAAATAATAATAAAGTGGGGAAAAAGGTACATTTAAATAGAAATGTATACACACACAGAGTAGGCATCAACATTTCAATTCAGATATTGACATGGCAGTAACGCCCATCCCACTCAGCATTGTCTCATCATATTCCAAATCACTTTGCTATCTACCACTAGGAACAGCCATAATCTTTAACATAAAATGACTGTGTCAGTTTCTCCTAGGTTAGTCATTCAGTATTGTATCAATGTAGGGGCCCCATATTTTCAAAAATACCCCCTGTCTATTATTCGCCTTAAAAATCAGCTGTTCATAATTAGCTATTTTGGTCATTTCTTCCAACCATTCATCAAATGGAATGTTGTTTTTTGTTTTCCAATGTCTCAGGACAATCCTACAACCTGTAGTGAGGGCCAGTCTACACCACAGAGTCTGATGAGCTGTTAGCTTCACCCCCTCCACTATTATACCTAATATACAGAGCGCAGGGCTCTGCAATAACTCTATTCTAAGTTTTTTATTGAGGAACATTATTATATTTTTATTTTTATAATTTTTATAAATTCCATGTCATTTGGCATTCATATAGCATGTGTATAAGTGTACCTCTATTCCTATCACATCACCAGCACATATCGGATTCCCTCAGTTTTAATCTTGCCATCTTACAGGGAGTCCAGTACGTCCTATGAATAATCCTATTTGTAATTAACCGTGTCTGTACTTCCCTTGATGTCTTATACCAGGACCCAACAATTTCTCTCCATGTCTCAATAGTTATCTCCCTCCGTAGATCCTCCTCCCTAGCTCTCTGGAAACCATCAAATTTTGGTGGGTGAGACTGTCTCATTAGACTGTAGAACCTGGATGTCCTGCCCTTAGCCATCAGATTGCTCTGAAACAGTTTCTGTCCGAGTTTCTTTTTTAAAGAAAGCAAACACTTCTGTATACCAGGACGACTGAACCATGCTCAGAAAGGTCATATAGTGGTGCATAGGTTTATCTCAGTCCAACATTTCAGAGGGATTCTTCTTATTTTGTACTATTTTGGGGTGACTGATGCTCGGCAATGCAACAAGTTTGTACAAAACAAACAAAAAAAAAAATCAAAAGCTAGTGGCGAAGTTTAAGTTTAATTCTGCAATAATGCATTGACTGATTTTTTGGGGGGGGGGCGTTGGTAGCATGTTAGCTAACCTAACAGCCGCTTATTTATGCATCAAACAGTTAAGGAGCAACATTGTCATTCATTTGGAGTCGTGTCTCTGGCCACCTGGTGAACGTAAATATTCACTTCTTTTGGCTCTGTTTTTGGTCTCCACCAACTCCTGTGGGAAATATTTGTCTCTCTAGCTGTTAAATGCTCCACTATGTTCACTAGCTAGGTGCTAACTGTTTCTGTCTGTTGTCTGCTGTTGGTTTTTTGAGCATTTTTTCTGAAGACAACAGCCTGCTGTGGATGGAAACAGCACGATGAGAGCAATGAACAGCTAAACACTGAGCTGAAACTAGCTATAGAGCTGAAGGTAGCTGCACATTGAGGAAATAATTCTCTGAAAGTTCATGCCTACAAGCTACGCCTCTCACATTACACTTTGTCATTCTGCTCTTAAAGTATTGATTATAGCTGCTTTAACTAAAACAGTAAAAATTGTATGACGTTCAGTTGATCCATTATTAAATTCCTATCTTTAGATCATGATTGCCCCAGTTTTCACATGTGAATGTAGCTCACAGATTGCTTGTTGTGGGCTGTGCACATACAGTATTTGTTAGCAGTGAGATATCCACTCACTGTGCACAGCACTACCCTATGCCTGGATATGTGTGTGTGTGTGTGTGTGTGTGTGTGTGTGTGTGTGTGTGTGTGTGTGTGTGTGTGNTGAATGAATGAATGAATGAATGAACGGCTTGAATATAGGCCAAAGACTCTGTGTTCTTTAGCCTTGTTATTTTTCCCTGCAAGCTTGAATTATAAATAATGCAAAGAGCCCCCACCCTCACGTGCACATACAAAACCCCCCAGTTAGAATTAAGAGGCACCCAGTTTCTTTCTCACAAAACTCCCAACCGGCTCACTTTTTAATTTGGTCTTTCCCTCTAAACCCCGCACCCTCCTCAAGCACTCTCTCTTTCCGTTTCTCTTCCATCCCCTCCCCCTCTATCCCATTTATTTCTCTCTTTGCTCAATCCCCTGGTCTCCCTTTCATTCTCTCCCCCTCTTGTCCTTGTTTTAAGGATCCCTCGGTCTCTGTGCAGTCTGCAGCGTGGCAGATAAGACAGGCAGAGGACAGAATGATAATCATGTTTAGCCACAGCACAGATCCCCTGGCAGTGTTTGGCTGCAGGAGAGATGTGGCGTTCGTTTGTTATGGTGTGTGTCCCCGTGTGACTCCATACCATCAGTGTGTGTGACTGGGTGTGTGTGTGTGGAGGAGCAGATGGATAATGCAGTAACTGCTATATATTGACTGAGGGACCCACAGTTCCTCTCTCCTCTCCCCTGTTTCCTCTTCTTTCCTTTCTTGTCCTCTTCCCACCTCCTCTTTCATCTCCTACCCTAGTTTCTTCTCTCACTCCCCTCCTCTTCTGCCCTCTCCTCTTCTCTCCTCTTTCCTCTCCTTCTTTCTTCTCTCCTAATTTGTCATCTACTTTCCTCTCATTTCATCTCCCACCCTACCTCTTCTAATATCTCTGTTCCTCCCTTCCCTCCTCTTACTTCATCTCCTCTCCTACCTCACCTTGTCCAGTCGCTTTCTCCTCTCCTCATTTGGCTTTAATCTCCTTTCCTTTTCCTTCTCTATTGACCCCCCTACCCTGTCTTCTCCTCCTTTCACCCCTTCTCTCTTGTCTTCTCCTTTCCCCTTCTTGCTTACCCTGTCCCCTTATCTCCTTTCCTCTCCTCTCCCTCTCTCTCACCTCTCTTCATTTCACCTCACCTCTTTTGTCCTCCTCTCATCTCATTTCCTCTCTTACCCAAGCTTGTCCTGTCATCTCTCCTCAACTCCTTTTTCCTCTCCCTGCCTATACCATATCCCCTTATCTCCTTTTCTCTCTCCTTGCTTCTCCTGTCTCCTCCTCTACCCTCCCCTCTCTTCTCTCCTCTCACTTTCTCTGTTCTCCTACCCTATCATGTCCTGTCCCTTTCCTCCCGTTATGCTCTCTTCTATTCTGTTCTGTCCTGTTCCCCCAGCCTTTACAATGTCCCCTTATCTCATTTCCTCCTCTCTCCTCATTTCTCTTCTCTCTTACTTTACCACCCTCTTTTCTCTCCTCTCACTTTGTCTATTCTCCTATCCTACCTTGTCCTTCCCTCTTCTCTTGTCCTTTTTTTTCCCCCAAACTCTCCTCCTCTCACCTCATCTCTTTTCTCTTCTCCTCTCTAATCTTCTATCCTTTCCTCTCTCCTCATTTCCTCTCCAACCCTACCTTGTCCTGTCCTCTCCTCCTCTTCTCTGGCAGAGGAGGAGGATCTATCCGACAGGCCCAGCCCCCTGCGCTCTGACTCGTCCACACTGTGTGACAGGGGAAGGCTGGGCTGTCCCGAGCTTTATCTAAACACTCACACACACAGTCACACACACACACTCACTCACACAAACACACACACACACAGTCACTGCCTATGCCAGAGCCTGCCTGCGCTCTTAGCTCAAGCCCTCTTAAAGCTGTTTTTCTGCTGGAGATCAGCTAGAGCTAACGACACACAGCTGAGAAGAGGAGCAGGAGGGAGGAGAGGAGGAGCACAGGGGAGAACAAATCCACCAGCAGCTTGTGAACTTCTGTCTTTGTGTCTCTACGGCGGTCCGGTGCAGTCATTCTTCAGCAGGGAGTGTTTGCAGCTGTAGTTCGGGACTTTTTGCCTTTTTGTTTATTTCTCGTGAGGGGGGAGGAAGAGGAGAGGAGAAAGAAGAGGGGTTGGAGTTCACATGACATAATCGGAGTGAATGGGTTGCCATGGTGACTCACCCAGGGAGCCTGACCCGTGCAGAGTGAATGGAGGGAGCGCCTTGGACGCCAAGTGAACGATAAACTAACGGAGGGGAGTCACCAGAGAGAGAGAGAGAGAGGAGAGGAGAAGGAGTGGTGGATAACAGAGGGAGCAGAGAGGAGCGGAGCAGAGGTTGAGAATGGAGGACGGCTTTTCCAGCTACAGCAGCTTGTATGACACCTCATCACTGCTACAGTTCTGCAACGGTAAAACTAACTAATCCTCTCCTCACTCTTCCTCCCCCATCCCCTGTGCTCCCTCAGCTGCATGTTGTCTGTCTGGACTTCACATGTCACCAGCTGACTGGCTAAACTTGACACCAAGTAGAGGTCTGTGTGTGTGTGTGTGTGTGTGTGTGTGTGTGTGTGTGTGTGTGTGTGTGTGTGTGTGTAGACATGGGCTCTTAAAGCTCCTGTAAGGCTGTGATGGAAAAGGGGTTCTGCCTTTATGTTCTTTAGCATGTCAGAACGTTTGATTCTTAACGTGCTGGCTTTGGTGAATGTTTGAACAAATGACAGAAAAACACACTGTAGAATCAAAAGGAAGTTTCTGGAATCAAGGCTAGAATACAGTCAACAGTCAGCGTGAGCCAGAAGCCATCAAGAGAGCTAATAAACAAAGAGGGAGGCTGGATGAAGAACAGTCCTTTGCATACAGCAGCTGCCCTGATTGCTCTGGTTCTGCTAGATGTGATGATGGGTATGTTATGATTATATTTCTCCTCTGTTGGCTGATTGCAATCAGTTTGCTGAATGAGAGAGAACAGAAATGACAGAACAGGACACTATTGCTCATGTTGCCTCCTGTACTAATGTAATTTTCTTCACTGGCAGAGGGAGAAACCATACTTCAGGCTGCTAATGTTATGGGTGGGAGAGGGAGTGACTCAGGGAAGAAGTAAAGCAGCATGACACATCAGTATTACATCACTTCAGGATTTATTTCCAAGAAGCCCGAGTTTCTTTTTTTAAGAAGGCAAACACTTCTGTAAGACGTACACCAGAACGACTGAACCATGCTCTGAAAGGTCATATAGTGGTGCATAAGTTTATCTCAGTCCAGCATTTCAGAGGGATTTTTATTATTTTGTACTATTTTTGAGTGAAGCACACTTTGTTGATGCTGCCACTGCCTGCATACTGACAATCTACAGTAGGTGAGCCCCCTACACAAAGGGGATTATCCCCAACACAATAACCGGTGTCTCTCATAGAATCTGTTGGAGAGGGCTTTGAGGGGTTTTGAGCTTCCAGCTAAATGAAGATAAAATTAAATGTTTATCTTATAAAGACTGAACCCCCCCCCAAAACACTCACCTCTCATCCACCTCAGTGGCACATCCTCATTACTTTTAACATACAACTAGCATTTTTCAGTTTTTCCTTAGCAGTTGCAGGCTGTGTGGTGGTTAGCAAGTGTAAGCTATCATTGTTGAAGCATAGAGTAACCCATAATTGCCATTTGTGGATAATGAAAAAATCAATAATATTTACTGTGCTGTGTAAGCAGGAGCAGTCGATGGGATGAGGGAACACTGTTGTCCAACAGAGCAAATCATGGATGTGAAATTACATGGAAGTGTCCTCTGTTGTGGATACTGGGTACCTCACTACTTTCATGAATGACTGGTGAGGTGAATCCAGTTAAAAGCCTCTATCCTTATGGATTTCCCTCATTGCATTTATAGCAATCACAGAAGACGCAGACAAAAAGAAACAGATGAGTGAGAGAAGCTTGTTGTGTAGATATAGATCATACAAAACTGAAGTATGTCTATGCTTTATGTATTCAGTGAAGAAAAGAGAGACATGATAACTACTTTCCTGCACCTGGATGGCCTCCCTTGGTACATCCAGCTAATAAATGACTAATTAAAGATGGTACAGCTGCTTCATTTATGATGGCATGTAGTATAAGGTCACTTGCAACAAGGACACGGGGGTAGGTAGAAGATGAGGCATCATCCAGTTCATGGTTTACATGTTAGAGAATGGAGCCACTGTCCCATATGTCTCAATGATGTCTAGTAACTGAGAAAAGAGGTTATTCACCTTGTGTGGTCACGTGTTCCTGTGTGCATCAAAGATAACAACTGAGGTGGGTCAGTTGGACTGACCTGAAAAACAGGTGTAGCAGTTGTACAGTATCAGAATATTTTTACAACTTCCTGTTAAGAAGCCACTGACCTTTAAAAAGCTCACAAATTACGGAGTGGTGGCAGGTACAGCTTTTCAGCACTGCAGTATGTAGGTGTCACCCTCGAGGCTCAGTGGTTTTGGTGACAGGTGGGAGAAGTTAAGCACCAGAGCAGCTAATCATGGAGCAACTTCTGCTGCAAATCTACATTCAGTTAACTTGTGATTATACACACCAAAGTGTCTGTTTTTAAGATTCCCCCCTTTGACTCCTCGCTATGTTATGACCAGCAACCTGAGGGAGAGAAGTTGTCTGACACTGCGAGGTTGTTTGCAATCCCTCACAATGTCATGTTTCCTCTGACAAAGCCAATGAAATAAGACATGCTGCTCAGAGGCTGTTGCCAGGGATTTTCCAACCTCCAAACCCCTTGATTTCTCTCCCTTGCCTTCACACACACTCACACAGAACTAAAACACACTTAACTGCAACGGCAAGCGAGCAGCGCCTTGTTCGTTGTTCCAAGAGACTGCTTAATTGGGTGAGCCTCAGTTAAGATGTGTGTGTTTATGTTGGTGTGCACAAGCTGCAGCGGATGTGTGTGTGGGGGGCCTGTAGGCCAAAGTGACATCATGCTTCTCTGCTGCTGCCATCCAGCTAAACCCAGATCCTCTCAAAGCAAAAGTCAATGATGTCATTCATTCTCCCTCTCTCCCTCAGCCCGTGTGTTGTGGAGCATCCAACCAGACTAATGTTCAGAGACTAGGTCAGCTAAACTGCAGAAACACGCGCAGGCTGCATGCTTTGTCCTCAGGAGGTCGAGGCTAGCTCAGGCTAACTGAAAATTAGCCCCATTACACAGTCAGACACACAGACACACGTTGATTACAGCCAGTGAAGGAAGTGAATCTTTCAGAGAAGCTTTTTGTCTGTGTTAAATCCATTAAATCACATTTGGGATCTACTGGTTCTGGAGAAGAGGACAGTTTTGATTGAATTAGTGTGTGTTGTGTGCCTGGTAATGAGATTGTAGTTGTTTTTATAGAATAATCAATGTCTGTGTGTCAGATTGACAGGGTTCGTGTTCATTATAAGGCAAAGAAAGAATCCATTTGATGTTATAGCTTTAAAAGGCCATCTTGGTTGTTTTCCCTACTTTGCCTGCTGTTAGATTACAGCCAGCCATAGCCCACTATAACTCTGGAGTTTGATTTCACGTGTTCAGTTTTATGCAGTATATTGTTCTACACTCTCCTGTCTGATTGTTGTTCGCTCAAATGGCAGATGACGGAGCTTCCATGAATGCACCATGACAGAGTTTTAAACTTCTGATCACAAATGCAGCATTGAGGAACAATAATGTAAAATTTTCACTTTGATTACAGAGGCCAGTTCTTCAAATTTGTCTGACCAAAAGTCCCAAACTCAGAACCATCATTTGACATTTTTAGCCGCACAAGCACTGTAGCTCTAGATGTTAGGTCAGTCGTCAGTCAGTCCACCGCATTGGTCCAGGCTGAAATGTTCCAACAACTGTCTGATGGATTGCTTTGAAATGAGGTACATTCAAATTCATGTTGTCCAGTACTTTCTGTGCAGCGCTAATTAGCAAATGTTAGCATGCTAACACAGCCAACTCCCATAATGAACATGGTAAATATTACCTGTTAAACATCAGTATGTTAGCTTTGTCACTGTGTCTATGTTAGCATGTTGACATTAGCGTTTAGCTCAAAGCGCTGCTGTGCCTAAACACGGCCTCTCTGGGCTGCTAGCTGTTGCTACTTAGTTTAGCTTTTTGATAAATGGATCCAATTAAAACTGTTACTGATTAATTTTCTGACACATTAACCGCCTGGTTGTTTCAGCTCTGATCTGCACACGTTCATTTTCATCACACGGGAAAGAACTGCGGCCAGTTGCTGCATGGAAGGTAGAAACTCTAAGTCTAAAGACTTTTGATGCTTTTCACAATGATTTGCAATTATGTTGAGTACTTGAAATAGTAGCAAAAGCATGCAACATCATTAGAGCAAAAACATGACTTAGTGTGATTCCTTGCTCATTATCTTCTGCTATACCAAAAGCTCCTGATGTGTTAATAAGTAAATCTGTTAATAAGTAAATCCGGCTCACTTACAGTACTGTAATACTGATGATCACACACTCATGTTCATCTCAGAGCACCCAGCCTCTCCATCCGAACAAATCCATTTGCCTGCATTCATTAGTGAGATTTGGTGTTTTACCTTTTGAACTAATGATGTCTGCTCAGATTTGGATCAAACATCCCTTTATCTGAGTGCTCCACACTCGTGCTGCACACCCACAGGCACAATGGCTCAGCCCTCACCTCAGCAGCAGTGTACCATGATGGCACCAGAACATGCCAGCAAGGCGGCTGAGGGGGCACAGAAAAGAGGGACATGGACAAATTGCAAGCAAGAAAGCAGCAAAGTGAGTGTGTAAGAAAGACAGGAAGGAAGTTTGAATCAGTGGGAGTGCAGATGGATGGGGCAGGCATGCAGGGTGGAGGGAGGAAAGTCATAAAGACAGAGGCTCATTTGAAGTTTGTCGGTGGTATTTTGATACACAGAAGAGGTGACACGACTCCATCCAGTCTCCTCCTCTTCTTGGCTGTGCATCTATTGGTAGCTGCATCCAAATCGTGATTGATGATGGCACGTGTAGAGGGATTAGGATTAAAGCCCAGCTCACGTTACCAAGCAGGAGCCAAGGAAGGATGCTCGGGAGGAGGAGGTGGAGGTGTATGTGTTTGTATGTGTGTGGGACTAAGTTTGATTTTAGTTTTCTCCAATTTAGAGGCTACAGTGGAACTTCACGTCAAATAGTATTGATAGAGCCTTTATTTTATTTGGTTTATCATCCATTGTAGACATGATTAACGTAAATAAGATGCTTGTCAAGGTGAAAAATCAAAGTAGTTTGCATTGTGCCTTCCTGTGAGATTAAATCCACATGCACTAACTCTTAGCTTGAAAATAAACTGTATATTTGCCAGCAAATAGCTACTCCTCTTCGTCATTTTAACCTCTCTCCCTACTCTTTCACATTATCCATCATCTGGCAAGCTGACCTGCACTCCTTCCTGGAGAACCAGTGTGAGAGTGGAGTGTTAGGAAATGATGTGTCTCTCTGCCATTATTCATGTGCAACTGTAACATGTACCAGAGCAGCAGTTTAATAAATATCGACCTGAATGGGATAACTCGTCCACTGCTGCTGATTCATTTAAAGGTTGACATTGATTTCCTATTGCTGTGTCAGTGAGAGCACACACCACTCTCCCTTTCTTTTTTATCTCCCTCCAGTCTCCCTCAGTGTCACTGGATTTCTTCCATTTCTATCACTCTGGCCGTCCTTCACCTCGCTTTACTTTCCCTCTTTTTAAAGCTCCCTCCGTTTTCCCCTCACCCCTCATCCCAACATCACACTCTCTCACGCTCTTTGTTTGATCTTGTGTGAGTGCCCCAGGTGGAGCTTAAAGTGCTTTTCTGTGTTTTTTTTTCTGGACAGATATTGAGCAGGGCGGTTTGGGCTTCTGTAGTCACGAGTCTTGCTACAAGTCACCCCCCCCCACTCCTTATCTCCCTCACTCTTTTCTCCCCTTTCTCCTGATAAGGGTTCGCCTTGCACTTTCTCTTTCGTGCTGCTGAAGAGAGAGCCATTAGCTGCTAACAGTTACACAGAGTGACAGTGTGTGCTCATTAAACATGAACATGTCAACAGCTATATTGACTGTGTGTAGTAGCAGACTACAGCAGCAGATACCCTGCAACTCTGGCTCTGTGGTGCGTTGTCTAAAACAGCAGATTGTGCTGCAGGAGAGTCAAGCTGTGTGTGTGTGTGTGTGTGTGTGTGTGTGTGTGTGTGTGTGTGTGTGTGTGTGTGTGTGTGTGTGTGTGTCTTGAGAGCAGATCTGTGGCTACCCTTGTTGCCAGTTGAGAAATGGTGCCAATTACATAATGAAAGTGATCCGGTGTCAACATAGTGCCAGCCCTGTACTCTGGTATCCTGCTCTCTTTGTGGATTTTCTGTCTTAAATACTTGTATGTAGGGCATTCTGGTGGTGCTTGTGTTGGGCAGAATCTGCATAGAAGCCACAGGCCAGGATCATACTGAGCCAGGATCAGATGATGTCAGATCCAGTTTACTACTGATATCTGTCAAGTATCCACATACATGCAGAACAGAGTATACATGAATAGACTGATGAATGATGATGAATCTAGTAATCATTTTCAGCTCTATAGTGTTTAGCAGCAGCCATGAGTGTGCCATGAGTTTCGCCTGTTTTGGCCTGAACACAACTGCAGCTGTTGTTGTACAGTAAAGGTGGGACATATTGTCCACACTGCAATATATCTGATATGCTTTCTCTTTGGATTACTCAAATATTGTTGTGCATGGTTTGGTGACCTGGTGATGCATTGCATTTTATTCAGAAATAAGGTCAGTCAGCATCCTCATGGAAACAGCCTCTTGGTGAGCCAGCAGGCAGGAGATGCCATTTGTTGTTTGAACTGAGTATTTCCCCTCTCCTCTCTCCTCTCTCTCTCTCTCTCTGCCTTTCTTGTCTTTTCCTCCACTGACACACATTCATGCAGCCTCATCCTATGACCCACTAAAACAATCAGGCATGTAAAGCAGGAGTGTGTGAGTTCCTGTGCTATATATGTATACTGACTGCGTGTGTTTGTAACTCATGCTTCTGGCAGTCGAACATGAAAGGGAAACCGACTCTGGTTATGTATGAGTGTGTGTGTGTGTCCATCTTCAAGTTCACTGTGTGTGTGTGTGTGTGTGTGTGTGTGTGTGTGTGTGTGTGTGTGTGTGTGTGCATACCATCGCAAGGTCAGGAAAGGAGACGTGCAGGCTGCATGAGTCCTTGAATAGAATGTCAGGGATGCGTAAAAATACCATGAAAGAGCCAGAAACAGAGTCATGTCGGATGCTTCCACTCTGCATGGTAACACTAAATGTGCTCAACAGAGCATTGACTTCTACCTGTGGGGGAGGGCGACTAGTAATAAATCACACAAGTCAG
Source organism: Chaetodon trifasciatus (assembly GCA_037975065.1). Lineage (NCBI taxonomy): Eukaryota > Metazoa > Chordata > Actinopteri > Chaetodontiformes > Chaetodontidae > Chaetodon > Chaetodon trifasciatus. Next base: position 4,910,557 of record JBBMOE010000021.1, read on the forward strand.
CAGAATCCCAAGGAGATGCCATTATTTTTAGTCTCTGCTTGATGCTCGAAGTATCGCCAAAGCTATTCTGCCCAATCAGAGAGACAAACAAAGGAAAACAGATTAAATCATGAATTTTTCTATCTGAAGATGCGCTAAAGCGCAGCCAGGTGCTTCAATGTGCTTCAAATTAGTATGCAAATGATTTCCAGAACAGATCATCAGTGTGCATGTATCAGTGTGTATGTATGTATGCGTTCATGTGTGCACATGCATATCTGTGCATATGAATGTCTGTACATAAATCTCCCCTTTAATCCCACAGTGTGTCACCAAACCATTTAAGATTAATTAAAGATCAGTTCAGTTACTGTGACTTGGTGAATGTTGGCTCGATTATATTTATGCTAATTATCTCCATGAGCGTATTGTCTCCTGTGGGCCTGAAGCCATGGCCCATTGATTTGGTCGCACCTCATCTCTAAACCTTGGCCTGGATTTCATCTGGCCAGTTGTGATGTGAACAGATATAATTAACCTCTCTGTGCTCGTGGTGCAGCTCCCAGAGGCTGCTCAGCACCCTAATTGGTCTCTTACACCTGCTGTTAATGGAAGAACCAAGGGGGAAGCCCCAGCTCTGTGTGTGTGTGTGTGTGTGTGTGTGTGTGTGTGTGTGTGTGTGTGTGTGTGTGTGTGTGTGTGTGTGTGTGTGTGTCCACATTGCATGTGTTCACCCTGTCTGTAACAGATGGAGAGGGAGAAGAGGAGAGTCCCATTAGAAATTCCATTAAAAATAGATTCATCAAGACCACAGGTGTGGAGATGAGGGGAAAGAGGGTGGACATGATTATTTGATTTGTTTCCCCCTCTATTGTTGTCAATTTGTCAGTTTCAATGAGGTGTTAAAGGAGAAGTCCAGACTTAAACATGCTTAATTAACATGTACCTTCCTTTGGTTGGCCAGCTTTGTTGGTAAAGGGCTTGTTGTTTTTGGTTTCAAACTAGATAATATGCGTTAATGTCCAATACTTCTTGTTCCACTACAGTTCAGTATGATTTCAGAAATATTTCATCATAAACATCAGTAGCAAATATTACATTTTGTTCTCAGAATCTTTTTTTTTTTTTGTTGAGTAGTGGCTCCTAAACTTTTTAGACTTTTAGACCATGGCCCCCCTTCACAGGAAATCCCATTCTGACATGCAAACATGTGCACAGATGCTTTTTTACAATTTTAGATTTAATATTGTTATATTAGGCCATGTTGCTGTATATCAGTATTAAGTTAAATAATACAGTTCTATTTGTATTTTCTTCTAAATTAAAGTAAGTTTACAGTATACTCAAGATGAGCAAGGACAAACAAACAAAACAAAAAAAAGTCTGCAGGCATTTTAGGCATTATAATAGGCATTTTAATGGCACACATGAGCCTGTTGTTGACGTGCAGAGAGAGGACAACCCTCAGGTCTGACTCCTCTGACACGTCTTGCCTCCATGTGTAACAGGGATGACAGAACCAGATCACACCTACATGATGTTGGGAACACTCAGTACCACAGAGACTAATGGATGTCCATCCTCCACAAGCAGGCAGAACCTGTCCATGGAGCCGTTAGCAGTGCAGAGTTGAGTCTGATTTTAGTTCTGTTGTTCGGCTCATTCCTGTCAGACTGAGTTGAGGGCTGAGATGTATCAGCATTTCTTTGAGCTCTGTTTGTTTACCCTGTCAAATCTTTCCATGGCTGTCCTGAAACTCGCTGCTTTTCAGACTGCTGAGCCCCCCAAAAAGTGTTACTATGACAACCACCAACGGTGAGATGTCATGTCATTAGCTGCAGCACAACTGCAAACTAAGCAAAGTTTTTAATGTTGTAACTTTGACATTTATTCTGTCATCTCTTTTTGTTTGAAAAGGTGTCATAAAACACAGTTAAAGGAAGTAACCAACAAAGGAGCCATCATGTGACGGACACTGTGGGAACCACTGGTCTAGAGACCTCAGTCTGTGCAAAGATTTACGCCTGGAGAGCCACCGCTGGCTATCAAATAAACCCAGAATGCACAGACTGGTCTAATCACTGAGCTATGGGAAGAATTTAAATAATGACTCATGGCATCTTAAAATTCCTAAAACTCCAGTTGCTAGGATTTCTTTTTTTTCTTCTTTTCATACAACATCCATGAAAAAAAATCCACTTACAGCCCAGTGAATTGCATGTTTGTTTACTCACATGTTAGGACCATTTAATTTGATAACTGAGTAATGCAGAGCCTGAAACAACCGTCCACTGTGACCACAGAGAGCAAAGAAAATGTAATTAGGCGACCTTGTGAGGCTTATCGCTCCCTCCAGCTAAACATAGCTGGATGTGACGGGCTCAGGTGTGTTTTCTGGGTGGTGTCAACGCCCTGGGTGTGAAAATAGATGACATGTAGAAGCAGACATGGCTGGTTGAGTGGAAAGTCAGAACATGGAATAGTAAATCATCCTAAAATAACCCCGAAATGCATTGAACATAACAAGCATACAGCAGTGAGAGTGCACTGGATTTCAGAAACAGAAACACACCATAAAGGAAGCTAAGTCATTTTTTAATGTTTTTTTTTTTTTCAGTTTAGTTGTGTAATGATCTCGTCTGCAGCCAACAGAGCCACTGTATGTACTCTCCCCTCCAGACGGCAGATACACGATTGGCTGATGTTCAGGATGGTGATGGTCTCTGGCACACAGACTCTGTGTGTCTGTGTGTGTGAGACCATTCTCACACCATGGAAATCTGGTTTCCCATAACAACACTGTTACTGGATGGAACAACACAAGTACACACATGCACGCACACACGCATATATTGGAGAGAACAAGTGTCCCGCCTCCTGTTCCTTCCTGGTTGTTTGTTGCTGAGGGACAAAGCCCTGTTTTATGTGGAGAAAGGTTGAGACTGAGAAAGGGGCTTGTGTCAGAGCCCGGAGTCGCTGCCAGGCATGACTTAGTGCTCTGTGGTCTGTTTCTTCCCGAAAAGTCACAGCAAAAAGAAGGGTGTCTGTCTTTGGCCGTTCACTACATTCTATTAGTTCAATCCTAATTTGGACAGAGATGTCATATAAAGTCCAAATTATTGCTGTTTTGATAAATATTGTTGCCATAACAACTGCCCTCCTGTTTGCGACGGCGCAGAGAGGGTCTGTTTGTAATTTAATGGATATTATTGGATTTATTGACAGAAGAAAAATGTTGAATATAACCAGATTTAGAACTGCAAACTAGTCAGCTTTTAGCAAAATTCACCAAAAACATAGCGCCCTTGTGATTCATGTAGATCTGCAGAGTTTTTAATTGGGGGGGTGGTGCATACATCACATACGGAGTCTAAAGAAATAAAGAACCCTCTAGTAGTAGTCTAAAGAACTCTGCTTGACCTCATGTTTGTAATGAGACAGTTTTCGGTTGCTGTAACTTCATATGTTGCTGTTCATCTGAGCTTTGGTAACATAACCGTGTCCAAAGTGAGTTTAACTACTTCAGCTTTGTGTGGCCCAGCGGCTGCAGCGAGACACTGAAAGTGGTTCGTCACACGGGGAAGTTTGTCTCAGAACTGTCACCTTTTTCATTCCACTCAATTTTGCAGGCCTTAAAGCCTTTCTGCCGCTGTGCACCTGTCTGAAAAACTGATGAATAAAATTATTTAAAGGCCATTAAAGGCTTTGACCTTTTCTGCATGCTGCCAGAGAGATTAAAGCACAAATTGTGGAGCTGTTGCTGCTGCATCATTTTCTGTTAATCTAATTTGAAGCCATAGTGGGAATGGTGGACTCTGCCACTAACAATCAAAACTACTTTATGGAAATGTAATTAGACACTGTAAATACATGGAATGACGATTGCTGAGAATATGCCAAGTAAAGTGTGAACATCAGGGTTTGATTTAATGAAAAACTTCAGGATTACAAGCTTAAATAAATTAATTTGGAAATCTCTACCAGTCGTAAAGTGTCCAAAAATCCCCTTCACCACATAATCAAAGTCTTAACCAAAAGTTATTTTGCACTTGCTTTTCTTGAAAAGTTAATATCATTTTTATGGCTGCGCACCACTGCAGTGGTGCTCTGTGGCTTCAGCTCTAATTTAGCATATTGAAGCTCCAGATATCCCACGCTCTGATGTCTGCATATACTCCTCAACAGTCTACTGCTAAAGCTAAGTGGTCATTCGAGTGAGCAGCACTGACGACAGGGAGAGAAGCAGAGGATAAATATTAGAGAAAGACTGCCAAGCCCTCTTTAAGTGTAATCCCCCAGCCTCTCTTTTTTCTCCCACAGTCAGTTCATTTCTAGCCTTGTTTCAGAAATCCATCCCACCACAGTTTCATGAGAGAGACGGAGACAGACAAACAGAGAGAGAGGTGAAGGAGGTTAGAGACAGAGAGAGAGACAGAATACAAATCCAGCCGGCTGCTAAGCTCAAACCCCCTGAGTATAGGGATCACTAGCATTGAGCAAGATCTGCTCCACATATCCAGCATAATCCCTCCGCCACACCGTGAACACTTCCTCTTTGACAGAGAAGAGTGTTTGCGTGTGTGGCTGTGTGTGTGTGTGTGTGTTTTGTCAGCGCAGGGTGTTTTGATATTGGTGTATGCAGCAGAGTTAAGGAGGAGTTATTCTGCCTCAATGGGCTGTGTCTTTCTACTTTCTTCACTTTTCCCCATCTCTCTCTCTCTCTCTTTGGCTTTCAGATTCCACACACCATCCCAGAAGGGCTTTAGGGACTGTACCAAAATTACTGTGGTGGGAAGGGGGTTAAATTTTATGTTTCACTTTTTGAAATTGCAAGACCAACCCCAGTATTATTCTTATTTTATTTGGACTTGGAAAAAAGAACTCCAGCATCCACAGCATCAGTGACTAAAAAATAGTAAAATAAGCAATTTCTGACAAACTGAATTTGATTTATAGTACAGGCCAAATGCATATGACGCATTTAAGGATGGCGTGAGTCATTGTGGAGAAAGAACGTTTACATTTCCACAGAGAGTGGACAGCAGGCGTGTTTGTTGCATCATTCGATCATGCTTGGACCCTGCAGCTCTGCTCTTGCATTTTTGCGTGAAAAGTGTGTGTGATGGTGGGAGCAGCAAGGTGGGGGAGCTGAATCATCCCATTTGACCTGAGCTTGACCGCAGGAAGGATGTGGCTGGTGGGAGGAAGGAAGGGTTTAACATGCTCGTAGAGGGACGGTAGAATCTCCTGCGGGGGTCGTTAGGCCTGTCTTCATGCTCCTCTTTGAACCAAACACACACTCTTTATGACACACGCACACTCACAGCTCCATCTTTCTATCTTTTACCCCCCTGTCATTGTTTGTGTGATTGTTTCTCTCCCTGCACTGTATGTCTTCTCCTCTTTTATCTCCGCTCAGGTCATGTGAGGGCTTCCCCTTCTCTGATCCACCTGTCTATTTATAGCCACTAAGCCCTGGTCCAGCAGGACCCATCTGAGGCAGCTTGTAAACCAAGCGTCTGTCTCCCTAATCTGGCCAGTTGATTAGCTAATACACCTCTGTCAGGCCATCCACTGCTTGCTGCAGGTGACACACTGGATTGATGGCACTTTAAGTACCTTTGTCTTCCTCCTCTAGTTCTCTCTTTCTTCAATCTCTAGCTCAAATGGTTTTGCAATTTTTCTTTCTGCTGACATGCACCTGATGGATGGTTTCAGTCATGCCTGGGGCAGACTGCAATTTTCTAAATGCTGCAATTTCAAGCATGACATTTTTCATGTCTCGTACTCTGCATAACATTAAAATTCAGCAACACACACTCATGTTATTTTCATGTTTTAGCCGTGCTAGCAGTGTGGCTCCATTGGTGGCAGTATTGGTTGATTGGTCCAGCACTTTGGTCCAGACTGAAGCATGTACATTGGAAGGATTGCTGTGAAAAAAAACAACATTTATGATCTCGAGAGGTTGAATTGCAATGACTTTAGGGTTGAACTGATACCAGGTACCAGTACCTAACAGTACCTTTTGGTACTTTACGCTCTCTGTAATGACAAAAAATTACATTTGGAAAAAAAAGTCCCAACTTCTCAATATAGGATACAGCCAGTGACTAAATGATGGCTAATGCTATTAAAAATGCAGCCAAGACTTTGAAAACAGCCCAGTTATCTCCAACTTATCAAACTAGCTGATGAATTTCTTTCTTAACTTAATGTTTCATCGTCAGTGGAGGGTTCAGCTTCTTTGGTGCTGGCTGCAGGTGTGCTAACGTTAGCTGTGGCTGCTGCAGGGGATTTGGCTCTCAGGTTATCAAACATGGGACACTCTTTAGCTTTCAGACATATTTTGTGTTTTACCAGGTGTCTCCTGAGGTTATATGTGTTCCACTGGCCAGCTTTGCATTTCACATTGCAAATATTGCAGCGAGTGTTGTCTGCGTGTTTAACTTTAACAAGCTGCAGGGAGGAGTGACGTCATTTCACTCTTTCTCTTTCTCTCTATACCCTCAGTTCCTCTCTCACCCAGATGTGCTCTCAGGTACTTTGGCACTGATTGGTTTAGTGTTAATGGGAATGTGGCACACTCACACGAACCCCTTAGGATGAATTTTAATAACTTCATGATCTTCTTGCTTTTCCTCTTGTGCCGTCATCATGCCAAAATTTTAATTTGTTCAAGACTTTGGTTTATTACGCAATACCTGCAAAACTAATGACATTACCATCAGCCTCAGCTGTATTTTGCTAATTAGCAGCTGCTAACATGCTAACTCACAAACCTAAGATACTAGCATACTAGCATTTAGCTTAAAACTGCTAAACCTGCTCAGCCTCACAGAGCTATCAGCATGTCTGTAAACCTTTATTCTTGTTTTATTATCAAGATTATTAACTGTCCAATCTTTGTTCATTCTCATTCATTTGGTCTCCACCTTACCCCTCCACCCTTTTCTCTGTCTGTCTCTAAATCACTACCTCCTTTACTTCTTGGCATGAAATTAAATCCTGCTTGCCACTTGATTATGATTAGGTCCAGACTTCCATTAGCGAAGCCAGCAGCAGCAGCAGCAGACTGAAGTCAGGTTGTTTAATAAGTGTGACTCATTGGTCTTGGGAGAAATGGCTTTCCTGAAGGCAAAATCTGCAGCAGCTGAACTGGCGCTCCAGCAGCACACCACCTGGCTGTGTACGTTCATGGTTTGAAATTAAAACCGGTTGCTAGCGCCGCCGTTTGCTATCAGTATCCACCAAGTGGATAAATGTGCCAGCAGTAAGTATCAGTGCGAGCTGTGTCTCTGAAAAACAGGAATTGTTGTCATAATGTTGTGACAGGCCGTTTCCTGCAGCCTCTTGTTTCTTTGATCTGTTGGTTTTCTGCAAACACTGCGTGCGCTTTTTAAATCTCCCCATTGTGGCGCAGCTTAACCTGGCTGCTGAACTTTTCATCAAGTCAATTCAGTTTTATTGTTTGGCTCCTCTGCACCGCTGAGTGAAAAGAAAACAGACATCAATCACTCTGGTTGTCAACGTGCGGGAGTACTGGAAGACATGGTGAGACAGTGGGTGTCGTGACATTTCCTCAGAGGGAATTTCCTTAGCGTCATCTTTTATTCCTTGAGTGTGTATTTATATTCACATCCTAACATGTGTGTTTCTATAGTGTATGGAAGTGCAAGTCTATTAAGAAGAAAGCCACACGGCTAAGATGAGCACAGAGCTGCTGCTCCAGAAGAATGAGGCCGCCGTGCTCACAATGTGAATGCTCTCGCTCTGTGCTGATCAGAAGACTTTAGCCAGGACTGTTTTAGTCCTTTCACTCCTTTAGTGTATTGATCTTCATGGTTGATGAGGGTGCAGAAGGGGGGAAATGGGTCAGTGCATGTGTACACGCTCCAGTGTTCATTATTGATGGCGGTGAGGTCAGTAAATGACTCAGGATTAAGGTGATGAAGTAGGGCCTGCGGTGGTTGTTTTAGAGCATGGAAAATGAACCGAAGAGAGGGCCTGTTTTTTTATTTGCCCTTCAATGAGTCCCTGTGGCTCAAGTGATGGACAAGCACTTAAGCAGGCAGGTGGTCCAGCCAGAATGACATCGCCTGGCAGAGGAAGGTAATAGGGAGCAGCGTGTCACATTATATTAAGGCGAGCAGATAGATAGGCTCAGAGATCTGTCTCGGATTTGTGACCCCAGCCACATATTGACCAGATAATGAAACAGGCACAGAAAAAGACAGTGAGGGAGAAGCTCTGACAGAGCAGACTGACAGAAATGAAGTAATTTAAGCAGCCGACTGACAGGTGTGAACGGTGCACTGGAGCGAGAGGAGGTTGTTGGGGTGTAATGATCAGCTTTTGTGGGGATGAAAGAGAAACAATCAGGTGGGGTGTATGTGGGGATGGATTTGTTGTGAAATGAAGATTGACATCTCACTGATTCAGACTCTGTGGACAGAAATCATGTGACCTGAGCCCCAGAGAATGCTGTCACATCACACAAATTTAGCCACACAGTGCCAGCGTACATGCCGCTGTATAAAAACAAAGACCACACTTAAGATCCACTGACCTCTTCTGATTTCCGTGCAGCCTGTGAACGTGTTGCTGGGCGTTAACTTGCCCCTGAGGTTTTAACCAGGGAGCGGGGTGACAGACGGAGGATGTTAGCGCGAAGCCAGAGAATCACGGCCGTGACAGCCAGTCATTGTACCTCAACGACTGATGGTATCATGCTGTCATTGTGTCAGTGTTGAGAGCAGACCCACAACAGATGCTGAACAGATAATAGAAGCTTTATCTCGGGATATCCACTCTGTGACATGTGAATATGAACAAGGACTGCTTCAAAGACAGTGTCTCAGGTGAGCAGAGAGTTATTAAGATATAGTTTTATCTCTGGAAGAGGCTTTCTTCGTGTGTGTTATGAAAGAAGAAAGCATTTCCTTTGAGTAGAAATCTGTCTCAGTAAATGTATGAGCGTATGAACTAAGGCAGACATGTTTCTCATTGTATTTCACTGCTGGGAGTGTAATGTATTAGACTGTGCACCTGCAGTTTTCATCTGACTTTCTCCAGATGGGGAGTTTTCATTATGGAGTCTCAGCGGGTGGGCCGGAGCATGGTCAACATGAAGCGTTGTTTTCAGTGAAATCTATGTGTGTATTTATCACAAAACAGCAGTAATGGCTGGGACAGTGGCTAGCTGTGTTTCCATCTATGTACTTTTATGTGCATTTTGAAGTATTGCTTCAAGGTTGATGGAAATGGAAGATTTTTAAAAAAAACATCCTCAATTTTCACAAAAATGCTGACTTGAGGTGGTTTTTGCCTTTTTTAAGAGAGTTGATGTGAATAACGGGAAATTAAAATATCTTCTCAGGATGAATTCTGACGTAGCGAGCATTTAATTCACAGGACTCATCAGCTGTTACCGCTCCAAGAGAAAAAGAAGAAACTGATTCCACTGTCGGCGTCTTCACAGATATTTCCATAACACATGAAAAAAATCCTGAAGACCTCTCCCCATTTTTCTGTGATAGATGACCTGATTCTTCTTCTGTGTCTTTTTCCTCATTGAGATTTATTCGAGGTTGGCAAACAGCTGTTTTTTTTCTGGTTCGCGACTTCCACTTCTATTCTGTTTATTACCTTAACCGTGTGTACATAGCCTACCTGCCACCTTCTGACAAAACAATGCTTTGGGTAGCCTAGTTTATTTGCTCCAAACCAGCTAATGGAAACACTCAGAATTCGCATTTTCTTTCTTTCTTCTTTCTTGTTTTAGTGATATTATAAAAGTTTGCTTCAAATTCACTCGACAGTTAGACAGAAACACAGCTACTAAAGGGCTTCCTGCAACATTAAACAGAAGACTGGAGGACATTTGTGTGTGTGTGTGTGTGTGTGTGTGTGTGTGTGTGTCTATAGCTGGTGTGTTTCTGTGTGAACTGGCTGATTCAGCCATTCTGAATCTGTTCAGATTTCCATTTTCTGCTACAATCAGCAAGTGTCTCATCTGCCTAACACACCAATTTACCATCCGGTCTCATCGAGGGTGTCCCCGACTTAAACAATTCACAACCAGCTCATGAACAGAATTTGTCCACTGCTCAAAAACAAATCTGTGAAACTGCTTCTCCAGTGTGTTCTGCCAATTAAATTAAATTGACATCATTGGACCGTATGGGATTATGTGCTTCTGGATGCTTATTGGGTGTGTACAAAATGTTTTAAACAAGTGTGATGTCCTTCTCATCTCACACGTTATTTCAATATTTATTTGCGCGTCAAGAAGCAAATCTGTCTCCTTATCGTGGTTTAAGTGCATTTTCTATGTGAACAAGCTAAATGTTTGGCAATTTTCACATGAATTTATTTTTATGGAATAAAAATTCTGTACACTGCAAGGATCTTTTTATCTACCAGCAAATATTTGAGCAGAGGCTCTAATCATGGATGTCCTCGATCCCCTGAGCATTTTTTTTCTTTATTTAACTCAGAGCCTCCTCACCTCACTTTGCTTTCACCAGTCCATCTGAATCCAGACACACTACACACATTTCAATATGTTTAAGACACTGTTGTAGTCGATTGTGTGAGAATGTTATTTACAGAAGTCAAGAGCCTCCCCAGATTTCCATAATGTTACCAGGCAGCTCAGATTCACAGAAGGAACACAGACTGCAGATCTGTCTAATCACCAGATGCCTGCTCTCTAATGCATAATGCATCAGACTGTTATTGCAAGTCTGCAGGGAAAACACAGCAGTGATTTACATTAATATTTTATCAAGCCACTGTGACATCAAAGTCTTAATGGAGGAGACCCTGCGTGCGTGTGTGTGTGTGTGTGTGTGTGTGTGTGTGTGTGTGTGTGTGTGTGTGTGTGTGTGTGTGTGTGTGTGTGCGTGTGCATGTGTTATCGTTAATGAAGTGGACCCCGGTGGCCAGTGCTTGGCCTCTATCAGGGTGTCAGGTGGAGGGGTGAGAATAATGTGTTAAGTTAGTTTAAACTCAAAAGAACAGAGAGACATTAAAAACGGACTCATGAATAAAAGGTTTTAATTGAGAAGCGGCGAGCTCTTTGACTCACACGAGGCGAACGCTTTCACAGGCAAAGAGTCTGAAAGTATGAAAGCACTAAAGTGAGCCTCTGGTCTGAAAGGAGTTTGATGTTTGCATTTCATCCCCGGCTCTGCGCTGATGTTTTCTATCCCCTCTTTTTCTCTCCTTTTTTTCTCTCCATCTGCATGAATAAAAAGTAATATGGAACATTTCTACATTAAAATTCCAACATTTTTTAACTTTTGGACAGCTGTTTCCCCCTCTTTCTAGTCTTTATGCGAAGCTAAGCTAAGCATCATCTAGCTGTAGCTTCATATTGAACACACTGACATGAACTCGTCCTGCTGTAAACAAAAACAGTTATCTGCTGTTAAACTGGATGGTGGACAACACAAACTCATTTTGGTGTTATATACAAATGCAGTATTTGCCCTAATTTATCAGCACTGTGATGTTTTCCACATCTCTGACACGAGCTCCCTGTGTTTCCTCAGATGACAGCGCATCAGCAGCCAGCAGTATGGAGGTGACCGACCGCATCGCCTCCCTGGAGCAGAGGGTCCAGATGCAGGAGGATGAGATTCAGCTGCTGAAGTCTGCTCTGGCCGATGTGGTGCGTCGCCTCAATGTGTCTGAGGAGCAGCAGGCCATGGGGTCCCGCAGAGGACCCACCAAAGGTAATATGAATGTATACTGTAAGCATGTTTTTTCAAGGGTTTCTTTAATCGCTTCTTCTTTGATTGTTGAGCAACACGATCAACTGGGTTTTGGAGGCCTCCTTCCCTTTTCCACTTTGTCCTCTCTCCTTCCTGATGATGCCTCCTCCAAATCCATCTTATTTCCTTCCTCTGACCAGTTGATCTCCTCTTCCTCTCCCTCCTGTCCTCTCTTCTCCTGGACTGTGCTGTGTTGTTAAACGTCTTGTACGTTATGTGTATAGACCCCGCTTTGATGAGAAAGTCTCCCTCAGCAGACAGCAATGTTGGGAAGCCAGGTAGGCTGACTGTGAAGTCTGGCTGCACTAACCGGGCCTGGTGTTTACAAAAAGCACATTTCAGTCACTGCCTGCTGGTATTATGTTGTATTATATAGTATTTCACTAGGAAACCCACAGTTACTGTCAGTACTGCACTGCCTGAGGTCACTGCACTGTGATTTGAGTCCAAAGATAGAAATAGATTTATTATTAAACAGGGGACATTTGTCTCTGCAGTATATGCACACAACATGCCTCTTTTTACTGTTTATGAGGACTCACTGATTCTTTAAAGCTATCAATGGACTGTCACATCTTAGCGAGAGTAAGCTGCTAAATACATGTTTTGTGTTCGCATGTGTGTATGCAGTCTTGTGTTAAAGGACAATTTCCCCAAAAACTTTTTTCCCTATTATAAAAAAGAAGAGTTGTTGTTGATGTGTTTTATTCCAACTGGACATGGACAAAATAAGAGGAACACCTGGCAGCCTAAGTAAGGACTAGTTCAACAGTTTGGGAAGAAGGCTTGCTTCTCAATTAGAAAGTGAACAAGCATATTTCCTGAAATGCAAACTATTCCTTAGTTAGTTAGAAAGTTAGTTGAAACAACACGTCTCTGACACTGTCTGAGTTTAGCTGCAATAGTCCAGAATCAAATTCAGCTACAAACAGGTTCCACCAGAAGTAAAAGGCTGCCAACACACAACTCATAATGCACAACCTCTACACCTTGTGATATCACACAGCTGTGTGCAGCATGCTCTCAGCTGTGAAGTCGCAGTGAGAAATGTAGGAAATAGACCTATCCAGAGTCATTGATGATACTCTTTGCTGTTTTTATTGTGTAACAGTACTGCATGTGTCGATTTTCAGCTGAAGTCTGTTTGATACAATCTGTGTCCTTAATAGCATCTTTACCCGAGAGGCTGATGAGGTCTGCATGTGAAATCAGCTGCACTTTTTGCCATTTTATGTCCTCAAATGTGCACTTGAATGATGAAGCAGAAACAGATTATGATTCTGAGCTGCTGCCAGTTTCAGTCTCCGGAGTGACTGTGGACGGATGAAGTTTCAGTTTGATTTGGGATCTGGAGGATGACTCAGACTCTGAGCTGCTTTCCCTTATTGTTCCCCACTTTCAGCTGCAGAGAGACAGCAGCCTGCTTCCCTATACTGAAGTCCAATGATCTGCTTCACAAAGCTTAACCAATGCACACAGCCTGCACATGTACAGCCACACACACACACAAACGCATTCATCTTCTTTAACATGCTAACAAAATTACAACCTCAGTTTGCCCCTGCTGTGTAATTACTACATGAAAGATAACAGAGAAATGTGTGTGTAGGCCTGATTGTGCATGCGTGTGTGTGTGTGTGTGTGTGTGTGTGTGTGTGCCTGAGTGTTTGCATGTATGTGTGTGTGTGTGAGTGTGCGTGTCTGCCGGATGAAAAGGGTCTATTAAATATTTATCACTGCAGATAAAGCTGCAGCTTGGATTTGTTATTCTGGGCTGACCTGACTGGGGTGTGTGTGTGTGTGTGTGTGTGTGTGTGTGTGTGTGTGTGTGTGTGTGTGTGTGTGTGTGCATGAACCACATCCTGCTAATTATTTACAATAATATATCATCTGTGTGGAAAAGTGACTGAACACAACAATATTTTCAATGAAATGAGATTAAAAAAACATTAAATTAAGATAACTCATATTTGAATTACATTTAAGAGTCTTTGTGCTGCCCCTAGTTTTGTTCTTATGATATATTACACAGTGAAATGATTTCATATCTCTTTAAACCTTCACTGATGCAGAGGGAGTATTTTATATTTGTTGTGTTAAAGGCTAAAATAATAATTGATACACTATATATATCAAAATTACCAAGTGTTACGGTTCAATTGAAGTCTCTGTTAGCATTAAAATTGCATTAATCAACAACAGCAAACAAAGAGAGAGCTCCTCCTATTCCGCACACAAGTAATATAATATATTGCTTCTGATTACAAATTTCTTTTTTGAATGTGATTGTTGTGGTAATTATAGCCATTTCATTTAATTTGGCCACAATACACAAAAAATGTTAAGTTCTTCTTAATTAAGGTTTCCAGTTAAGCAATATGCTTGATAAGCTTCTCAGAGTCTGAAGGATTTTCACCAAACTTGCTTACCACAACACTCACCATCGAACCATATTTGCGACTAATACTGACTGAAATGATAATAGACAAACTTCAGGAACAGTAAGAACACTAATGTTATGCACATAAGCACAATAGATAATAAGAGATAATTTTATCCACAGTGAAAATGCAGTTTTCCTGTCACTCTCACATGCTACTGAAACGTGGACTGCTGTTGTTCCTTTCTTCCAGCCAGGCCAATGATTGCCACCCTGCCCTTACGGCCCACAGTAAACAATGGGACCATCCTACCAAAGAAAGGCAGCGGGACTCTGCCCTCCCCATCTGGATCTGGATCCAGGAAGGACACCAACACACCAGCCAACAAGAGGTATCTATGGCATTATTTACACTTTCAAGGAGGTAGGGAGCCACTGACGTGTTCGAAAGGAGATATACGTGTTTTGTGTTTTATGTCAAATTCAGTAGATTTTTAGTGCTTCTTTAGTGAGCCTTTGTGCCTTGTTAATACTCTTATAAAAACTCTTGTTAAATCCTAATATGAGCTACATGGAGGCCAGGTTGTGAGGTCTTGCAAGCATCACGTCTTTGTTTCCAGACAGTTAATTTGTCTCGAGACATTTTTTGTCACTGTCTGTCTGTGCCACGTCGCCTCATTTCAGCCATAAATCGTCACATTTCTGCATTTTTATCAGCCAAATTAAGCAACTTGACATTAAACATTGCAGATAAACAGAGAAACAGTCATCACCCTCTCTGCTTCTCTGGTGTGTGTGTTATTACATGCTTGTGGAGCACAGGTTATCAGTCTTGTCTGTCAGGAGAACAATAGCCTTTTCCCATCTCTGGATGACATTACCATAATCAGATGAAGCTCAGCTCACAGCAGAGACCAGCTCCAGTCCAAACAGCTGTGAACTCCCCCGTGGCGTTGTTTCTTTGATTTTCCATGTATGTACTTTTATTTCTGCTTCGGGGATGTTTTCCGATACTGAGAGCTGATACTTTTAATGCCAGCTGACTCTCACCCTGAGGTTCACTGGAGAGCACAGCAAAGAAATGGCTCTGCAGAATGAAATGTAAGCAGTATGAGAAAATGAGATTTGGTCCTGTGTGTTTGCTTGTTGGAGTTTGCTTGTGTTTCTCTGAGCAGTTTTAGGCTTAACTGACTCTTTGAGCTTGTGCTCGATCCAGGATTTTAGAGGCAGAGTCCTCCCAAATGCAACCCCCTCAGAAATAAAGATCTCTGACTATAGATTTATCTGAGAAGACCAAAGTCTTATGGAGAGTTATCTCATTTATTCATTGGCCTATAAGTTGACAAGTTTAAATTGAGTGTGAGAAATACTGGAACGATCCAATAAAAAACACTCTGTATGAGCTTTTAATTCCCTCCTGGGTGTTTTAAACCCTGAAATTCCCAGAAAAAATAAATCACACATGAAGTTAGTGGTTACTTGCATATAAGTGAAACTAATGAATGAGATTTCTTGCGGCTGTGATGAATGAGGGGTTTGAACTTTTATTCAGTGTGTTTAGAGTTTGAAGCGCACCTTCATTGCAGCAGTTGCTTTTTCTGTAAAACAGACAAAAAGGAGATTTAATTCTGTAATCTGGCAGGATTTCAGCTTTATTCTTTGAGACTTGAGATGTCAGTCGTCCCCTTTGTTTATCGTCCTCTTGTCTGTCTTTGCCATCTCTCCTGTCTTGCTCGTTCTTGTTCTCTGTATTATCTCTCTCTGTGATAACGTGTCCCTCCCAACTATGATGTTATATCCTGTTTATGTCCCGTCCACCTACAATGTGATGTCCCGCCAGTCTGTCCAGTTTGTCTTCTCTGTCTCGCTCTACCAGAATTCATTACCTGCCCCTCAGGTGAGAGGAAGTTACAGTATACTGCTTACTATATAACATCATGGCTCTGACCCACGCTAACCATGCTGTTGAATCACTCACCATGTTACATGATGACTGGAACTAATATTCACTGTTCATGTGTTGTTTACCGACTGTGTCTGGGATTAGTTTAAACTGCAGATTGGTCACAATCCCGTCAGTGTTGGCATACACACAACTGCCTTCCCCAATGCCCTGTGGCCCAATTACTACAATTCCTCGTGGGATAACACAGCAAACAACAGCTTCTCTCTCTCTCTCTTCTTTCTATTCTATTCTGCTCTTTACTGCACAAACACACACAGGCTCTCCAGAAGGGATAACGGCCACCAGCCAGTTTTAGGATTTGAATGGACTTTTCTCCCATAGGGTGGATTAGGTGACTGGCCCTGCTGGCCATTGGATTGCTGATGGAGCCCTTTCTTTGTTGTGAATAGGCAGGCTGTCTGCACCACTAATATGCAGATTTGCACAGGTCTAAACTGATGTTATGATCACCAGAGTGGAGGAAAGAGAGCGTATGAGGAAACAACAAATATCCGTTTTCTTTATTTCTCTTTTGGTGCAAATTCTCTCTGACACTGTTGTAGAGGGTCACATTTTTTTAAGAAAACGTTGACGCAGATCTGAGCTGAATAATGAAATAAATACAACTTTCTTGTACGTGCTTTCAAAAGCTGTTTTCTTGATGAAAACTTTTTTGGAAAAGCAGCGTCAGGTAATTTTCTGACCTATTTCTTGTGCCTCCCCCTCCCCTCTCTGGTGTCTCTTTTTGCCTCTGCCCACCTTCCTCCTCGCCACAGCACTGTGAGGAGAGCCAACTCAAACGAACACGTGGGAACTCTTACGCGGAAAGATTCGGGCGACTCCAAGGGCAACCGAACTCGCGCCGGATCCACCGGCAGCAATTCCAGCGGCAAGAGAAGTGACAGGTAACATCATGTTAAAATGAGCTTCAGCAGCTCAAATGTTCATCTTCACAGTCAGTGACGCTTTCTGTCCACACAAGGCAGGAGGCTGTTTGTGTTATGATCAGATTTATCCACCAGAAAACACACACTGATCTCCTCATAAAGCACTTTCAATCAATGGTTTATCTGGAGGCGGGATGCTGAATGACAACTATCTGTTTACTCATTTACTTTGCAGCAAACAGAGGGATCCAGTGTTCAATGCAGGTAAGACCTAGAGGCCCTTTCATAGCTCGACAGCTGTGATAGTTTTATGCAATGATACGACCCACAAGAGCCGTTTCACACCAGGTGCTCAGTGGCTCCCTGTGTCAGTAAGAGGTCAATGCATCTCTGCATTTCTGTCAATTGTGTGATCCTGAAACAAGACAGGAATGAATCAGCTATAATTTGAGTCAGTGCCTTGAACTGTTTTCTGCACACAGAGGACCACTGAGGGCTTCTCTATGTGATGTTGTCTCTTAAACATCAGTGTCAAACATTCATCGTTTCCATGATCCATTCATCCACAAGCTACCAGTCCATTTCATCCATTACTGCATCTTCATGTTCACACTTCCATTCAGCTTTTCTTTTAAATAAGTTCTAGAACACCTTTAATTAAAGTACACATATTCACCATTAACTAGGTGCTTATTAGCATGAACATTAGCATATTGGCTCTTTATAAAGCACTTATTTATGCCTTATTCTGCATGACCGTATTCTACAACTGTATAACCCTAAACCCCAGAATAAATCATAAATGAGTGCAATATAATGACTAATAAAGAGCCAATATGCTACTAATAGAAGTGCTAATAAGCAACCAGTTAAAGTTGAATATGTGTACCTTCATAGAAAATGTGACCTCTTCGTACATTGTTTAAATTGAAATTTATTTGTGCACAATTTAAAGTTTGGATCAATTGTGGCCATTGTGACTGTGGGCCAAACAAACTTTGTGATCACAACCTGAAGATTGAGGAGACATGGAGTGACAGAAAGTATACACAGAAAGTAGATCCATGCATCTATTGTAGCTACAAACTAGCCCAACAAATGTGTGAAATTAGGTCAAATTGTCTTGGACTCCACATTTTTTACATCTCTACAATGAAGCAGGTGCAAAGTTGGCATTACCCATAGACATTATGGTTATCGCAATGAGAATAAGGTGCATGATGAAAAATCGTAGAATTTCTCTTTAAGTTGTAATAGCTATATTTATCTAAACACATCACCCTGCAACATCGTAGTTTATGTGTAATTTGTAAGGTAGGAGATTTACAAAAGGAAGAATTAACCAGTAAAGAAGCTCAGGATGAGCCTCATTAAATGTTGAGTTTATAGTGTTTCCAGAATTCTGCACAAGACAAGACAACCATCTCGCAGTTTATTCCCTAAACAAAAAGCAGGAAACACCCAAGACAATTGGGCTGAATATGAAATGAAATGAGTATTGATCAGAATTTCCATCCCTAGCACTCTATTGATTTCTTAGTAAATTGAGCTGCTGTTCTTCATTTGCTTTACACACCTGGCTCCAGTTTGCTTCAGTTTAGTTTACATCCTCACAAAACTACCTTTAGTATTTTTTTAGTTAAATATGATCCACATATATTTAAAAAGGGACCATTTTCCTTGTATAGTTGCAAACCATCAGATTACGAGGTAGAAATGTTGATGCAGTTAGTATCCACAGTAATTAATCACATATCATCATGTGACTGTGAAAGCCTTTTAATGCTTTCTAAATATCTCCCAGGTTGATGCTGACTATTAGCAGAAAGTGAGCCACAGGGTTAATTATTACCACTGTACACCACTTATTGGACATTTGAATTAATTACAAACAAATAATCTCCTGCAAGCGGCACGATCAGGGCAGCGCAGTGGACATAAACTGCCACTTGCTGACATTTAACCAATACAAATGATAATTGCAACAGTAAATTCTGCCAATATAATGCTTACCCGCAAGACATGAAGTGATTACATGTGAAGTGGTTCATTTGATACAACAAACTGTGCTGCAAGCCAGTGCAAGCACATGTTTGCTTTCTTTACTTTCTAAGAATAGTTAGAAGCAAGAGTTTCTTGCTTTATAGATGTCCAAACAAAAGGCAAATAAATTCATTCGCTCACCACAAAGGAACAGAAGGTGGGACACCATCACCCAGGAAATGAGCACTGATTCATTAAGAGCTGGTGGAGGAGATGGACACAGAGGCTGCTGCTCATTAACAGCAGGAAACAGGAAGTGCACTCATATTAGGACAGAACAGGAAGTGAGGAAGCCATGTCACCCCTCACCTGGTGCTTGTGTCTCTCTCTGTGACCTTTACAAGGGATGCGACGTGTGACCCACTGCAAAGGTAGGCCCCCACCCCCACCCCTCCCCCCATAAAGCCCCCAGCCTACACAGCTCTCTGGACACTGCAGATGATTATTATTAGGATAAAACCGGGACTTTTATTTTGAAGTTTTAACTCATATCCTGTTTGGATTTTTCTACTTAAATATTCTGCTGAAATTTTAGAGATTCCTTTGGTGCAATGATCAGGGAGCTATCAGACAGGGGCAGGAGTGGGTTGACGAAGTGTGTGTGTGTGTGTGTGTTTATTGTTTTTAGACTAACACACACACATCTTTCCCTAACCTCCACTGAGAGCTGCGTCAGAGTGTGATTGCAGTGTTTGCAGTTCACTTGTGCGTCTCCACACTTGTTGTTTTACTGCAGATGAAGCTGCTGCTCCACCCAAACGTGCGTGCGTGCGTGTGTGTGTTTGCTCACAGCCTCACTTTTCGCTCTTAGGCATTTAGTCTCTGTCACCATAGTAACAACACAAAGATTTCTGACACTCGCTTCCTCGCAGTTGCTTTGAGTTTTTCTGCGAACACTTAAATCCCCTTTTTCTGAGATTCCTCGCTGCAGTTGAGAGCCAGTAGATTTTGCTGCTCCTCTTGTTGTCTTCCTGCGCTCAAAATGAATATTTGCATCACAAACACATTCTGGCTCTTTCTTTGGGGGGTAGTTCCTATTGAAGTCTGTTTGATTTTACTGCTTGTAGTTTGCTCGAAGTGTCCTCTGTTGGCATGTAGCCCCCTTCAGGAAAGTATTCACAAAGCTGCCGAGAATTTTAAAAAGGCTGGAGTTAAAGCTCATTTCCTCACAGATATGTTGCTGTTTACCCAGTCTTCTCATAGGATATTCTTTCTTTAAACCGCCATTTTTTACCCTTGAAAGCATCTAGACCGGTACTTCTCAACAGTTGTGACCTGTGACCCCTTAAAATGAAGCAGAAGCTTGCGTCCCCTCGTCTTAGGACGCATGCAGTACATCTACAGTCTGTGCTGACAGCAGTTAAATCACAGTTTGAATAATCATTAGAGGATGAAGAGGTAACACTATGCAATATTTCACAAGACAGAAGTTGATAACTTTCTAAGTGGTTTCCTGTTGAGAACAAGGTAATTTGGCATTGATTAAAGGGAGAACGTGAATTTTCCATTCAAAGTAAAGACTGTAAATAATTTATTATATACTTTATTTTCCACATATGTTGGATTGTATGCTGCCTGTAGCCACAGTTCACATTTTTGCTTGTGCATTTGATGAAGTTAGACTGGCTATGAGTTATACTTTGATTGATTGGAAGATATTTATATTCTTTCCAGGAAGCTTCTCAGAAATGTCAGACCTGTGAAATAAAACAATCCTAGATAAAGAATTTTCGGTAAATTTCAGTGTAAAACATTCCTGTTCCTCTCTCCTGCCACATTAATCATCTCGTTAACCCTGTGGCCCCTCACATGGATCCTGACCCCCCAGGAAGAGTGAAAAAATACCTCTATTTAATGACTCCAGACTTCTCAATAACTACTTCTTCGAAATAAGATCCCAGTGTTTGATGAAAGCTCTTGACACGCTGGTGGTTCTAGTTTCCTTCGATAGTTTGTGTTTTGCCAGTTTCATGATGCTTTTTACTACATGTGACACCAAAAAGCAGCTATTACTCTGTCTAACTTATTCTACCGACCTCCTCCACCCTTTTCTTTGCCCATCCTGCCCCTGTTTGGCCCCCCTCCACCCAACCGGCCCTGACAACCTTGTCCACCCCTCTCCATCATCGGCTCCTCTGCTCTTGTCCCCCATCTACGTTATAGTCACAGTACAGATTTACCTCAGCCGCTCTGCCAAACGGACGGGGACCGGCGGCAGCCCCGCGGCTTCGGCTGTAACGTCCCGTTCAGCCACCCACCCCCAACAAACCTCAGAAAGCGGCAAGGCCAGCACGGCCAGAAAGGGCGGTGCCCCCAAGGTGCCACCGGTCAGAAAGACCCCGAGTTTTAGCCTCCAGCTGAGAAAGTCAGGGAGTTTGTCATCGTACTCTCCCCTCGACACACCCAGTTATCGCAGCCCCATCAAGTCTCCGAGCCAGTACTTCCAGATTTGTTACTAGCTAAGTCTGGAACCACAGAATAGCAATACTCACCCCTCTAAATATAAGTGTTTATTCCAGTTATCAAGCTTTAATATGTCAGAGCCACTCAGTACGGAGCCAAAGTCATGGTTTTATATCAGATCTGTACCATTTAAAAGCACCACATGTCCTCAAACCAAAGACGTTGCAGAGAGATTGCAGGATTTTTAGTGTCACCTAATGAAAAAATAAAAGATAAGACAAGTCCCAAGTCCGTTATATTATATGGACTTATGGGTGAGATTTGGGGCTTGTTTTATATATTGTAGTAGTTTCTTCTAATGAGATTTAGAAAAACATTTGTGGACTGAAATGGTTCATTTTGTTTGTTTTGGTTCCCGTAATGTTTTCTGCATGATTTCTTTCAATTGATGAGGATTTCTCATTATCTGCTTTTCTAAGCTTGGGTCTGTTTTTTTGTTTTTTTTTCCTCATAACATTTCCATTGCTCTGCTTGTGTCTGCAGTTTTTGTTGGTTAACCTCTGCTGTGAACTGAATATTTATGGGTTTTTAAAGTGTTTGCAGTTCATTTTGCGCTCTTTGTTGTCAGACGAATGTTTTTGAAATGGCTAATAAAGTCAGTTAAAAAGCTGATTTGTTTGTGGTTGCAGATTCTGTCATTTGTTGTCTTTAATTGAGTCATTTTCATAGCGAAATTAAACATCATATCACATCTCTCCATTATCCAGTAATCTTGTCACACATTTGTCACCCTTGTCATTCATATCATAATACCACACCACTATGCTTCAGTGTCACGTGTGTGCTTTCTGCATTCTTTCATTTAAAACATGTAACACAAAGAAATAACAGACATATTTCCACCAGTCACATCTGTATTTTCTCACATGTACCTCACTGATTCTTTCTTTTGCTTTTTCTAGAGGAAGGTTATGTGAAAATGTACTTGAAGGGTCGTCCCATCACCATGTTCATGCCCAAAGAGCAGGTGGACGGCTACTGCCTGGAGGCCAGAGCCGACCTGCCCGGCAACAAACTCAAACTGGACTGGGTGTATCCTTTCACTGGGTTGTGTTTTCTTTTTTCTTTTTTTTGGGAACTGGGAATTTTCCCCAAAGAAATAAAGAGTCCTGCTCATGATCTGGAAAGTTTGAAAAGCAATCCTCTGAGGAGAATAAATCCAGATTGGTCTGTGATGTAGTGAAGAGAGGAAGCTGACAAATGTGTCGTTTCCTCTCCCTGCCTGTCAGAGCGGATCTGTTCAGATGTTCGTTTTCACCGTGCAGGGCTGCTGCAGTCAGAGTCGGGCTCGTCGCTCCGCAGCCTGCAGTCGGTAATAACCTGCTCGCAGCTGGAAGGCTGAGACACAACCAGTCAGCAGCTCCTCTTGTGCTCTTTTATTTTTACTTTGTTTCCTTTTGTGGTGCCTCTCTTTCTTTTATTTGGTGATGAAAGACTGAATGCAGTGTGTTGTTCAGTGTAGCAGAGAGCCAAAGGGGAAAAAGCTGTAAGGAACAGAGAGAAAAGATTAGATCTGATGAAATACTCACACACACACACACACACACACACACACACACACACACAGAAATAGACGTGTGGCCTGCATGTTTTGTTTTTTGAATCCAGAATGAACTAGACTACAAGTTATAAGAATAAACGGGACAGATGCACGCAGTAGATGTCACATAGAGGAGTTTAAAGTCTTTCTGTGGTTTCTGACCTTCGTGTGATTAAATGTGCGCATAAATGTGAATATTGTCTCGCAACGTTACACCTGCTGGTTCGAATGTAAGCAAATAGATTCCTCAGTTCATCTCTGGGACTGTAAGACACAGATAAACAGTACAAAGATGGTACAATTCTTAACGCCCGCACTACTGTTTTAAAACTGCCCAACACTCAAAGGTTTTCAGTTTACTGTCAGATGAGGCAAAAAAAGCAGCAATGTTTGCAATTGTTCCTTAAAAAAACATATTATTCTGCCTGTCTCTGCTTTGAATATTATTCCTGTTTCAGTCCTTGACCTTTTTGAATGTCCAGTTATGGTTACCGCGGTCGAGACTGTCGCTCCAACCTTTACTTGTTGCCCACTGGAGAAACGGTGTATTTCATCGCTTCTGTGGTCGTCCTCTTCAATGTGGATGAGCAGCTGCAGAGACACTACACTGGACACACAGATGACATCAAATGGTGAGAGATATGCAGGGATTATAAAACACACACACACACACGCTAACCAGAGGGACTGCTTCCACATGCAGTCAGCTGCAGCCCTCATCACACCTGTCATCTACCTTTCATCTCTTTTCCCTGTTAGAGCTGATAATGCGACAGTATTTCTGCAGTCCTCGCAGGCTGTAGCAGTTTAGTCACAGCATGTTCTCTTTTCTTGTAAGTGCACAAACATACAAACAAAGGTGGAGGGACTGAGAGTTTGCCAGTGCTTTGTCTTCTGCTGCAGGATAACTGCAATGAGGGAAGGTAATAGGTAAACAAGTGTATTCAGGTGTGTGTTTGCATGCAGGCAATTCTGCACAAGTATGCACTAAGTCTGCCGGTTAGGAAGTGTGTAGTACAAGGTAACCTTAAAAAGACACAGCCATGATTATGTTATCACTCTGGGGTTAATCAAAATTCAGATTATTAATGAACACTCTGGATTACAGATCAAAAGGCTGGATTAGAGACAGATTCTTGCTCCTTTGAAGACAAAATGTCAGAGCTTTACACATGCTGCGAGTGTTGCTACACCGCCATACCCAGAAGAGGACGAGTTTATCTTAAACTGTTTCATTTCCCCCCTCACATTAGCACAGGCGGCGTGCGGCAGCTACAGTGAATGTCGAATTCGCAGCTTTAAAAACCCCACTCACCAAATGCAGCCTTTCATGTTCTGTGAGCACGTTGCTCATCTTTATTCACGTCCTCCTTTTGATGTTGAAAGGCTTTTAACTGGTTTCATGTCTGTTTCCACGTCTTTCTCCTCACCAGCCTGGCCGTCCACCCTGACAAAATCACCATAGCAACCGGGCAGGTGGCGGGCACCTCCTCAGATGGGAAAGTAAGTGAGAGAGATTGATATTTTGTCATTTCATCTTTCAGTGACTGATTTATTGGAGTGAGGAGTCATACGTTTGCTGTTTTCTTTAAGAAATTGTGCTTACATGGCTGAGAGGCTGAAACGCTCTGTGTTCACTCTGTGTTCACTGACTCAATTCAACCGCTCATCGCTTCAAACTGACAGTACACTTCTCCTGGTGTTGTGCCTGTGTGTGTGTGTGTGTGTGTGTGTGTGTGTGTGTGTGTGTGTGTGTGTGTGTGTGTTTCCTGGCAGCAGCTGGCTCCTCATGTCCGTGTGTGGGACTCTGTCAGCCTCAACACGCTCCATGTTCTGGGCACAGGCTTCTTTGACCGAGCCTTGGTGTGCCTGGCTTTCTCCAAGTCGGTAAGGAAACACTTAATAGTTTGAGGCCACGTCCGACATGTTTTTGACTGTTCTCTGTCTCCTGTGTACTGTTTTGTCAGTACATTAACGTGGGTTTGTGTTTGTGTTGTTAGAATGGAGGAAACACACTGTGTGTCGTAGATGACTCCAATGACCACATGCTCTCCGTCTGGGACTGGCAGAGAGAGGACAGACTGGCTGAGGTGAAGGTATGTGTGTGCATGTGTGTTGAATAGACAAATTAAGACACAACCTCCTGCCACGATACAAGTAACATCAGCAAGTCACCATTTCTTGCTTTATGTGTTTCGGGTCAGTGCTCCAACGAGTCGGTGTTTGCTGCAGACTTTCACCCGACAGACTGCAACATCATCGTCACCTGCGGCAAGTCCCATCTCTATTTCTGGAACCTGGAGAAAGGCATGCTGGTCAAAAAGCAAGGCCTGTTTGAGGTAGGACACCAGACTGTTTCCCACATGTTAGATCAATATCACAAAGCAATAAAGTTTGATACAGTGGAAATCAAAAATAAAACAAACTGTTTGTGTTCTTGTGTTTCTTGCAGAAGCAGGAGAAGCCCAAGTTTGTGTTGTGTGTGACCTTTGCAGAAAATGGAGACGCCATCACAGGAGACTCGAGCGGGAACATCCTGGTGTGGGGAAAAGGCACGTTAATTTTATTGATTTCCTCAAATTTAATTTATACAGAGAGGTCCAATGACAGCCGGTCATGCTGCATTAGTGCCACAAAGTCCAACATTTAGACAAACATTAAAACCTAAAAAGCTCTCTTCTTGTCTCTAAGTTATCTACTGAAAACCCGTCTGTCTGTCTGTTAATCAGCCCGCCTCGAGCAGTCGACCTTTATGTCCAACCGACTGAACCTCCTCATCCATCTCATCCCATCTCTGTCACGCAGGCACTAATCGTATCTGCCACGTCATCCAAGGAGCTCACGAGGGCAGCATCTTTGCTCTGTCCATGCTGAGGAACGGCACACTGGTGTCTGGAGGAAAAGACCGCAGGCTCGTCTCCTGGGACAGCAGCTACCAGCAGATACAAACGGTGGAGGTGAGCAAAGTTCAGCAGACTCTTCTCTCTTGACAAATAAAAATAAAGTGTGTAAATCACACATAATTTCAAATGAAATTCATACTTTGAAAAATAATTTCATTATAAGAATGTGTGGGTTTTTTAATGTTGAGCTCTACAGCAGCCAAATGATCTGATCTGCTATTACCACATTCTGTTAATGTTTTAATAAAATGTTAAGCTGCATATCCAGCTCATTCTTTTTAAGTAGGTTGCTTGTATTAGCCAGAAATCACTCTCCTGCCCTAGGCAGCGGACTATGTGTTCTGAATACTGCACCATATCATAAATATTACAGAGGGTAAGATGGGTTTGTGCTCTCAGTGAGATTCATGGGTATTCATAGTGGTGTGAATAATGGGTTGCTCATGTCTTATTTGAGACCACATTATGCAGTAAAAGATTAGCTGATGGCAACTGTTGGATTCCAGGTGAACAGATGGTTTACATGATTATTGCATTTTCTCCACAGGTGCCTGAGTTGTTTGGTCCCATCCGGACCATAGCAGAGGGCAGAGGGGAGACTGTGCTCATCGGGACCACCAAGCACTTTGTTTTGCAGGGCAGTTTGGATGGAGAATTCATACCTATTACACAGGTAGACGCATAGACACAACTGTCTGGGGCTGCAGCCAATGACGATTTTTATCGATTAATGGATGAATTGTTTGGTCTATAGGATGTCAGAAAATAGTGAAATGGGTCCATCAGCCTCCTAGAGTCCAAGAGGACACACTGTTTAATCTGACCAACACTGAACAACCCACAAGTATTAAGTTTGCAAAGGAATAACAGAGAAATTTAGAAAATCCTCAGTTGGAGTATCTGGAACCAGAGAATTTTTCAGTAAAACAATGAATTGATTACCAAAATAGTTGCAGGTTAATGTTTCTGTTGCAGCTCTACTATGATGTTGTCCAAGTATACTGGACAAAATAAAGCTTACATTTGAAAGGTTGTGATGTTATAGCAGAAGAAGAACTCTCCTCTTCTTTCCAGGGTCACACTGATGAGTTGTGGGGTCTGGCTGTTCACCCCTGGAAGCCTCAGTTCCTCACCTGTGGCTATGACAGGCAGGTGTGCCTGTGGGACTCCAGTTCCCATCAGCTCATCTGGACCAAGAGTATTGAGGTAAGTTTAGTCAACACTGCCCCCTGGGGTCAGTCATGGGAATTACAAAGCACTCAGCAGACTATGAAAAGGGACGGTTCTGATGCCCATGAGAAACAGCAGGAACTGCATGTTTAGCAACTAAAATGTGCAAATTTACATATATTCTTTCAGTTCTGTATGAAGTTGGTTCATGATAGAGTTTTCATGTTTATTATTTCCTGTAGTCCCTCTTCAGACATGTTTCATGACATATGAAAACACTCTGCTTTGAACACTTTGTAATGTTTTCTCCACAATAAGTTCAATTACCTTATTAAAATTCCTTTAAATTACATCTACTTCTTTTCTTTCATTGAAAACTCCAGAATTCGTGACTATGCAAATGATTGTCATTTCAAACAAGATGCTTCCCGCTTGGCTGAAATATTCAGTCTGAGTATGTGCACCTTAGATTTCAAGTTTCTATATTGCACTTTATAGGTTTGGTAGGTTTCATAATGAACTGTGATTGGCTTTCAAACTAGTTGTGCACATCTTAAGCTCAGATTCAAGGTGAGGACAGAGAAACCTCCCTCCTCCAGCAGATGAATGTGGAAACAGCCTTTTAGAGTCAAACTCTGCACACTGAAGCTCAAACATCCAATTGAAGTAACAGAGCACATTTTTTGAGTGGAGGCACACTTAAAATGTTCTCTTCTTCCTGTTTCTGACAGGATGCTGCCCAATCAGCAGGTTTCCACCCGTCTGGAGCTGTGGTTGCCATAGGAACCCAGACTGGCAGGTGGGGGATACTATCACCAAAAACACTTAGCAGAAATACAGCAGTGATGTGGTGTTTAACTGACTGCTTCAGATAGAAATGTCGTAGAGAACCGTCATTGGTACCATCCTCTCAGGCAGACTGTAGGTGTTATTACATTGCCTGCATCTGTCAATGGTCCTGCAGGTGGCTGGTGCTGGACACTGACTCTAAGGATCTCGTCACAGTGCACACAGATGGGAATGAGCAGCTGTCTGTGATGAGCTATGGGCCAGGTACGGTGATAACTGCTGACAGTGTGTCTCCTCTAAGCATGCAGAGTGTTGTTTTCTCTGTCTGCTCAGAAATTTGCAGCACAGAATTTCAAAGTGCTTCACAAGAGCACAGCACACATTTTGTTTTATTTTACAACCATTAATCTTCCTGTTGTCTTTTATGTTATTTAGATGGCAACTTCCTGGCCATCGGTTCCCACGACAACTACATCTACATCTACGCTGTGGCTGAAAATGGGAGGAAGTACAGCCGAGTGGGGAAGTGCTCGGTGAGCACCTGTATTTATAATCCCCTCCTCATCCTTTATTTTTAGTTCCTCCCTGCATCTGCTTTATATTTAGTTCCCTCCACCGCTCTATATTTGGGCCTCCTCTTGGTACACTCTGTCCTCACTTTGTGTTGATAAAGAAGCTGTAAAATGATAAATGACGAGCTGACTCATACATTACCATGTGTATAATGACTAAGGGTTGCTGCATCAAATTAAATCCACATTTTTCGGATTATCCTTGTGCTTGAAGAACTAGATTGCCTCTGCTCCAGGAATAAGATGTGCCAGTAAAGATAAATTATTTGATGTGGTCCCTTTGTGTCAAATCTCAGGGTCACTCTAGTTTCATCACCCACCTGGACTGGTCAGTGGACTCCCAGTACCTGGTGTCAAATTCAGGGGACTATGAGATTCTGTACTGTAAGTATGATCGCTCTCATCCTCTCAGTCTTTGTTTGTCTGGTGTGTTTGTGATTATGTGGAGTGACAGATGAGACAATGTTGGAAATTTTGCAAACATGTGTGGGAGTTTGGCAGCCCCTCCGAATATCTGCATCAGCTGATTGCTGCTCAGTATCGAAACTTAATGTTTGACTCGTGCTAATTTTATGCTTAAAGAAAGCAAATCAGGAATGAATCAGGCATTTCTGTCACTCACCGCTCAGAAATGATGGAGTCACCAAGAGTTGGTGTGTGTGTGAGTTGATGTGACCAGCTGAGAACTTAAGTAGTTCTCTAAAAACAGTTAATATTCATGCTTTGGAAAAGTCTTTATTTTTTAAGAGTGACTAAAAAAATCCTCATAATTATGTCATCAGGAGTGTACGTGTCTGGTTAGATCAGATTTGATTGACAGAGGTAGCAGCATAATTTCCAACCTAACCCGATTATTTAGAAAAAAAACCCACAAACACAGAAAATCTCTCATGAGAAAAGATAAAGGTGCTGACACTTGTGTGTTCAAGCAGGATCCCATCACTCAGAGTCAAAAGATGATTTAAGAAAATAGGTTTTTGGGGCCTTTAATGAATCAACATTGATAATTCATGCATTATTTTACATACCTTAAAATGAGCTGGATTCGTTACACAGAAAAAGCCCCTGCATCTGATCAGCCCCTCTGAAAGCACAACAGCTCCTGTCATCACAGACATATGATGCTGTTTTTATCACACTGGTAGTCAGATGTTGCTGTTGCTGCCTACATGTTGCTGCATAATAATAAAGCAACTCAAACAAAGCAAAACTCAGAGCAGCTTGAGCATTTCTTAATGGTGAGCAACAGCAATTCATAATGTATTAACAGCATTAATTCACACATTAAATAATCATGAGTTCTGCGTTAATTACTGAAGAATGTGTCCTTATCATAAAGTGCGACCAATATGTCCCTGTAGAGTAGTTAATTTAAAACGCTAACTGTTAGTGGACACACGTTCTAATCAAAATTTGAGTTGATAAGAGCCGATTGTTGGTGCTGAGAACTTACAAAAATGTGTTAAAATGACTCATGAGTGTGATGGACTCACAACATACAAATGTTGGCAGGGTGGTCGTTTTGTTAAAGTTGCAGTACCCATGACACCAATTCATGTGTGTTTGGTTTGTGTGTGTTTTCTCAGGGATCCCATCGGTGTGTAAACAGGTGGTCAGTGTGGAGACCACCAGAGATATCGAGTGGGCCACCTACACCTGCACTCTGGGCTTCCAGGTGTTTGGTAAGTGAAGGCTCCTTCTGTCTGCCTCCTCAGGTGTGTGTTTTAGTGTGAATGTTCATTCAGTAGACGTTTCTCTGCTCCTCAGGCTTGTGGCCCGACGGCTCAGACGGCACTGACATCAACGCTGTCTGCAGGACCAATGATAAGAGCCTCCTGGTTACTGGAGATGACTTTGGGAAGGTCCATCTATTCTCATACCCCTGTTCACAGTTCAGGGTAAGACACTTCATGCTGTCATCCAACATGCACATCTCAGTAATGTTAAGAGGGAGATTTTAAAATGACAAAAGGATGTCAAAGCTATCTGTGTTTTCTTTCCAGGCTCCCAGCCATGTTTACGGCGGCCACAGCAGTCATGTGACCAACGTGACCTTCCTGTACGACGACAGCTACCTGGTGTCAACTGGAGGGAAGGACATGAGCGTGATGCAGTGGAGGATAGTCTGAGGGAGCGAGACAGATACAGATACTGTCAGTTTCTTACTGCTGCTGGGGGCCTGAGACCCAGCTGAAGCAAACTGAACTGAACTGAACTGAACTGAACTGCACTAAACTGAACCGAACCAAACTTAAATTAACTCAAGATGCTAAAAACAGACGTGGATCTGCCTGAACCGAAGCGAAGTGACAGAAGAGGAACCTGAGGTTTCTATTCCTGATCTGCTCTCAGATCCCAAATGACATGAACCGTTGGAGGTGTTATGTGCGGTTGCTTGAAATTTGAAAATCTTGAATATTTCTCCTTTTCTTTATTGACACTACATGTACAAAACAAATTTCTCTCTGTCTCTCTCTCTCTCTCTCTCTCTCTCTCTGTCTCTCTCTCTCTCTCTCTCACGTACTGTAGCCAACTCACCAATGACATGAGACAAAACAAATCAAACGGATCAAGTCCAACTGAACAGAACCAAAGGCTCTGACTTTCTGACTGCATTTGTACAGTTTAGCTTTCACTGTTCTTGTGTTGTGCAAACTCCAGCCACAGATAACAGACTTGAGGAGGTTCCCCATTGAATATCATCACGCTGGAGATTTGGAGAACATTGGAACAAAAACTGTGTACGGGAAGAAAGAACATAGTGATTTTCTAATTGTTAAACTTTCTTTTATTTTGTATTTAACAACTCAGGAAAGCACTAGTGAAGCAGGACGCTTCCCTGTTATTAACATTGACATATCAGAACGAGCCCTACACACATCTAAACATGCAGAGACGTATGAACCGCAGTTAAAAACAACTGTTGTCCAGCCATAATTGATGTATTTGCACTGACTAACTGTGTATGAAAACTACATATTCAGTCCGGGCAAATGCTGGATTTGGTGGACATAATGATTGAATACAGCAAGGAGGATACTGTGGAGGAGTCTGGAGAAATTATTTTTATGACATCTGGATTCAGAGTTAGAATTTTAATCATTTTCCGCAACATTATCTGAAAATGTTCTCCTTTTTTTTTGTGCTTCCAGGTCTTCTAAAAAAAGGCACCTTTTATATTATTTATTGATCATGAGTCAAATCCTTCACTGCCAGTTTTATTTCCTTTGAGTTTTTCCCTACAATAAATCCCTGCTTAGTCTTAGCAGATGTGTAAATATACAGAGAGACTTGAAACATGAGCAAAAATGTGGGTGAATACACAGTATTTGAGGCTGTTTCAGAGGTTTGGAATGAGTAGTTGTGTCTTTTCTTCACCTTGACATGTGAGGAAAATGAAAATTAAGCATGTTCTGGGGTTTTTCAGTGATGTGAAGCCTTTTTAAATCTGTATCCATCTGCATTTTATTGCAATCTGATCAGTTGAAGGGGGAGAGTGAGACCATTACACTGTAACTGTTTATGTCTGATGTGCACCATCAGTCACTGGCAAGATATTTAACTGAAATGAACCTTCTTCAGGTGTTTTTTTACTATAACTCACTGCTTCAGCCTGATAAACATACAGTAGGTGTATTTACCTGCACAAAAAAACGAGCGAGTTGCCATTTAGCACTTACTGTAGCTTTTCATGAACCAATGATGTCTGCTTTCAACCTTCCAAGCTGCGTACTGTCCATACGCCTACTGTACTGTACGTGGTATGTCACACACCTTCATCCTATGGTTAACAGCAAGCCAATATTACACACATGCATGAATAAACCAGATTTCTTTGATTGGGGTTCAGCAGGTTTCAGTAGGATCAGAGGTGCCACTGATATGAGGCATATTGGTATTTTTGTGATGGTTGGAGTTGTCAGGAAAAAAAAAAAAAGAAATCTTCTAACAGCAGTGATGTAAAGTCACCACACTACAGGGTGAATGTAACATGATTTGTCTTACCACTAAACACTTGGAGCTGCAGAATATCATTGAACATTTACGTTTGGCTGGAAGTAAATGCAACATGAAATTCCTATGGGGCTGTGTCTTCTATTTTCCACTTTATGACGTTTTATTTTTTGTTTCTTTAATTTTGTTGCCTGTATGCTTCTTGATTTTACATCAGGAAGTGTTATGTAATAATGCGCTTTTATAGTCTTGCAAGGTTTATATTTCTTTAGAATGGCCAAATAGTGGTTTAAAAAAAAATTGTGCATCTTAAAGAAACTACACCATAATACCACGCTTAAGGATTCTAAAGACCACCAAAATACTATACAGGAACTGTTGAGGGCATACCGGCAATCTCTGGGTGGAGTAGGGGGGCGTCAGTGGGCTGCATGTGTGCGTCTTCGCCGCAGGTGGGCAGCATCGAGCCGGCTCCCCGCCCCCCCCTCCTTCGCACGCAGTATTAGCATTTTCCCCCAAATCTCTCCACCTCACCAAAACACTCCGAATGGGAAGAAAATATGGCATGAGGGAGGCGGCGGCCGACGACCACCGTTCACCGTCTTCTACCGAGCACGAGCCCCGGCTGAACATGGACTTAAGGATAAGCAGCAGCGCGTGCGGAGAGCAGAGACAACGGAGCACAAAGCGGATGGGAGACAACGCTCGTGCTCTCGCCTAGCGTCTCTGCAACACGACTCATCGTCAGCCAGTAAGAGCTCTACAGACGCGCACAAGGGACACACGGTGGACGCTGATTCAAGCCTTCCAGGCTGTATATACAGAACAATAGCGGACCGTTGGTCCTAGTCATCAGCCTGATCAGTGCCATCATCTCCGGCTGAATAAAAGACGAGAAAATGAGGTAAGCGGCGGCCAGCACCATGCGCTCCGTTTGACGCGTCATGACAGATGCGCACCGACACTCAGCCACTTCCCTCCAGCCTGCATCTGCATTTATACATTTATCTTATGAGAATACACAACAGCTAATAATGTGAAGAATCGCAGTATCTCAGATATCTTTTGATTCATTTTTCTCCTCGTAGAGACATGAGCATCCAGGGGCCCACCCACCGGGCCTCGGCACCATATAGGCGTCCTTTACCATTCGCTGTACAGTCCTGATATACAACGAGAATCATTTACATCAGTTTTCCCCTCTATTAGCCCTCTATTGTCACCGCCGGACCCACCCAGTGTCTTCAATGCAGGACTTAAGCCAGGCTAATGTTGTCATGGAAACGACAGCATCATGTATTTCTGCACATAGGGAGTACGATGCTGGAGAAATAAAACGCCCGCGTGAGTGGCTGCAGGGATGGGAAATAGGATAAGGGCGCATATAACCATCTCAGCAGGAGGAGGGTGTTTATTCTGGTGGTTGCCAGGCAGGTTATCAGACCCCCCCCCCACACACACACACACACACACATACACACCCACCCACCCACCCACACCCCTCCTCACACACACCTACATAACTCCATGACGGATCCACACATGCACACAAGCAGCCTGTAGAGACTGTGTGTCATGTTAAAATCCTCTTTCTATATCCGAGGCTATGGATGGTATGTTGAGCCTTTCCCTGCTCATGGTTGGTATGCCAAATGCATTAACTCCCAAATCTTCTCCAGCGCCAGAGTCTCTGTATTTCTGATCTATTTATGAAACACTCCTTTTATATTTCCCCCTGCTGCCTTTAGTTTGACTCCTCCATGTCTCCGTAGCTGCAGCCTGCACCATTCTTTTTTTATGGCTTCAGATTTACTCTGACAGCTCTCCTCAGATACAGTGCGCTGTCTCTACTTTTACTGTAGCTACCAGTGTTTGTCTGCGTGTGTGAGCGTGACTGTCTGAGTGTGTAGTTGTGGTGTTACTCCCCTGAGAGAGGAAGAGACCGAGAGAAAGGGAGTAAGACAGAGATGGTAAAAAGAGAAAGTCATGCCTGCTCTCACATCTGGATCGCTTGTGTTACTGTTTTTTTTGTTTTGTTTTGTTTTTTTGCTACACATCCTGATCCAAATAATTCCCCCCTTTCCTGTAACCTCACACAACTCAAAGCCAGTAGCTGAACTCTTTTGCTGTCAGACAGTAAACATGTAAGATTCATATCTTCCACTCCAGTTGGATGAACATGCCGTTTCCTCTATTCTGTAAAGCTGTACTGCTTGCGTCCCATCCTGTGTGTTTGTTTTTGCCAGAGGCAGATCTGCTCTTTGACTCAAGCCCAAAAGGGAATTCTTAAATCCCCACAAAGACCTGCAGAGTAAAGAAAAAGCAGATTTATTTCAATGATCATTTGTTCAGCATCACCGCTTCCATTTCTGCATTTATGTAAGGGGGCGCGTGCATTTAGGCATGTGCATGACCCTGTCCATGCACATGCTCATAAGTATGTGTGTGTGTCTGTGTGTGCACACATGTGAGTGTAGCTGAGCTATTTTTAGTCCAGTAACAGTAGTGGATTCATTATGTGATGCTTCCTCTCTGTTCTCCTTGTCAGACTGGCTGCTTTCGTGTGTGTGTGTGTCTGTGTGTGTGTGTCTGTGTGGACGTGTATTACTCATGTTGTGGAGACATAAATCTGTTTACACAGTCACATTGTGGGGCTCTCCTCCTTATGGGGACAAAACACAAGTCCCCACATCATAAATCATCCAATTGTAGGCTGAAGACTTGGGTTAAAGTTAGGTTTAGGTTAAGGTGAGTGTAAGTTTAGGGTTAGGCAAGTAGTGGTTATGGTTATGGTTGGGATAAGTCTCCAGAAAATGAATGTAAGTCTATGTAATGTCCCCAGAAGTGATGGTGACGATTGTGTCTGCTTTGGCAGAGTGTGCTGTGAGAGAAACATTGGAAGCAGCCAAAATGCGAGGCGTCCGTCCGTTGCTTTTGCAGGATGATCTGTGTAGCTCTCGTTGTGGTGACTCATTGTAGGAAAGGTGGACTGAGCGAGTACAGCCAGTGGAAGGTAAAACGCTGAGTTATGCATCTTACTGCAGGCTGCCGCTGCCCTCCAAGCTGATCAGAGAGCAGTTCCACACGAGCCAGCGTCACCATTTACAGCCACAACACTCACGTTCTCCAGGGTTTCATTGATGGGGATGACCTACAGTTTCACTTCAGCCTGTCAGGGAGACCAGGGGAAAGGACTTTTAACTAGAATTGACTAAATCACAATTACACTGGGCTGAAGACTCTTTCTCTGGTCCAGGCTGAAAAATCTCAACAACTATTGGATGGATTGCCATGAAATTTAGTACAAACATTCACATGTCAAGTGTGGCAACCGATCACTCTCACAGCTCTCCTCACAATTGCATGTGTATGGATCCTTTGTGTGCATGTCTGTATTTCTTGTCTGTGTGTGTGTGTGTGTGTGTGTGTGTGTGTGTGTGTGTGTGTGTGTGTGTGCATAATGGAGTGAAGAAAATTTAATTTCCTCCTTGATAAGGTAAATCCTCTTCTTCTTCTTCTTCTTCTTCTTCATCGAGAATAAAGCGCACTGACTTTGGAGATCCCCTGACTTTTCCTCTAATGCCACCATGAGGTTAACATTAGCGGTTTGGAGTGGAATGTCTCACTTTAATGGATTGGCGTGGAATTTGCACAGTCATGTCCCCCTTTGTAATAACTTTTCATCCAGCACCACTATCAGGTGAAAATTGTATTTTTCCAGTGCTGTGGTTTATGAATAAATGCATGCAAAGCTAACAACTGCCCACACAGCCTTGGTTGTAATTTGTACTTGGTGCAGCAAATGTTAGCACACTAACATGCTAAAGTAAGATGATGGACCTGGATTGTTAACATCAGCATGTTGGGATTCTCACTGTGAGACATGATAGCATGTGAGCTTTTCCTGACTGCTGACCACGTTTTAGTTTGAAAACTTCGGTGTTGTGTTTAGTCTGGACTGGCTGCCATCTTGGCCACCTTATACTTATACCTTTATTTCAGTACCAGTTCCACCTCATTGTTGGTCGGTTCAAGCAAAGAAATCTGTGCTTTCTCCTTTCACCATTGCTGTTCTTCATCCTTAGTCTTTCCTGCAACTAAGCAAACAACCTCAGAGTAGACAATCCACTTCCTGTTAACACGCATGTTTCCAGTGTACATGAATGTTCATGTGATGTGCATTTTCAGGTGTGTTAGTATGGACAGAGATGAATTCAGAAACGGTGCTAAAACGGTTCCATGGACAGACATCGTTTTTGTTGTAAAATGCCGTTTTAAGATGAAAGTGTATTAGTGTGCATGTAGTCTCAGCCTTGTTAAAAGCAAAACGAGACAGTTAACAAACCTTAGAATGGGCCATATTATCTGCAGGTGCATTGGGGGGAAAAAGAAATTGATTAGGTGGAAATGAAACCAACACATGCCAAACCCAAGCTGTATTTACAAAGACAAACCGTGGATTAAGCAAACATAAAAACTGCTACGTGAGCGGCACTCTGAGGGGACTCTGCTTCTGTAGCGATGGTTCTTCTGGGATTCAGCTTCTTGAAAATGTCTTTCGTCAAGAAGTGTTGTAGCAGTAATTGATCAGTGAAGTGTAATCAGTAATCAGTCTGTGAGCACTGTATTATAAGGATTTTATTCATATTTGCATATTTTTCTAGATCAGATCACTTCCTAAGGGGTCACAAAACAAATCTGAGGGGTTGCAGGAGGATCTAAAAAACTTATCCTACTCAATGTTATGTTTTAATTTATCAAACTTCCCTTGTTCTTTGCTTTTTCACATGTGAAGTACTGCATACTTTAACCTCTTCAAGTCTCTAGGTGATTATAATCTACAGACATACTGAAGCAGTGATGATAGATCACAAGTAGACATTGCTGTATGATCTCCATTTCATTTGCTGAGTACTGTTTTTCTGCAAAGTTAGCACGGATACCATGTGATCTCCCATATGATCTTCCTCTGACTTTTCATTTTCTGCTCTGTACTTACCATGCACCATATACTATACATACTCTAAACACCACAAACTGCTATACATTTATTCTTCATACTGTAAGCTGGTCATTTCCCGTCACACCATACACAAGCTTTGTGTTGGAGGAGATTTGATGATGAATCAACATCATGTGTCCTTCTGGCTTGATGGAGGTCAAACGTATCAGATGATGCCACCACATACTGTGAAAAGAATTTACAGCTAAGGAAGGCATTTCTTCTTTCTCGCTTCACTCCACAGCGTCCTACAGTTTAACTCCATTTTTACATTGTACTGTATGTGCAGAAGTACAGAGTCACAGTTTGGATATACATTGCCAAATACATGCATTAGTTTCTACAGCTTCACCATTTTGGATGCATATTCCTGTGGTCTATTTCATACAAGCCCCTGGAAAAGAAGATTGTCTTGTATTTTACTGACCTTTAGAGTCTGTTGCATGTTTCTTACTATTTTCTAAACCCACAAAGCCTCCTAATCTTTTAGTGGACTAGATTGCTCTTTGTTTGTTTCCCACACCTCAGCTCACTGTGGCAAAGAAGCTTAATAGCCTAAGTTTGCTTCAGCCAGATGGACCACCGGTTGAGGACAAATTCTGATTAAAAACACAAGGAAACTGTAAATGTTACGCTTGATGAGTGAAACCCTTTGTTGCTGGAATATAAAACTAATCATCTGTTCCCACAGTGAGCTTTCACGTAGTGTCCGGTTATGAAGGCAGAGCTGAATGTGTGACCTGCTGGGTTGTTGTGTTTATTCACACTCTGTAGTTAATTGATAATTAGGGGTTATGGCTTACATGCTTTTAAAAAAAATGTTCGGTTACTGTAGAATCTATTTAAAGCATCCCTCTAGTTTTTCTGAACTTTCCACGCCATAGAAAGTCGGCTTGTAAAAGCACTCCTGTTTCCTATATAGCCCAACATGTAATTTCCATCCAGTGGAAATGATTCCTTGGAGGCTGAAAGACGGCACTCCAATCCTCAGAGTGGAGAGAGGTGACTGGTCTGCGCAGGTCACATGATCCTCTCCCTCTCTCTCTCTCTTGCATTCCCTTACTCTGTTGCAACACTCCTCATCTCTCTCACTCCTTCCCTCCCACTCTCTCTTTCTCTCTGTGTCTCAGTACTCTGTCTGCTCTGTTGGCGTATTGGATTAAAAAAAAAAACACTTTCAGAGGATGTGAGGACGGGAAAATGTTGAGTTTGCTTCAGCATGTGTACCGCTCTCTCCTCTCAGGCTGACACTTCCCCCTCTCCTCCATAATCTCTCCCCTTTATACCTCCTTTCATCCTTTGCCTGAGGACTGGACTGCCTTCTCCAGCGACATGTATTCCCTGGATGATTTCGGGTAAGTCGACTCCTCATCATCCCCTCTTTCTCTGGTTCTTTTGGTTTTTCAGTGCTTGTGGAGACGTGTGAGTTAAAAGTAAAAACTGGCTTTGGACTGTTTCTTCCTCTTTCTCTAGTGTTCTGCCCAGCTCAGCTTTCAAACCACAGAATCTGTTTGGTTCTTCAAACAGCATTTGCAGGATTTCTTGTCCGCAAGGGAACCGCTATTTCTATCTGTATCATCCGTTCCAGCCCTGTTGAAAAGTGCAACTAGCGTGAGTTGAAGAGAAATCGAGGGAAAACTGGAGAGGAAAATCTGCTGTAGGAGCTGCTGACTTTCTCTCCTCTGTCCCCGTCTTTCCACCCCTCTGTCTGTGTTTTCTCTGGAGCCAGCTGTTAGCAGAGAAGCCTGATTGGTTACCCTTTAAGCATATCTTTCATTGGTTCAGTCTTTTTCCTGGGAAGAAGGAATGAGTTCTTCGCTGTCTGTCAGTGTGCACGCTCAGCTGCTCTCTGTCGTTCACAGGATGGATCCCATCTGACTCGTTGCATGTGTGAGAAAGAAAGACAGGAAGAAAGGGATAGAGAGCGCTAATCTCTGAATGGCTCAATGAGTGGGACTATCAAAAGCCAGATGACACAAGGATAGAGGGGTCTCTGTATAATATGGCCTTGGCAGATTACAGCGGGACGTGGTGATTTGTTGAAGCTCAAATACAGATGTGGAGCCGAGTGGGGCAGAGGAGATAACATCAGAGGTTTATGCTTGACTTCATGCACTCTAGTAATCTACTGTAAAGTACAGCACATCAGAGGGGAAAGCTCCCTCTCGCAGTGTGTTCATTATTTATTACGAGGTGAGGTGCTGCTCACACTAGCGTGGTCATTCACAGTGTAATATTGCTAAACGGACCACAAAAGAAACGTAGATAGTACATTAAAGCATAACTTCTAACGGTTTTTGTCCAAAAATATGGAAATATTGCAGAAAACATGAGTTTAAAGCAGTTTCCTGAAAGCTAACTTTTTTCCACTCCTCATCTAAACCATCCTGTTGTCAGTTCTCCTCTTTCTGTCCCTCAACATTTCAGCACATCAGTCACAGTACATTTTCCACTTCATGACACTAAACACAAAGAAAAATAGAGGATTATGTAATTCCACACTGACTGGGAAATCACAGTATCAAATATGCACAGGCTGATATTCCTCCTGTGATTTTGTACCTGCTGTGCATTCGTCTGCGTATCCTCTGTAAGTATTTGTCTCCAAATGGAAGCAGTGTTTCCCTTTAAGGATCAGGATTAGTGACAGGACGCAGACTGGAGAGCACTGAGGAAGGTGGAGTGAGGCGGAGGAGAAGGAGGGGTGGGGGAGGGGTTATGTAGAAATGGGGGTTGCTCTCCATATTGTACTGTATGTGTGTCCATGACAATTAGCCTGGGGGCCAACTGGCACATATAGGGGTGTGTGATGAATAAGTGATGTCGTCATGGGCGTTAATATGCTGATTTCACATTGGGAGGCTCCACTGCTGCTTGCTGTGGATATGATCTCACCAAACGATCCCCTTGTATTGAGACAGTGATTCCCAATTGAGCTCTCACCAAAGAATCCTTCAGTCTCATTCAATATATTGATTCTGTAAATCAATATGAAAGTATTGTGACTATAGATTTCTTCCTAATAAAGGTGGCATCACAGCTTTGACTGTTCTGGCTGATTTATAATGAACAATAAATGCCTCTATTTGCTGAGCATCATTTAGATGAAATTGTTTATGAACACAATGATGAAAGAGCCTAAAACATACTTTATTTATGACACAAGTCCTCAGAACCCCATAATTTGCCCTGATGAAAGTGAGCAGGGTTTTTGGGGGTTCTTGCAGTTAGCTTATGATCTGACAAACTCGTCAATAAGACTTGAGGACCTGAGATGATGTAATCACATAAGGAATGAGCATTTCTGTGTGACTGATATTCATGTGTGAACAAACTCAATTAGTGCCCTTTAACACTGAAGACATAGCACAGTTGAGCAAGACAAGGACTGACAAATCACCTAATTAATTGCATGCTCTGTGATTAATTGATTGAAATGAATTGCAGATATAATCTGTTACAGGTGGCCTTGCTCAGTTTGAATGTTAGAGTGTGTCTTGATGAAAATGTTTGCTCACAGTAGCATCAGGGGCTGTTGTAGGTCTGACCTCTGAGCTCGCCACTAAGTGCTTTGTGCGCGGTGATATTTTACAGAGCGGTGCCCCTGTCAGCAGTTCAATCTGGACGTTTTTAAAAATCGAAATGTTCCTTTCACTGGGCCAAGCAACGTGCTTTTATCACGTTTACAAAGCGACTGCAGACAGGTGTATGTTCAGTGATTTATGGAGTCAAGGGGCATCATATTTTTTGGACAATTATATTTTGACAACCTGAAGACTGTATCTGAGAAATGTGTTTACTCCCTAACACAAGGAAATCCGTTTTGGCGTACATCTACTCTTTTGTCTTAGTCTTAAAGCGTCTCAGGAACTTTCTGAGAGAAAAAGGTCAATTGTGTCTTAGAGAAACTATCAGGAATTCATTTGAATTTGAATGTCCTCTGGTTTTGCATTTTGTTTTTAGCACCAACATCTGTCCACTTTGTGACATTATATTTCCACTCATGAGCGAAACGGCACCTGTAAACAGTAAAATGTTTAATGATCACTTGCCCTGCAGCAGTTAAGCATTGCCCACTGTCATGTTCTAAATATTGGGGAGCAGGCAGCGCCCTCACTCCTCAGGGCACAACAGGGCCTCGTCT
The DNA here is from genome assembly GCA_037975065.1 of Chaetodon trifasciatus. Classification (NCBI taxonomy): domain Eukaryota; kingdom Metazoa; phylum Chordata; class Actinopteri; order Chaetodontiformes; family Chaetodontidae; genus Chaetodon; species Chaetodon trifasciatus. The sequence goes on from JBBMOE010000021.1 coordinate 4,952,108, forward strand.
GTCACAGATCGAGCTTGTTAACATTTGCCCGGCCTGCCACACAAATGTCCTGCAGTCCAGTTGGGCACTCGGGGCCACGGACGACTCAGTGGCAATTCTGCTTGGCACTGGCATAACTGTGAGCCCTCTTAAAAACAAATCACTCTTGACTGGCGCTCCTGTTCAGCCAATCACTGTTGACTGTGACCCTCGTTTAACCAATCACATGTGGTATTTGTCCGCCCTGTCACGCCCCATGGCGGTGTGACTCTATGTTGTTGGCTGTCACGGCGGCATATGAGGTCAGCTGTGGAGTGGAGACCATTGAACCAGAGAGGTCAAAGGTCAAAGAGTAATATTCTGTCATCCTCACGCTGCAGAGCTATAAGCCTGGGACTGTGTGTGTGTGTGAGAGAGTCAGACTGGGTGTGTCTTGCTCTTGATGGGTTTATTTACTGCATGTTTTGATCTGATTCATCGTATTTGATCATCTTTTGATCCTTTCCTGAGGACGACCTCTAGTTGGTTGGATGACTAAAAACAAGCAGTGTGAGGCTGTACTTAGCTGAGTGCTAACTTCAGCATACTAACAGTGACAATGCTAACATGCAGATGTTAAGCAGGCTTAGTGTTTACCTCAGTCACCATCTTAGAGCATTATCACGCTAACATTTGCTAGTTAGCGCTAAACATGAAGTAAAGCTGAGGCTGATGAGGGTGTCATTATTTTAGTATTTAGTCATAAACCGAAGAAATTTAAATTGATCTGATGGTGGTGCAAGATGACATTATGGGTTTACCAAATTTCTTACACCTGAGGGGGACATGAATCTGTATCTGTAGGAAAAGTCAGAGGATCACCAGTGTCAGTAGGATATATCATCTGGGAACCATAAATTTTCGTGGCGTAATTTCAACTCTCCAGTCTGGACCAAAGTGGTGGACTGATCGACAACAGAGCTACGCTGCTAGCATGGCTAAAAATAAACTTGTCAGTTCTCTCAGGACAAACTATGTAAATGAGACGCTGCATACATCAATATCATTACGTCAGCATTAAGCTTATATAGGCCAATTTATTGGTCCAGCTGTAGCTTCAGTTCATGTGGACTACAGTTAGGACAAAGACCCTCCGGCCAGCGATAAAGCTGATGACCTCCAAATTGTCCCTCCTGTACGTCAAATTGTGATTGAGCGTTAGTCAGTCAATTACTCAGTGGATGTTAATGGATATTCAGCACGCACATCTCTTCCAATTAATGTGTGTTGTACATGTTGGTGTGTATTCACCAGCTACATGCGTCCTCTGAGGTAGAGGGCCAATCAATAGGAGCTGACCACAGTGTGGACCGCTGGTTGTTAATGTTGGCTGTGCTTAATACTGGGTGGCTATGACAACGGCAGGCTGGAGTCGAGAGGGGGGGTAACAGCAGCAACCCCTGTAACACCGCCCCTTATACACACGCACACACACACACACACACACACACACACACACACACTCACTTAAACATTAGTGTGTGTGGACGGGGGGTAGAATGTGATTGAGACGGATATGAGGTAATCTCCCTTGGGTTAACAGTATGACAATAGCACAGAGGTTCAGTGACACACACACACACACACACACACACACTCATCTGTTATGTGGTCAGACAACAGGCTGGTCAATGACTTCATCTCTGCCAGTCTGTCTGTCAGTCATCTCTTTGTTGCTGGATGGATCATAGTGGATGCAGCAGTGCAAGAATTCAAACCTGAGGGACGTTTTTTAATCTCAATCCATTTTTAAGTGGATTTCTTCGGTCAGTTGTGCAAGCGGCGCTGTTGTTTTGTCATTTCTGTGGCAGGCTTTCAGCAGGAGGATTAAACTGCTTTTGAGCTATAGTTTTGAGGCAGCGGAGCAGCACAAGAGGGAGTTTGGGTCTTAGGCTGCTGCTGTTGCTGTTGTCGTCTTCATCTTTACCAAAATGGACATACATCGGCTCCAAGTGCTTCGTTACTGCCTCCCTCAGAGTGTCAGTGACTCAGGGTTGTTCTACAGCCACATCGCTGCCAGGTTTGTGCCCACGCTTTGTACGACAGTGTGTGTGTTTGTGTGGACATTTCTACTTCCAGGATATGTCAGTGATGAGTGATGGAAGTTAAATGTCAAAGACAGCAAGTAAACTGAAAGAGAGAGATGTAAATATGTTTGGGGCAAATTAAATAGTCGGAGTTGCAAATGTCTATACTTGACGTCTGATGGTTTGGTCATCATGTGCAAAGAAAGTGTTTTTATATTCCACCAGCACAGACGGGCAAATCTTTCCTTGCTGTATTTTAATCAGAGCTAAAATACTAATCTGTAATCTTAATCTGGCCTCAACAAACTGTCGTTTAGACACAGAATTTAGGTTATTTTGGATTAGCAATTGTGTGCGAGGATAATTTGATTTGGCATAAAGCTGCACCCAAACAGCTCTTTGTTCATGTCTTGTGTATAAGAGTTAAATGTCAGAAGTTGTGACTGATCTTTTCTGATTCTTTCCTCTCGCCTGGCTGCATCTTTTCATTCAAAGGCAGAGATGCTGCCAGAGAGACGCAGCCCACCGTGTGAACACACCGAGCATCCTCTTTATTCTAAACAGCCTCACATAGAGCATCTCTGAATAGCCAGGCTGTGTAGGGGCTTTACACATGTTTAATTCACACATGTATTGAAGACAGCATGGCTTCTGGCTAAAAGTGCATCCTTTCGGGCCAGTGCCCTTCTTTTTCTCACTCTCTCTGTTTTCTGCTCGGAGGATGGAAGATACAGACAAGAGAGGGGAGGGAGGTGTGATCACTGCTACTGTCCCAAATGAGAACTGTGGGATCAAACAGCTCTGTTGGCTTTCTTGTTATCACGAGGGAGCGGAGGAAGGGAAGGCTTTAAAAGAAATAAAGGACAATGAGGTCTTATGTGTACAGTGTGTGCAGCTGCTGCTTAAATTTGACTTGAACCACCAAATATGTAGGACACAAGAACCTGGCAGGCTGTTTAAACTTGACAGTAGCAGCATCGTGACCTGAGCCTGCTTTACTGATAACTGTGACAGTACTTTTTTTGTCGATTTCAGAAGGAATGATTGTGAATTTTATTCATGCAACTGAAAATCACAAATTTTAATAGGACTGTAAACTCAAAAACTACACAAAAAACCCTTCAATGAGCAAAAAAGGCAAAAACCTCAGGAAACCCAGCAGCAGAGTGATCTATCTTGCATACAGGGGCCATATCTACAAGCTAAGGATGGGCAATACAATGATAAATGCCTTGAGATGATGAAATCTAGCTGTCATAAGATATTTATTTTATTTATTTCATTGCATTTATCCTTTTTAACACATTATAAAACATATTAAATCAGATTTCATATCATTGTGGTCAATAGTTTGCTGCAATGATTGCTGTGATGAAGTTACTTGATTTGTCTGGTATTGTGTGTTATCCATATTCACAGATCTGGATGTAATAGAAATACAACAGCAGAATGTAAATGAAGAACACAACATATAGTATCACACTGAGTACATTTTCAGTTTGATAAGTTAACATGAACACGGTGGACCAGTGTCAGTCACTGACATGCAACTAACCCTGCATTTTCTGTTGTGAGAAAGTAGCAGCACTACAAACTGATACATTACGGCATGAGACTGAGCTTTTTGCGCACAACTGGGACATTTAGCTAAGACCATAAGCACATTAATGCGGTTTGCATTAATGCCATTAAGACGGCAGTACTCCTCTCTCTCTCTCTCTCTCTCTCTCTCACCCATCTGGGGCTTAATTTTAGCCCTTTCCGCAGTGCTGCATTGGACTTTGTGCATCACTGGGGCAAAGGTTAGATAAACATACCATGGTATAGTACAGTTATCACGATCTGGACAACATGATGGATCAGGGATGCTGAAGCTTTGATGATGTGTAGATTATGAGAATCTGAACTGCTGTGTCAATATATAATGGTCTTTTTGTTAGTAGTACTGTGATGCATTAGTGGAAGAGATGGAGATATTTTTATGCCGTTACAGCTTAGTTTTAAGTCTTTCAATCCTCATTATTGTGGTCTTAATCACGGTTAAAGCATGTTACTTCAATATTCAGTACTAATACGCACATAGAAAGTCTCATAAGTATACTTACAGTAGAAATATGAATGTAGAATTTGGCTCTGTATGAAAGAAAAATAGGTCTTTGGTGCAGTCTCAGGGGAAAAAGTGCAACTCTGCTTCTTTTTATTGAATGTAGTTGAGTTTTATACGTAAACCTGCCATGTGAGTTGATACTGTATTGAAGATGAGAAGATTGATACCACTCTCATGTCCATATGGTAAATATGAAGCTAAAGCCAGCAACCAGTTGGCTTAGTTTAGCATAAAGACTGAAAACAAAAGAGTGAGTGAAAACCAAAGTGTAAAAATGACAGTTCATCATTTACAGGGTGTTATATGACACATTATTTCTTCGCCAGGAGCAACAACTTCCTTGAGTCATATAAATCGGTGTAAAACAGGAAATTGAAGTTTTCACACGTTGCTTTTTGTCCAAATTAAAATGAGATGCAAGTTAATTAGTGAGCTTTAGAGGCATTAGTAGGCAGATTTTGTCACCTTTGGACAGAGCTAGACCAGCTCCTGTTTCCAGTCTTAGTGCTAAGCTAAGATAACCGGCTGCTGGCTGCAGCTACATATAAAGTGTAAGCACATGATAGTGGCATGAATCTTTTCATGTAACTCTCAGCAAGAAAGCAAATGAGCAGTATTTCCCAGAATGTCAAACTACCTTTAGAAATGGCCAGTTGATGAGAGAATAACAATATTAGGCAGTTTATTTAAGCTTATACCTTATAGGTCACCATTATTACCTATAAAAGATACCAGGGCTGATTTTTGTATTGATCCAAATTGGTTAATTCAGAAGAGGACCTAATTTGTGCATTTATAGAAATCAGATAATATCGATTTTATAATTGCTTTTGCTCAAACCAGATACTCTACGACTCTGAATAATGATAATTTAATGATAACTAAATATGGTTGCACATGACTCTTGTTTAGTTTTAATTACCATAGTAGAGTGTCACATCCCATGCAGCAACTTTGGCTACTGCAGTGCCTGAAATCTGGCATCTATCTCATTTCTCGCTGTTTCTTTCAAACAAACTAACTGTGCGTCGTTTGCTCACTTACAAATGACCAGGCTTCACACTGTTCCTCAGCAATAAAGTTGGCTTGTGCTGTTTTTAGTTCCTGCGGGCCTCCTTCCCTCCATGTGCCTGTGAACAGTACTTTCCCCGTGGAGCAGATTAGAGGTCTTGTACGAGAGTTAAGTCCTGGTTAATTTAGATTTAAGACTGCAGTGAGGTAATGATCTGCCTGCCAGGCTCTGTCTCTAATCCAGCCAGTCAGACAGACCTCTTCCCTCCGTCAGCTGGACCCCAGCACCCACCCAAACACACACACACATGCACAGGCATCCATACTCTTAATGTATACACCCGCACCTGTACTACACACAGGCGGTGGCTTTGCCTTGCCCCAAAATTCCCATTGATCCCTGGAGGCTGTAATCCTCATGGTGAGCGTAATAACAGACAGAACTGAATCTATACACAGTAACCAATCTGTGTGTGTGTGGAGGGGCTTCTATGGCTATCTCTGTGAGGACCAATCAGTTTTAAACCAGCATAGTGGGGACATTTCTGTGTTTGTTTATTATTTGGCCGGTCTTCACTACTCAAAGGACTATTTGAGGGCCAAGACTTGGTTTTGAGGTTAGAACAAGGTTTAGATTAATGTGATGTGATGGTAAAGGTTAGGGCTAGGGCCTGCATTATGTCAATGAGGTATACCAGTATGTGTGTGTGTGTGTGTGTGTGTGTGTGTGTGTGTGTGTGTGAGTGTGTGAGTGTACACATGTGCTCGTCTGTTTCTGTTGCCCTAAGCTGGCCCTTCACTAAAAATATCAGTGACTGTTATTTTGGGTGTACGTACAGTATGGCTACCATAATATTCTGAGTGTGGGTGTATAATTATGTATTTCTGTTCCTATTGAGCGGCTCAGCATGATGAGGCCATGAGTTGAAGTACCACTTGAACTCCTGTTTCTGCTTTACGTTTCACAGCAGTCTGCAAGGTCACCGCGTCTGTTTGCATCCCCTCTTATATTCAGGATAACTTAGGACAGGCTTAGTACACAGTTTGAGCTGTACTGAGTTGGTGTGGACATAGTTTAGAGTCTCCCTCCACCACAGACAGCCAGATTTCAGATATGGCAGCATATTGCTGTCCTGAGAAATACACAGTCTACCTGAGGAGGCTGCTATCTGTTTACCAAACCCAGGATTGAGTTTTAAACCCTTCCTCCCCCTGACTGTATGTCTCTATTAGTACCAACCAGGGATACATAAAACTGTGTAATTATCACTTCTGCTGCACAGAAGCCTCTCTGGATTGCTTTCGTCTCTCAGCTGGATTTCGTTGTACAGGAGGTTATAATTTTTTTCCGCTCGTTAATTAGCATGAAATGAATTGATTAATTGGATACATGAAGTTGTCACCCGCTGTGCACATCGACTGCTGCACCTCTAAGATGCAGCAAATAATCAGGGTTAATTCTCTGCTTTGTCTCTTTATCTGATGTGACAGTTGAGAAAAGGATTAATTAGGATTTTCTGTTTGCGTTCATCAAACCATCAGTTCCTCTTTCATTATTTTAGGCGTCGTTTTTGCCCTTGAAAGCTATGAAAGACTGGGGCACACAGGAGAGGTGAAGAGTGGCTACATGGTGTGTGCCAGTGAACAGCAAGAGCCCTGTTTCCCATTATATACAGCCCTGTATGCACGTGATTCTGCTAAAGGCAAATTCTTTTAAGTGAAACGGTTTGGTTCTGGTTTGGTTCTGGTTTTGGAAGGATTTCTATATTTTCCTACTGTGATCTAGCATGCAGTCTGTAAATTAAACTGTTGGATTAGCCTAGTTTAGCAGGGTGTTTGTTGGCAGCTGTGGTAGGAAAATGTAGCCTCTCCAACACTGTGGGTTTAATACTGTGGACTCATCCCAGCATTAATTTTTATTGCAAGTGACACAAAATCCAGCAATAACTTTTTTGAAACTTTTCTGCTGCCGTAAATGCACAAGCAGGAAGTGGATCGGATGTTTTATAGGTTATACCTTTATAAATAGAGAAACTCATCAACTAATAGTACAGAAATGGAGATGTATCCCGGTGGCCTTCAGGTTTAAGTTGCAGATCATGATCGTCCCCAGTTTAAGACCGGTCAGGGGCCTTTGTTGATTCTCTCTACGGTCAAGTAAAGCCATAAATTGCCCCAAAACATGCCATTTAAAGAATACAGAAATGTATTTAACTAGATTTGAGTGGCGCTGCTACATGGCCACATACAACAGCCTACAACTGAGCTAAGCAAGGCTACCTGTACTGTTCATGGAAAATTTAAGGGAAAATGGCAAAATTCCCTTAAACCTGAATTACGAGGACTCTCATGCTCATGAGTAGGGTTGTCATTGTTCAGTATATCTCACTACCTCAGTATCAGTGTTTCAACCTGTATGGACCTTTGCTGACGGCGCACTTCTCTGCAGCGTTGGTAGCCTTTGGAAGTGTTTTTAACATTTAGTTTTCATCACAGAAACAAAGGCCGAACAAATCTGAGCTGCTGTCATGAGGCGGCCGCGCGGGGCTGTGTTGAATGACTCATCATTTGTTCGGGTCTGTTCGGGTACCTTCCACTGTGAACCAGCAGGATGAAACAATTACCCCAGCAACAAAAGCTAATTGCCATGATAACAGAAGCTCTGCCCCCGGGTGCTACCCAGAGAGAACTCCATATACACTCCACCACCCCAACCCTCTCTCTCTATATGCCAAGGAAACACTTTCCCAGCCTAAGTGACCTAATCCTGAAGCTGCAGAATCTCACAGAAACATGAAACTACTGTTCCTAAATAGGCACACTCAGCCTATGATGTGCACAGTCATTTGTTGAACAGCGTCAGGTTCAGGTATCATTTCTTCCAGGCCTGAGATCTCTGCTAATGGACAGAAAACACACAGCTGAGACGCTCAGTGTGTATGTATAGGATTTGTGTGGAGGAGGGTGGGGTGAGGCGGGGGCACATATGTCTGACCATGTGTGCAGGGAAGTGCTTTGCTTAATTCAAAAGCCTGGGAATGTGGCCTCCTTTTCACCACTCGGCTATGAGGCTTATTTGACATGAGGAAGTGTTCAGTGTGGCAGAAGCCTTCATATCCTCTCTGCCCTTGTTTTTGTCCCTGCCGTCTATTCATCTCCTCCTCTCTCTGTGCTCTGGACTCCTCGTCTTTTTTCTCCTCAGGCTGCCTTTTGAGGTGAATATTATTCAGACTCCACAGAGAAATCTGCCTAGTCCAGCAAAAACAAGGTGAAATACTCAGACAGGAGCTGTTGGCCACATCAAGTCAAGCTGATCCTTTTTAAGAACCACACTAGTACTTTAAATTCAGGATATATAAGTTTTCTCTGCACCAATACAAATAGCCTGTCTTAATAGCAAAAAAACTGCTATGGGCTTTAAAAACAGTCTTTTAAATATCAGTGCTTGTCCCATTAGCCTGTCAATGTCGTGTGAGCAGCGTACAGTGTTCCTTTTTTTATTCATGAGTTGGTCATGGTGAGGCACTCATGCATTTTTAAAGGTGTAGCCTATAGAACACTCAGAGGACTGAAGCAGCCTGAAGAGAGAAACTGCTCAAATGATCAGTCAGCATTGGTTCACTCGAGCTATCTGCACCTTTGTGGAACTGCTGAGTAATATTTTTATATTAACACTTATGGTCTGCTCATGCTAAAGGGGTTGATGGTAGTGATGATCTCTTAGCTCATTGTTTAGATTGCAGCTTATTGTTTTGATTCACTCCCACAGCTCTCATCAGCATCGTTTTCAGTAGCAGCAGGAAGCTGTAAATGTCGATATGCTACGTAGTCAGTACCAAATGGCTTGCTGGTGAGCATTTAACAGTGAAGGAGATGCTAAAAATGTCCAGCAGAAACCAAAACAGAGTGAACAAATGGACTCCAAACGAATGACAATGTTTCTCTGTGTCTGCTGGATGTGTAAATAGGCTAACATGTCAGCCATGTCAACTTTGTTAGAAGATAATATGTCAGATTGTTCTTTACACTTTGTTCTGCTGCCTCCATGTGGCAAAAAAATCAGTTATACACCATTTTCACACAGACTTTTTGACAAAGCAGGAAGAGCGCAGGTGTAATTAATAACATTAATCATGGCTGCTTTCCATTGAGGCGAGCCAGCTCCAGGGTTCTGGTATTGTACAGGCTCACTCCCTGACATGATGTACTGGTACACTTAATGGAATGGAGCCATCGTTAGTGTTATTAATTACACCTGCGCTCTTCCTGCTTTGACAAGTCATAATGACTGCAGTGAAAAGGGTATATTGCAGGCATAAATCATCTTTACGGAACAAGGATGAAGTTTCATTTTCCGCTGATATTCTCTCGTCTTTTCACTCATTTTTTGTCATTTGTCACTAAAACAGCATCAACAGAAGTGCCATTAGGCTACATTAGTTTTGTCTTATTAGATTTGTCACTGGAATTAATTTTGAACAAAAGTTGTCATCTTTGTAAATCACGTATTCTAAAATCACGTTTTCTTCTTCTTTCGTTTGACCTTCAGTTAACTTCCTGTCATGTACTTTCCTGCTCTGAACATCACTTTGATTCATCACGTTATTTTAATGTCACTGATTGTGATTTTCAGCAATAGCTGACCTTTCTCAGATTATGCCGTATCGCCTGCTGTCCCTCCATCACAAACACACAGTCACTTTGTTTTCTTTGCCTCTCATATCCACCATCTCTCTGCTCAATCACCCTTTTTTTCTGGCTGAAGCTATAGAGCAAAATAGGTCTAGTTTGTTTTTTTTTTGATGGTAGAAGCAGCTGTGATGTTAGGCAGCTATCATGTGCCCTTTTGTGCCTTGTCTCCTCTTTGTCATGTGACCAAGGGAGAGTCCGCCACCCTCAGTAACTAGATCACACACACAAGCATTTAGCACACTGTCAGAAGTGGTGAGAAGTCTTTTTTTATTCTCTCGCTGCTCTGTGAAGGTTGAGATTAGCTCTTCAGTTAATGCGGCAAAGTCTCAGGCAGATCTCTGTCCTTGTTCATTTTGTGCTCTCTATCCCCTGATGTGTTGATTGAGCACCGCGCTGTATGTAAAGAAGCAATAGACGAGACAGCCGCTTTATTTCTGACTGCTTGAAGAGAACTGAAACCGTCGGCAGCGTCAAGCTGGAGGCACTCCATCCCTCTGGCCCAAACTGCTCCAGAAATAGGGCCTGTTTTTGTAAGAAGATCCATCACAGAGATCCAGCCACCCCCCTCGTCCCCTCCCTTTCCTTTTCCCAGTGAGACTCTGGTGGTCCGTCGGGTCTCTGAAGTGGAGAGAAGTGTCTGTTATGTGATTAGAGAGTCTGTTTAACTTATTTAGATATGTAGGAAACAAGCTGTCTGTAGTTATCTCGAATGGTTTTGCATCCAGAGTAGGAGCGTCTCCTCGAATGTAGAGGCAGTGAACTTTTCAAACGGCTGTGTCCTCCAGCCTGGCCTATCAGCGATGAAATTGATTATTATTTTCCACTGGAAAGGACAATTATAGTTTTTTGTCTTTCCTAATCTTGATATATATGGAGGAAGATGGCATTTGCACGAGGTTAGGGATGAATGTTTGTGTCTGTGTCAGGGCTGTTTTGATTTTATCTGGAGTGAATTGTTGGGTTCAGACTCAGTGCCATGTTTGAAAGTATTTGAGGAACTTAGCGCTCACATTTGCTTGTGTTACTGACGAATGTGTTTCCTGTTTGAAGTTCCTGTTTGTCCGTAGATGGAGGATATTGATTGTGTAACCATTTTCCAGCCATCAGCATCTGCATCAGGACCCACTTTTGACTTACTTTTGCCCTTTTTTCAAAATGTCTCGATGTTAGAGTCATGCATAAATTGTGTTTTGATGCCTCTGATGTGATATTGCCTCTGTGAACTGATGATGGATCATGAACAGAGGGAGGGTAGTTGTAATCGTGGGAGTTGTTGCTGAAATCCATCTGTCAAGCGAGCTTTAAAGGCTTCTCCCTTAGGAACGACATGATGTGGCCGTGCAGTCTATACACTATCTAGTATTGTTGCAAGGAAATAAACATGTATACACCTGTCATGTGTCAGACAGGTGATTTAACTCTGAGAATAAAAAGACTTTTAGATAAACAACTGTAAATGAAAGTATGATGATATCAAGCTTCCTGACTGCTGACTATCAAGTGCATCAAACAACATTAAGACCACTCTGTCACTCCCAAACCTTATCTAACATAAAATTATATTTTTAGAGAAGACGTGCATCATTTGTGTGAACCAACAGAGGCATCATTGCTCAGTTATTTGAGTCGGCTCAGACCACCACAAGGGAACCGGAGAACAGATGATGGCAGGAAAGCAAGAGGAAGTTGGCTGAGAGCGAACCATGCTTTCGAGCAGTCTGGTGGGGGGTCTCTCAGGTGTCACGCTGACTTCCTCCTGCAGAGCGGCAAGTCGAAGGAAAGCTTGTCGGAAGACGGATGTCACATGTTGGTATTTGAATGTCACCGCTGTCCTCAGGGCCTTGGAAACAAGTCCTCATTATCTGCGTATCCACATATCTCCTCTTATTACTTCTGCCATTTTTATTGTCAGTGTAATTGTACTAAATTGCCAGGGGTATAACGTTACACTCTACAATCTCCTTCACTTCAGGCTCTCGAGGTAATAGAACAATTCATCATACTTTTGGTTCTTGCCATCAGTTCTGGCTTTTTCGTGCTCTTAAAGCAGTGCTTTTATTTGTCTGATGCTGCTGGGAAGCCTCTGTAAAGGGGTCAGGCCATGTCCGATGTTAAAATTTGATTTAAAATGTGATTATAGGGCACAATCTGCCTTGTTGAAAATGTGTCAAATCTCAAGGAAACTCTAGCTGGTGATATGAAAGTGTCAGTTTTAAAGCTGTAGATAATTAGCCTCTTCCAGCTTCTTAAATGTCAGAAATAGCTGCTTTTCTTTGTCATGTATGGTTGTAAATTAAACATGTCATAGATTAAACAATTCATTAAAAACAATAGACAGATAATGAAAGTACTTTTAAGCTGCAGCCCTGATAAATGCTGTTACACACTTACAGTCCAGCTCTTTCTCCACCTGATCCTGTCACATTTGCTGCTGCAATGACTGAATTTATGTTTTGTTTCATGTCAGCTTATTGCAGAGATTCAGGCACCCTGACAGTCAGTCCTTGTCGTTAGTTTGCTTTTCTTGGCCTTTGTGCCTTCAGGCTGCTGATGTGAGTCTCACTGCCAGAGAGCAAGACCCCGAGGGGTGAAAGTGAAAATGAGAGAAGCATTTAGTCACTTCACAGGTCCTGCAAGTTAACCTTGCTTCCGCCTGTCCAAATCTCCTCTCCACCTGCTGTTACGCGTTACCATACTGAGGCAGTTGTAACACCTCCTGGCACATATGGTGCTAAGGTCACAGTGGTCGTATGTACGGCTCTTTCTCTTATAAACTCCAGCTGTATGTCCTGCAAGTGGTAATTTTGTGATGTTATTTGTCAAAACCACATAAGTCAATGGCAAACGTGTGTTTTTAGTGAATGAATTCCCTGTCAGCTCTGTGGTTGCGAACATGATTATTTTATGCCTCCTCGTAGCAGTGTGTGTGTGTGTGTGTGTGTGTGTGTCTGTGTGTGTGTGTCTGTGTGTGTGCGCGTGTGTGCGTGTGCTATGTGTGACTTTTCCTTTGCTTTTTACCAAGTGAGCCTCCAGCTGGCGATACACTTGCTGATCAAACACTCCTTTTGCGTTTTTAACACACTGTGTCATTACTCGACGTATCGTGCACACCCTTCTGCACTGCTGCCTCTAAACAGTTCTAGATGTGCTGCTACACCACAGTAAAGGCCAGGAGGGAGAGGGGAAGTTTCCAGGCTTCATTTTTAGGTTGAGGTCTTGTTTATAGCTTTTAAAAATGGCTCCTCTGCACACACATGCTGTCAGATTTCTACAGTGGCAAAGGTGTGGCTCCCCAGTGACCCCTCAGCCAACCAGATAATCATACACTCACTTTGTTTTACTGTTTTTTCTAATGACCACCATCACATTCACACTGCTGATGAACAGTAGCAGCATGAGAATCAACAGTGCAGTGAAGCCTCTTTTTAATCAAGTATTTTCTACTGTTTACAAATGCTTAGAACTGAATCCTGCCCATTTTTTATTTTATCTTCTGTTAGCTTTCATTGCTTGACTTTTCTACCTATTCATACTTATGTATTTGAAAACCTCATTTTAACTAAGACTGATTACAACTGCAGGACATCTTTGAACGCTGATGAGATGACAGTGGTTTTCTCACTAAAACACATGGATTATGTTGATAAATGCCAAGAAAATGACCTATTTTACCTTCTGAAGCACTTAAATTATCCTGTCTGATTATCAGAGAATGACAGTGACATGTTTCAGCTTTTTTCAACACACCAAAGGAAATAAATTCACTGGCTCTCTAAATGTCTTTACCAGTCAACACAATGATGTTTCAGTGTTCCCCTGGAGTCTTATGTGCTGTCCCTTCTCCATCAGTGAACAGAGTATCTGCCAGGCGCGGGCCTCGGTGATGGTCTATGACGATGCCAGTAAGAAGTGGGTGCCCATCAAGCCTGGGCAGCAGGGCTTCAGCCGCATCAACATCTACCACAACACTGCCAACAACACCTTCAGAGTGGTGGGCGTCAAACTGCAAGACCAGCAGGTGAGAGACGCAGGGAAATCATCAGCATCACACTGCTGGTGATGAGAGGACATTTCTGTTCAGAGTGCTGGAGCTGCATACGTACATAGAGCTCATGTTATCTCCTCGCTCCTCTTTCAGATACGTGTTTACAGATCACAAGTTTGTGCACTGGTGAATTTCATGATGAGACATTATAGTTTCTCCTCCTCAGTTAGTGATTTCATACATTTCCCGTAATGACTTTTAAGAACCCTTTGTGCTACATACCTGCTGCACAGTGCTTATGCTGCATCACATCATATGGGATGAATGGTAAAGATGGGAATGATTCGAATGTTAATGACTTTCAAGTGCGCGCGTGATCAAGGCAGTATGACTGCAGAGTTGGTTATGTGAGGATTAAATACTGTGCATTGATACCAAAGCCATTATATTTGGTTTAATTACATTGAATGAGGCTTTGGCTGATGTCAGGCGTCTATATTTGTTGTTTTCAGGCCGTATTAGTTTTAGTAAGTGCAGATAAATTGGACCGTTGGAAGAATCAGAAGAAGTTTCTCAGTCATAATCACAGTTCTGAAGTTGGTGTGAATCCTATTCACAAGTCGGAAACTCATTATCACAGTAAGTCTGATATGATACAAATGCGGCATTAGCCAGAGCAAAAAGAGTTTTAACTGGATTTCCAGTTGAGAAAAAATACTTTTGTGGCTTTAATCTGAATATTCATGCCAGTACAGAAATGTGTGTCTCTTCCTGTTTTCTAATGGATTTAACCTAATATGATTGTTGAACGTGCACCAACTTCGACTAAGCCCTGACTCTTTGATTGACTTGTTTTGAATCCAGAACTTGATGCTAATTGTTCATGATTGAAATAGTAGAAAAAGTCCACATTAGGTATATTAGTCACTTGCTATAATTGTAATCATACTGAGAGGTTTTTTTGGTGTTTTGTTGGAGTCCTTGTGAACACAGCTGCTGTAGAGGTTAGAGAAGCATAGAGTGGAACACTGGCGTTAAGTATCATCTGGTAAAATGTGAGGGAGAAAATGTGTAATAATCTTTTTAGCCAGGTGCACATTATGAAATCTAACATTTTAATCCTTTCCCTATTGAAGGTGGTGATCAACTACTCCATAGTGAAGGGTCTGAAATACAATCAGGCCACCCCGACCTTCCATCAGTGGCGTGATGCCCGCCAGGTCTATGGGCTGAACTTTGCCAGTAAGGAGGAGGCCACCACCTTTTCCAACGCCATGCTGTTCGCCCTCAACGTCCTCAGCTCGCCTGACAGTGGAGGTAAGGATTCATGAAATATGGCGGAAATTAATCTTCTTGGCAGTCCTCTCTATGAGCTTTGTATTCTGGACTTTCTTCATGGAGCGCTGAGGCCCAGGTCTGTATTGGCCTTCCTGGCAGGTCATGAGACATTCTCTGAATGTTTGAGTCAAATTAAATGGCTCATCTCGACAGAGAAATGCCTGATTGGAGATTTTGAGTCTTATTCTGTTGTTGGAAACCTGCTAATGGACCCTTAAATGGATTTTGGTTCAAATTACAAGTGACTGTCTTTAACTGTCATCTGTGATGAGTTTAAGTCTATTTTTGCTCTCAAAAGAATCTCAGTGAACCACAATCAAATAATCCACATCGTGTTGAATATTTTCCGTTTGTTTTGACTACGTAGACTCTTTATTTGGATACTTTCTCATCAGATCTGTTAAACAGGATGTACATTGTATACAGACTTCATGAGCATGTTGAAGATTTATCAAAGCAATACATTAAATGGCACAATCTAAATTGTTAATTGTATGCCCACAAATAATACATTGCAACGTTCACAGCCACTGAAATGTAACTACTTATCTAAGCTGTACTACCCTCTGCTGGTTAGTAACATGTACTGCAGCTACACTCCGCACCCTGAACCAAACAATGGTAACAGTGTATGAGGCCGGTAGGTTACTGACTGGCTCTCATTTAAAGATTATTTAGTCTAGTGTTTTCATTTTCATTGTAATGCTTTACTTTTCAGTGCTTTTCAAAGTAAAACACAACAACTGCGTGTAGCAGAGGTGCAGCAGGATTAGTTAAACTGGTAGATTTGTTGTTTTTTTGTAGAGTTTTTTAACATGGACAGTGAATTAATTCAGCTTGAACCTTGAACTGTATCTGAGGCCAAATTCACGCTTACTCTTGGTTTACTAAATAGCATCTGACCAGCTCTGGTTACAAGCTACTTATAATCTGTGTGTGTGTGTGTGTGTGTGTGTGTGTGTGTGTGTGTGTGTGTGTGTGTGTGCATGCATGCGTGTGTGGATAGTATATTGAGAGAGAATATCTGTGAGTGTTTAACTGTGGTGTCATCCCATCCTTGTGACTCTCCTATTGGTGGCAGCTAAAATATCTCATGTGGAGTCTCGGTGTCGTACCCCTCCGCGCTCACAGGGCAGCCCTCCTTTTTTTGGGTGCATTTGGATGTGGGATCATGGGCCTCGTCATGCAAGGCAAAGGTGTCTCTGCTCATGCGAAACACTTCTTAACTCCCTTAACCACGTTTCTTACGCTGTTTGATGCTGAAAGGAGTGAAGTGGTTACATAGAAACTTTCCATAGTGCTAAGAGTCTCATCATGCTGACTCCAGAGATTTCACCTGGTGTCCTCAGGAGGGTTTCCTCAGCTATCATCATCCTCAGTAAGTGTTGTGCTGTAGAGACGTTTGTCCGTTAGTCGTGTATGTTTTCATGGTCACAGAAGTTGTGCATCAGCCATTTTTCTCTGTGAAAGAGAGATGTGGAGGTAATTGTGCATTGTGTTGTTTGCAGTGATGCAAAGTATATGTTGTGAGGTGCATGTACTTGAGTTGAACATTTCCAATTTATGCTTCTTTACACTTCGACTCCACTACATTTCAGCTGGAAATACCGTACTCTTGACTCCACTCTATTTATTTGACAGCTGCATTTACTGTACAAGTTAAACATTTGTATAAAACATATAATAAGTTTGCAAAATGTGCAGCAGGACTTTATTTATTTATTTTTTCCTGCTGCACATTTAAAAAGAAAGCAGCCTGTAGCTACTGAACGTACTGAAGAAGAGAGAAAGTGGTATCTGATAAAGTTGGTGGTCTTTTAAAGGATTTTTTGTACAGGTCTACCAGGAAAGAGGAAGGAGAGCATAAAAATCTGTTCAGACCAGGAGATTTATAAAATCTGTAATGAACTAATGCCAGTTTTTACTTAAGTAACTGAGACATGTGATCCTAAGCTGCATTGGTTGCCTAATTGTCATGTGATTTGGGGAAAGGTACAAGAATCAAAAGGGGTATCGCCTCACCAGACACCCAGATGATCCAGAATCTGAATGAAAGTCAGAGAAGTGAAGGTGGTTAAGAAATTGTGTTTAAAGAAAGAATGTCAAGAGGGAGGACTAATTGATTTTCTAACATCACATTAACTCGCACGTGAATACACCCATTAGTCTCAAGAGCTCCCATAAAATGCTGACAAGTATGATCAGGCCCTCTCATCCCCTGGGCTTCCTGTTCTCTGACCTTCACCATGGCAACAGCCACAGCCGTTTACCATACACCTCGTCAGTAGTAGAAACACAAACATGCACATATGCACAGATACACATGCAGTGCAGCACAACACAGGGTTTGTTTGTCTCCTTCGCATCTACCGCATTAATGTCTGCAGAAAGGTTGTGAAGTGTTAAAGCCCTATGTTGTATTTTGAGGGTGAATCCCTGAAAAAATACATGATGCAGTTGATGACAGGTGGACCAGGGAGTCAGCAGATGCATGCAGCACATATGTTTTTGTTGTGTTTGTACAACTGAATCACTTTTTGGAGATTTATGTTTCTGCCACGCATACTGCTGCTGGTGACACTGTGTGTCACGCTGAAACCCAAATGGAGAGCCTGCAAGCATTTCTACAGTCAGCCATCACATGATCTGTAAGAAATTCTAAAAAGTTTCATTTAGCCGGATCAGCGGTTATTTTTTATTTTTTTATTTCAGTGTCATCTCTTCTTGCAGAGGGGGAGTGTTTTTGCCTTCAACCCTCAGGATATTTGTTCAATTTAATCTTCAGTTTTGCCAGCTGAGCACATAATTACCATGGGCTAACAAGCAGAGTTCAAGGGAGTGTCAAGGAGCAGAAAACAAGACATGTTCAGGCCTCACTTCTTTTTTCTGTACTTCTTGTTATAGTAACACAAATCTACCAACCAGGTCAGCTGTGGCAGTATGTCATTATCAGCAATTGATGCCTGCATGCTTAGTCTGTTGGTGCATGATGACCAAAAAAAGGGATAATTGGGGTTTTTGAAGTGAGGTTGTTGGAGGTACTTATGCAAAGTCAGTGTGTTACCAATAGTAGATGGCAGTTGGCACGTCCCCAGTTTGGAGAAGCAGTACAAGTACCGGCATGGAAGATAAGTAATGTACTGTTGAGGATGGGGGCAGCAGTCAAACATACATAGATATCTAAAAAAAAATCAATATCAGTTTAAGTGTCGGCTATATTTAGAATATTTTCACTGCTTCACCTTGACGTCAGACAGCCCTTTCCAACGGGGAACTGAAGCCATTATATCCATCTCTTCTCTCTTCAAAGCCGCCAGAGCGCTTTGACAAAAACAGCAATTTTACCTTGCAGAATGCAGGAGACGCTGGTTTGTTTGTGTTTCTGCTTTTTACTTCAGATCCAAAGTAACGTGTTAAAACAGCAAAGTCACGCAATAACACAAACAAACCAACCAGTTGAGGCAGAGCCAAACCAGCAACTCCTATTTTGGGGAGAAAAAAAAAATCCCACGCAGTTGTAATCGTCATTTTCAAACCCTCGCTGTGATCCAGACCGTGCTTTGAAGCCACAGCTCTGCCTCGTGTTGACTGCCCCCATGGCCCTGCCCGCCAAGCCCGCGCACCAGACACAGTCAACGGAAATATCACCCGTGGGTGTTGTTGATGTCACGATGGGCGTTTAATGACTGGTATTCTGGTGATATGTGATCAGCACGCTCTCCCTGATGCTCCCTGTTAATAGCCGCCCCAGAATGAGCCTCTAACTCTGTCACTTTGAGGGGGGGGCTAAAGCCTGTCTGCACTTGGTCAACGAGCAAAGTGCTAAACTGAGATGATCATGTGGCTGATGACATGGTGACTTAGACACTGATGAATTCTCTTATACAGACAACCAGTCCCATGCGTTCTGATCCTGTAGCTCGTGTTAAACATGTTTTCATATTTGATTGATATTTTCTTCTTAGCTTCTTTTCTGCTGTGGTTTCCAGTTGAAATTCCTGTGGCTGGCAGCACGTTGAGTAAATTACGTTCTAAACAGCTTGTTGGCTCTCCGGGGCAAAGTACCTCACATGATGCCTGCTGTGCTCAGTGCAGTCAATAAACACAGCTTCCTGAGCTCTCTGCTGGGACTGTTTTATATAAGATAATTATAATTTTGAGGGCTTGTTTGCAAATGGAAATGTATCTCACAGTTACTCCCTATTGATCTCACTCATGTTATATAATGACTGAAAGATGTTACATACAGTGAATCATCCGAACAGTCCAAGATAGCTGACATTTATATGGTGTAAGGCTGCATTATGAAGAAGGGGAAAACAGGTTTAGTAAACAAAAGGACAGGGAGGGGGGATAAACTGAGAGAGAGAAGAGACAGCAACCATCAGAAGATGGTTTGAAGGGGAGAGGGAGATCCATGGCCAGAGAAAAGAGTGACAGAGCAATAATGAGGAAGAAGTGGGAGGAGGTGGAAAGAGTGAATATAAACAAGGTGTGAAATGATGAGTTAAGACAGAACGAAAAAGAACAGGGAGGGGGAATTTATATGGACAGCGGGCTGAGGCGTGAGGGGTGTAGGTGCTCGCACACAGACTCTTGTAATAAATGGCATTTCTGATGTTTGGATTGATGCTGCAGTCGATCTGTAGTCGATCTTTTTTCACCTTGTGTCTTTCAGGTCCAGTCGTCCAGCGCCAAAATGGGCCCTCCTCAGAGGAGAGCGAGGCACAAAGGAGGTATGATTTCTAACCGCTGTATACAAGAGCAAACATGAAGCTGTCTTTGCACAGAAAGTAAAAATGTGTACATATAGAATAATATTAGAATTCTGAGCATGTGCATTTTAGATGGAGATACTCTGCTGCTAATCCTGAGACACAGCTTCAGATTTTAATTTGAGGACAGTGCAGCCGTTAATGTTCTGGGCGATAGAGGTATAAACAGAGAGTCCTTACAATCCATAGGATGATGGAGCAACATCAGATGGCGCACAAGGAGAGGGAGCGAAGAACGTCAGGATCAGGTGAGGCTGTATTTTATTTTATTACCACACACAGAGTCTCTTTCACAGGCTGCTCTGGAATGCCAGAATGAATTGAAGGCCGGTGTAGTGCTTGCTCCTAGCTACACAAACATTTTAGAAATAAACGGTCAATAGAAAAACCTCACAGCACACTCCTGCTGTCAATACACAACCTTGCAGGGGAGCAAATGGATGTTTGCTCTGCTTTGTCTTTTTTTAATGAGGGATCAGTGTTGGGTCAGGCAGACTTAACTTTCCCACAGCAAACAGGTGACTTCATCCTTAGTAAATGCCAGAGATTCCACACCCTCGTACGGTAGGTTCCTAGTGGTAAACAGGCTTCCCCAGTGTGGTTTGTGTTAGTCTCTCCCACCTTAGTTTCAACCACTGCTCCCCCAGTCTGTACGCCCTTATGCTTTTTTATCCATGCACATATATAAATGTTCAAGTCTGCCCCTTAAATGCACATACAGACTTAAACATCCTCCTTTGTCCCTGCTGTCAGTGGCAATATCAGTCCCCCCGTCCCTGCAACATGCTTTACTGCCATCCCTTTCTTCCAGCTACTGTTGGGGGGAAATGCCATATGCTTTCTGACCATGGCTCAGTCATGTTGCATTCTGCTGCTTGTTCTTTTTATGATATTTTGATTCTTTCTTATTTGCTATTGGCTTCCGTTTTTTGGATTGCTCCTGATTTTCTCATCTTTACTTGCTTGGTTGCTCAGTTGGTTGCTTTTCATTCTTCTCACGTTTTTCTCTTTTCTGTTTTCCTTTGTTTGTTGCCCTCCTCCGTCCTTCTCTTCGTCTGCATCTCCTCCTCTCTCTCTTTCTTTCTCTCTCTCGCTCTCTCTCTCTCACTCTCTCTCTCTCTCTGTCTCTCTCTCTCTCCCTCTGTCTGTCTGACTTTCTCTCTCTGCCCGTCACAGTCGTTTCCACTCTCCAATATAAAGTCTCCACCCCTCCCACCCACCCAGACACTCCTCCTGAGTACAGACAGTACAGGGCTAGCACACTGCCACCCTCCTACGTCCGTGTGGCCTCCTCCTCTCCTCCCTCCACTGCCTCCTCCTCTCCCTCTCAGGAGAAAGAGGTGGGGGCTGCTAGGGACAAGGTCCAGCTCTCCTCTCAGCTCTCCACCTCTCTCGCCTCAGCCTTTTCCCCAGTCCAGACAGGAGTGACCACCCAGGGCCGACAGGTCCGTCAGATCCCCCTGTCTCCTCCCACAGCAGCCCGCCAGCTACACCTTCAGCAACAGATGCAGCAACAAGACATCATGCTCCCCCCTAAACATGGCACCTGGTCTGCCTCCCATTTGCAGCAAATGTACGCCCAGTTGCCCCCCTCCTCCTCCCCTCCAGTTATGATGGCTATGCCTGTGAAGCAGGGTTTGCCCCCACAGCCCGTCCTACCAATGGCTCACCCTCTACCGCCCCTGAGCACTAGGATGAAGCCCCCACCTCTTGACCCAAGCACCATCACGGGCCCTCACCAGTACCCCCAGCACCAGCTCCACCCTCACTCCAACGGCCAGCCAGACGACTCCTACTCTCCTCACTCTCAGCATCTGCCACTCACCCCGCAGTACTGCGAGGCCATCCCCCTGCCCCCTCTGACAGGCCAGACAGCCCCAGGCCCCGCCCCCAGCCACCAGCCCCAGTACGCATCCACCTTCCACCCTCAGCAGCAACAGCATCCACAACAACAGCAGCAGGTGTACTACCAGCAGGCCCAGCCCCCCACCACCACTTCATCCTCCTCCTCCTCACCCCCCTCTTACACTGCCATGTCTGATGGGGGCTCGCCCAAGAAGACCCCCTCCCCCGTCCCCCAGCAGGCCCCCATGGCCAGCAGCAGTAAGTATGAGGAGAGAGGAGGAGGTAGTCTCTCAGTAGAGGGATGTTATATGTTTTACAGTGTGTGTGTTTGTGTGTGTGTCTTTGTGTGTGTGTGTGTGTGTCTGTGTGTGTGTGTCTGGGGTAATATGCAAGACAGTGTCACTCTAGTGAAAGCCCCTCTCCTATAATGTTACACATGAAACATGCACGTGTCATATGCACAAAATACTTTTAGGGTAACACAACTCAATCCCATTATAAGTTTTGTATTAATATTTAATTAATATTTCTACCCAACATAAACCTGTGCGGTTTTGCAGAGCCTTTAATTAACAAATGACAGACCGTTTGAGCAGTGTAGAACTCATTGACCCTTTTGTACATAGTTCTCCTGTTTCAGCACAATGCAGCAGGACAATAGGCCTTTGACTTGTCGTCGCACGAAAAGCACAGGTGTTACTGATAGCATTAACGATGGCTTTGTTCTATTCAAGGGTCACAGCAAGACATGACAGTGAGCCGGCATGACCCCGAAGCTGAAGCAGCTAAATGGAATTCAGAAATCATTCCTTTCATTATTTACACTTACTGTGACATGTCAAAATGTCGCCTGTGTAAAAGAACTAAAACCCTAAACATGCAGGCAAGCAACCAGTGTTTGTGTGTGTTTATAGCCTGGTATTTGAATGTTTTTGATCAGCCAAGTCAGTCACCTGACCTCAGTCCAGCTCAACAGGTGAAAGAAACACTAAAGGAAAAATGTCGCCAATATTTCAGCAGTAGCAAAGAGTTTGCTGATGTCCATGCATCATAAACTCCAGGAAGTCATTGACTGCAATGGATACGCAAGCAAATATTAAATATGACTACTTTAGCCAGTGGACTGTGTTACAAGGGGTTAGAGTTTCTACACTGTTCATCTGATGGATTTCAACACCCTCAAATTAAAGCCCAAAGTCAGCGTTTTAATCTCAGTTTCATTTCAGAACCAATGTGCTGGGGTACACAGACAGCACAATAAAAATGATAAAAATTGCTGTCCTAATGCTAAAATATGACATATATTTTTTAGATTAACCGGACCTCGATTGAGGCTACCTTAGTTTTCATTTAAGCATGCTCTGGGCATCATCCTGCAAGGACTATAAAACTTGAACTGATCAAAGTCACGATTAAAGTAGCACTGTTAAATGGTTATGCAGTTGCAGGCAGTTTTTATTGCTTGTGGTATCATGATTCAAGAATTTTTTTTCTACTGGTTTATGTTATATGGATGCTGCTGTCACTTTTATAAGCTCTGTTGCAAACATAGACAAAACAGGATGACATGCAGGCTTCAGGAGTTTGTTGCTTGAAGGCATCTTGGATGTTTGCCTCAGACATTAAATAAACTGTCCACAATCCAACTTTCATGATGCACTGAAATTAGACGGCTGCCTGTGAAGTAGAAAATCTAAAACCTTTAGTTCTTACATGTTGTGACAACTGTATATAATCAACCAATTTACCAAATAACCAATAACCTGTGACCATGAATACCTCTAGCGTGCAAATCATTTCCAGTTTGCTGTTCAGTGACCGGCAGTCCTGTAGGAAGCAGCTGTTCCGTGTTTCTTACAGAGTGAAAGTTCATATCATTCCTCAGACGGTCTTCATACAACCTTCCAAAGGGCAGAAAAAGGTAAATCAACCCATAAAGCCATTAACCAATATCAAATTCTGCCCCTCCCAGGCCCCCCTGTCTCTGCAGGTCACCCAGCTATGCTTTCTGTGGCACCTCCTGTAGCTGCAGTTCCAGCACCCATGGCTGGTCCTCCAGCCCCACCACCACCACCGGGTCCACCGCCCCCAATGGCAGTGCCCCCGCCCATGCCCCCTCCACTGCCCACTGGTGGAGGGCCTCCTGGGGGCCCGCCTGGAGTCCAGCACCAACCCTCAGGACTGGCTGCAGCACTGGCTGGAGCCAAACTACGTAAAGTACATAGGGTGAGCCTCCATGGTTAAAGGTCCAGTCGTTCTGGTTCTGTCAGTAGTTAATTGTTCATGGCATGGTATTTGTGTACTTTATGGGGATGGGCATAAGGGGACAAAGCCGTCATCCAGATCCCCCCCCCCCCCCAGCTGTAAACTAAAACCCATTTTATAACATGTTCTTCAGGATGAGAGCAGTCCACCCGGGTCTGGCAAAAGTGACTCCAACCGGTCAAGTGGTGGCAGTGGTGGTGGTGGGGAGGGACTGATGCAGGAGATGAATGCCTTACTAGCTCGAAGGTAAAACAGCTACACACACACCTTTCACCTGTCCCTTAAGTGAATCACACGGAGAAACATGAGAAGATACCTATTGTGTCATTCTATCACATATTACACCAACTTTTTCCTTTGGGTCTTCTGGATCTGCTTCACCAGCAATAAATGTTTATCTCTAAAAGGAAATAAGTTCTTTGTGCCAGTATTTTATCCACGTCTCAGTCTTTCTGTGCGAGTTACTGAATTATTTATACGTGTATCTCACTGTTTGTTCCTGTACACGTTTCCCCTTCTTATAGACGGAAAGCTTCAGAGAAACCCGATGAAGTAAGTTTTGTGCCTTAGAGAAAGAGTTTGACACTTTGGGAAACTGTTAATGTTGAACAAGAAGATTGATACCACTCTCATGTCTGTCTGTTAAATATGAAGCTGGAGCTGGCAGGTGGTCATCTTAGCAGAGCTTAGTTTAGTCCAGAGGCAACAACATCCCCCTCCCAGCACCTGTAAAGTTCACCTATTAATACGTTGTATTAATTTTGTGCATTTTGTGTACAAAAACGTAAGTGTTAAAAGGGCAAGTTGTAGTTTTTTGTAGTCCAGCACATGACATAAAACCACAATGTCCTGTTTTTGTGATTTATGAATTAAACCAGATATGTTCATTAGTGCGCTTAAGAAGCACTGATAGACACCTTCAGACAGAGCGAGGCTAGCTCTTTCCCCGTGTTTCCAATCTCTGTGCTAAGCTAAGCTAATAGACTGTTGGGAGTGACTTTATGGTTAGACATGAGAGTGGTACCAGTATTCTAGCCTAACTCTGTACAAGAAAGAGAATAAGTGTTCTTCCCATAAATGTTTACTTATTCCTCTGAGATGTGATTTTAAATTTTAACCTCTTTGGGAAACCTACAGTAAAGCTGATGGACTGTTGTGTAGCAATATTTAATTTCTCTCTTTCCTGCAGGACGACTCTAGCGGTCGAGGGCCAGGTCAGCAGAACTCAACAGGTACAGAACAGACTTCTTACCACAATATTATTTAACACAGCTAGTACATTAGTTCCATTAAACTGCAGCTTGGTATAAAAAAAAACTGCAGCAAGCTATCGTCTCTGCTTCATAGGCTACTGCTTCTAAGTTGTTTAATTGGATGTAATTTATTCTTTCCTCTTTGGCAGATGCTGTGAAGAAGCCGTGGGAACGATCCAACTCTGCAGACAAGTCTTCGCTGGTGTCCAGGTCTGTAGATAAGAGGCGGAAGAAGGAAGAGAGTGTGGTTTGAATGAACAAGCAAACCTCATTAACCACAGAGATTTCAGCATAAATCTTATCCGTTGCACTGCAGGCACCGGTCCAAGTAACAGAAATGTTGTGGTGTGGTTACATTTAACAAAAACAACATTTTAATGGCACATAATCCTCAAATATGTACTGTGTATTACTCATCCACTGGAAAAAGGTTGGGCTGCTTTTGTATTCAGTGGCTTTATCCTTTCGTGTTGCAGAGTGAGACCCATTGGCAGCACTAGTGAAGCAGACACAGAATTTGACAGGATGAAACAGGTCGGTATAAAGTCTTTTATTCCATGAAGGATTATATGGGTTTCATTCTGTGCAGAGCAGACTAACAATTTTGCACAACCTGTGAACTCACAAGCACGCCTTCTTTTGCAGGAAATTTTGGATGAAGTTGTACGTGAGTTGCATAAGGTGAAAGATGAAATCATTAATGGTAAGCAATGTTTGTGAGGTTCACTGCAGTATCCAGAGACACAAAGCATGTTTAATCTTTGATCTTTTGTACACACTAGTTATCACATCTCACTGGCAGTTAAATGGTACTATTTTAAGTGAAACCCTGACATGAAAAATCTTGTTGACACCATTAATAATTAATTGCAATTCCACGTTTCCCCACATTTGATCAACGAATGGCAAAGCATGAGTGCAAAGCCTTGTTGCTCTCTGAAATGCTGCGTCCTTCTCTTGCAGCCATCAGACAAGAAATCGGCAGAATCAGTACATCCTAATCTCATCTCAGCAACAGTAGGAGGAGAGCGAGAGGAGGAGCTGGAGGAGGATGGACATGCAGATGCACAGACATGAGGACCAGCGAATGTTCTCTCAATGTTTCTGTGACCTTGCGATGCCACGATGCACGTTGCAGAGATGTTGTGCCAACATTTGAGCCTGCTGGACAGCAAAAATGGAAGAAAGAAACAGAGAAGAAGAGAGAAAGGGGGTTAATGAGATAGGAGCAGAGGAAAGAGAAGGATGGATAAAGAAAGTGTTGAAGGACTGATGAACTCAAACAGAGGATAAAAATGTACTGAAAGATGAATTGAGGGATGGACGGACATTCGTGCTGAGTTTGGTGTTGTGGTCCTCTCTGTGCACCTATAGACTCAGTCAGCCCAGTGTTGCAACTCTTTGTTCTCTGTTCAGTCCAAGTCTTAAGAAGAAAATATTTTTGTTTTCTAAGTTTTTACTGTTTTATTATTTAAAAACTGTGGTGATAATGATGATGCTGTTGATGACAATGAGTATTTTATTGATATTATAGAAGGAAAAAGGAATCTTGCACACCATTTATGTCAGCCTTTTATATTTTCTTTTTCTTTTTGTTTAGTTTATCCCTAACTATTTAAAGATAACAAGCACAATATGGGTATAATGGTGCTGCAGACTCACCTGCCCTCAACTGGCGTATTTAACAAAAAAAAAAAAAAAAAAAAGACCTGGCTTTCTATGACCTTGTTCATACTGGTGTTGTGTGTTTAACCTTTTCTCTCCAGAGATGTTGGAAAACAGGTTAATGTTTGAACCATGGTTAGCCACCTCAATGACCTCATCCAAGACATAAGACATTAAGAATGGATGATTTTGGCAAATATTCCAGTAACACACAATAACAGTCTGCTCTACAACTCCAGTGTGACCGAGGTACACGTTTCTCTCTACCTGTTCAGATGTGTGAGATCAATAAAACTTGGGGATCATTCACAAAACAGGCCGATAACTGTAAATGTGCCACCTGGTTTTACCTAGATATAAAACAATGTAGTGCTATCTATTAGTCATCCTATGCTTTGTGAACCTCCCAAGTATGCATGAAACCCCCATCTCTATGAATTAGTTTTTTTATTTGGTTTGGAAAAAAAAAATTAAAAAAAATACAAACGGTGGTACATTTATCATAGTGGTTTGTTTCCATGAAAATTCCCCTTTCTATATAGGAGATGTTGAACTTGATAATGGTAGCGATGTGAAAATAATGAAGGGGGTTGCTCTGGCAATATGCAAATCTTATCTAGATAAGAATGTGCAGAAAGTGAATGGTAGGCCTACGTGATGGTAGCTAAATGTGTCTTTGCGGGAAGGATTTGGCTGAATATCGGTTGTTGCATTCTATCCACTCTGTCCGCTCTCAACTACGTTCTGATTTAAAAGCTGGAAGTAAATTCATTCAAACAAAAACTATAGACTGTGTCAGCCATCTAAGCAATATCATGCTGTGTGTGTGTGTGTGTGTGTGTGTGTGTGTGTGTGTGTGTGTGTGGGTGTGTGTGTGTGTGCGCGCGCGTGTGTGTGCGTGCGTGTGTGTGTGTTCCCTTGTGTTTTGGTACATGTCGGAAGTTTAAATGGTTTTCCCCTTAAAGATATATTTTAATCACGTTTAATTAAAAGAAAAAGGGTCACATCTGGTTACCAGCAACCAGGAACAAACCAGGAAAAGGAAAATCAAGCAAGCACGTACTCACATTCTTTATAATGGGTATCTTCTTATAAAGATCTTTTGTGTTTTTATATGTACTACAGTCTTTTAAATATAAATGAGAAATAGCATGCTTATTAATCACAACACATAGATGAACACATACAGTGGGTGGGACAAAATAACAAACACTACAATACAACATCTGCAGTGAATTCTGATTTGATAAAGTGTATGTTTTTATTCAGAAGTGCTGGTTTGCTATTGCTGTTCAGAGAAATTGAGTGATCATCAGAGTGACCAGTGCTCAAGCTCTTTTCTTTTGTTTGGCCTACATCAAAATCATTTCCTTTTCTTGAACTCGTATCAGTTTGTATTTTGTCCCGGATGCAGCTACAATTCAGGCTGGGGATATTTGACCTATTTCCTCACATTTTCTTCTGTTGCTTTCAATACTGACCACATGGAAACTGAATACGCGTCACTTTTGTGCCTTTAAAACTAGCACGTAGGTGACTCTGACTCATCGCCACCCAAAAAAAGATTTGCTGATGTCTAAACTCCAAAGAGGCCAAATTTAAGAAGAGTGCATGGGCAAAGAGGACCAATGGTCACAAGAAGACTCTCACTAACACTGACTGAAAGAGGCTTCACGGAATATTTGCTGAGCAACATGAAATGATCACTGACTTAATTCAGCACACATGACAGTTAAAAAAAAAAAACACACCAAACATTATGAGACACTGAAAACTGGATTTTTTTTTAAGAACTACTTTTTGCAGTATAAGGTGTTTCTGTCATTTCATCCACTCCCTGCAGATGTAATCAAACCATATTTTTTACAGCACAATGGAGCTGTGAACAAGCAGAATGGGACATCCATGAAGAAAAGGCTCTTCTAACTGAAAGGTAAGTTTCGGTACTCGTTTTCCCCCTCAGCACTGTTCTGCATGATAGACGTGAAATTGTATTAGGTAATCTGAGAGGCTTTGTGAGCCTCCACTCACATTCAGACATTCTTAAGAAGCCTGACGTGATGCTTAAAAGGCAGGAAAAGGAGACCACATCTCTGTTAAACCTTTTAATATTGTCAATATTAGAGACATTTTGTCCTCTGAATACAGGATATGTCCTCACTGTCTCACGATGACAGGCCATCTATCTTACATCTGATTTCTCTTTCCACTTCCTGACTGATCTAAGATAAGAATGTCCAACATGTTTTACTGACAGTGACAACCAACCACCACAACTACATGGGGGGAAAAAAACAGCATTAAACTAGAGAACAGAATGATATTTCATAGTGGTCCATAGATTTTGAACAACTGAAATTCACATTCCTGTTTAAAGATAAACACATTCAGTCGCAGATCTATCCCTGCTTGCTCAGCTTGTAGTTCCTTTTGATTCGGGCATAGGGGCCGATGCTGTCGTCAAACACAAAGTCCCATAATACTCGAATCCAGGATGTGTGTTGAGGCAAGGAGTCATAATACTCTGCTGCTATTTGCTTGACCTGCCAATAAAAAGAAAGGGTCATGAGTGAAAAATAAAAAAACATACCATAAAGGCTTTGTGCTTTCTACCATAAAGGCTTTGTGCTTTCTTCAGAAAACATCATCATTTGGAGCACAGATTGGAGAAAATCCTAAAAACTGTATCTCTACAAAAACAGATAAGTCTAAAATAGAAAGGTTCATAATCACTCAGAGAGGAAAACTAGCTCATGAACAAAGACATTATCAGACAAACTGTGGGCCAGTTATCACACCCTGAATCTCTTCATGCTCTGCTGGTGCTGGAGAAGCAGCAGTTAATCAGTTACAAAGTCTGGCCTTTCAACTGATAAATATTTGTCCTTGATTGAAAAAATGTCATGTGGCTTTTGCTGATACCTTTTTGTCTAGATTCTGAAAAACCGGAGTGGCCGTCTTATCTGGCCACATCTGCTGGTGATGTAAGCGTTGCAAATATCCTTGTTCTCTGCAGCTCAGCTAACATTCTCATAATAAATGACTTGAGTAAACCTGTTTGAAATTCAGTCATGATTTATTACAGTGGGCTGTCTCACCTGAGGTAGTTTACTGCCAGGTATGCTCGGGAAGTCATGGTGTTCCATGTGATACCCGACGTTGAAGGTGATGGAGTTCAGTGGTCCATAGTACGAATATGTCTCGTGTCCCTTCAAGAACATGTAATGCTCAGCTATGAAATGTCCCGAGATAGGATGCAGTCCCATACACAGGATAGAACCTGCAATGAGGTAAACAATGGGCTTCAGCCCCCATAGATAGTAGATAATTAAGTTTGCTGTGAACTGAACAACTGCATTCTGGATCTCCATCTGACCCACTGGCTTAGGGTTGACCACCAATGGGCGAAGGGCGTAGAAGAAGGGCTGGAGGAAGAGCCAAACGACCTTCCTGGCTGGGGTGCAGAAAAACCATCCCTCAAGGTCTGTAGGGATGTCAACATCCAGCTGGTCGCCACCTAGATACCGATGGTGGTCAATGTGGTACTTCTTAAAGGAGGCCGAGTAAGGCAGCCCAATGGGCAGGTTGGCCCACATAGCAAACCAACGGTTCCACTTGGCCAATTTGTTGCCAAATGCCACGTTGTGAGAGATGTCGTGAATAGCCAGAGTCAAGGAGTGGTTGATGCAGCCACCAAAGGCGTAAGCCCAGAAGAAGATCCACTTCCAGGAGATGTCGTGGACCAGGTAGCAGGCCAGGAGCTGGGTCAGGACCATGCCTGATACCACCCACTTCAGCTGGGGGTCTGGACCCATCAGAGACTTGATCTCTGGATATTTGGCTGAGGACAGGAGCAGACAGAAAAGGGGCATGAGCAGAGACGAAGAGATTGGGAAAGAAAGGAAGTAGAGCAGAAAAGGATTAAAGGTTTAGGAAAGACAAAAGGTAAAGAGTTGAAAAACAAAGAGAGCCAAATGAGAAGAGGGAAATAGTGGGTTAATGGAAGTAGTGAGAGGGAAAGACAAAGCAACAGATTAATATCATTTTGATAATTATGTAGGATGTATAAAGTATCTGCCAAGAATCCCGGAGAGAAAGCTGTTTAGCAGGACTGTCTTTGTCAAAAGCCAGTTCTCAATTTATCACTGTGTAATGCTGTGACATGATACTGGGTATACCAAAGAACACAATCAAGCATGTGGAAATGTACCGGCCCTTCTCCAGGGAAGAGCCTGCTGACAAAAGTCATTTTTTAATTGGCAGAGGTGTTGTTTTGCTAAGGGACAAGAAACTCCAGAAGACACAAGGGAGTGGTTCAAAATCAGTCACAATTACAAAAGAGCTTAGTTGTTTTAGCTTGTTGTTTGTTTAGTTCACATTTACAACTTTTTACTCATTAGACATACTGGGCGTGTACTTTGCTACACTGGCCACATCCTACTGAACACAAAGTTCAAGAGATTTGGTGCGAATAAAAGGAGGTATTTGTGCTAACCATCCAGAATGTATGATCCCGGAAGTTGAAGAGTTAATCCCAGCATGCATTAAATGAAAGATGGTCATGCACCGTCTGGTGACGGCTCATGCAAAACACGCCTGCTTCTTTGTTTTCAGCTTGGCGCTACGCAAATTGGGCTCACCCTGGTAACTCCATGGTTAAAAACATCAGAGACTACAGCCTTTCAGTGGCATTTTTTTCTGCATGCCATTATCTTTTTTAACCACCTAAACCCTCTTTATTCAGTTCATGTTTAGCCAAGAGGAATTTCCTATTGCCCCCTACAGTCACTCATTATGAAACATTCAATCGTAAATATAGAGCTTCAACATAATAAGTTCAAAATTAGTTCAGATTAGTTTTAAATCTACTTAATGATTTAAACTCACCTCCAATGTGCCATTTGATTATGTTATTTATTGCACAGTTGTGGGCTCTACATCTATACGTGTTGCTGTTGCAATGTGTTTTATGACACTCTGCTTCAAGCCTTTGTGCACAACATGCTGTTAAGCCATGATTGGATTTCAGAGAAACAATGAGTCATTTCACTGAACTTTTGCTTAAAAAAAATCAACCTGTAAAAGATTTCAACCCCAAGTTTCAACTACACATGATTTCATGACAAGACAAAGAAACAAATCACGCATTGTTCAACAATCAGGCAGTATCACAATTACTAATCATCTGTGTGACCTCACCAGCTATACTGTAAAGGCAGGTGTACTGAATGTGCTGGTAAGTAATATGAAGTTAACGGCATGTGAGTCGACCCAAAACCTACAAGCTGCAGACATATCAAACAACGAACCATTCAAATCATGCGACCACTTATGAATCAAAATATCTCACTTGATCGTGTAAAAGGAAGTGAGGCTCAACTACGTCTGACACGCTCACCTCACTGTCTCTCCCATAAGGACAGGGCAGAGGATAACTACAACAAAACACTTTAATAATTTAAGGATCAGTGGTGTCAAACAACCCATCACCTGCAGCCGTGTGACTGCTGGACCAAGCCAGGATCAAATATACATCAACAGGTTTTTATTTTGTTCACCTAAACGGTTTCAAATCAAATTACATGATGAACCACATTACCAAACATGACTGTTCTTGATACAAATTTGGTGTCCTTGAAAAAGTAATAGAATAACAAGGATCACACATCCAATACACAGTTTAACATATATTTTCTTGCATTATTCAACTAATGATAACAGATGTGGTTTAAGGGGGTCTCAGTGATTCTTCCCTCATCCCCTGACTCTTCTATTCCTTCTCACTTCAAATTGAACGTGCATCTGTGTTTGTCGTGAGCAGGGAATGTGTCTTGTTACCTGGTGAGCCTGGAGACATTGTCAGCTGCACCTGCTATCAATACACTGTTATTGTCTCACAAGTCGGAGTAAAAGACGACAGAGAGGCAGATAGGATTACACAAAAGAACCGGTTATAGCCCTCTGTGAGATTTTCAAGTAAACCTGAGTAAATCATCTGAAATATAATAGTCACAGTTCCTCTATCATAGCATCTGAGTGTCTACACTTTGACATCATGTATTTTGCTCTAACAGTGGTGACTAAATTCATTCATTGTCTTTGATATCTACACATTGTCTTTGATATCTAAACTTTGCTGTAAATAATGCAGCCTCCCAAGTCTGAGTCAACTATGAGTGGAAGCAATGTGATAAACACCAATTAATGAAATGTTTTCAAATGTTAGAGCTAAATTTAGATTCGTAATTCAGAGCTAATTTAAATGGAGCTTAGAAGAACATTTTTAGTTAGAAGAAGAGGTAAATAAATTGTTCAGAATTGCGTGCACATTTAGAGGCATGTTACTCGTGAGTTTCTCCTGCATCCACATTGGACTGACAGCCGGTGAAGTAACAGCCTGAAAACAGGTTTAACCGGCTCCGCTTTTATAAGGAGGCTGTAGACAGAAAACTGCAAACCTGACGCTGCAACTAACCTGAAAATTAACCCAGCAGATTTCTCAGTGTTAACCTAGCTTTTTTTCCCTTTCATTTCTTACCCAGAATTTCTTTTCTTCGTGAAGTGTGCGGCTGGTCATTGTAGACCCATTCAAAGTCGTCTCTTCCACCTGTCTTCCCCATAACTATCCTCTGTGTGAATGAGGCAGCCGGCGCCGTGGCGTTATGTCCGTCATCAGACAGAGTATCGGGGCACACCCACTTGTACAGGTTTTAGGTCGACTATGTAAAGGTGTGATCACAGACCTGAGGGACAGGCAAAGCAGACTGTGAGTCTCCTGAACCGTATGCAAACTTGTGTCTCCAACATGGGAACAACTGCATCTTAACGCGCTTTCTTTACTCTTTATTTAGAGGGATACTCTGAACTAGTGCAAAAGGAATACCAGAAAACAAAATAGTCCAGAAAATTTGCGCTACAATTTGTTTATTGACGGGATCACCACCCCATGAAGATGTTTATATTTCTTTTGTATTTTTACTATGTGAAATGTCAATGAAATTATTAGAATGTAAGTGATCTCACAGACATTGTAATGTCACTCTTGTAAGATGAAGAAGTGTATTGATTTGCACCATTAAGTTTATATAAAACTCAGTTAATATACATCAATTCTGAACATTG
This sequence comes from Chaetodon trifasciatus, assembly GCA_037975065.1. Classification (NCBI taxonomy): domain Eukaryota; kingdom Metazoa; phylum Chordata; class Actinopteri; order Chaetodontiformes; family Chaetodontidae; genus Chaetodon; species Chaetodon trifasciatus. Next base: position 4,986,211 of record JBBMOE010000021.1, read on the forward strand.
ATTAATCATTTTAAGTCGTCATTTATTCAAGCAAAAGTGGTTGGTTCTAGCGTCTGAAATGTGAGAATTTGCTGCTTTTCTGTGTTTTATATCGTGCATTGAATATCTTTTTGGTTTTGACTGTTGCTTAGACAAATTTGAAATGTGTCGCCTCGGCCTTGTTTTTGTTTTTGTTTTTTTGTTTTTTTTGGCAGTACTAACTCAAATAATCAAACAAATAATTGGCATATCATTCAACAATGAAAATAGCCATTAAACGTAACTTTAATTTGCAATTACATATTAAATGGTACAAATAAAGGAGCTGAAATGTTGGGTAAGTCTCTTGTCTTTAGTCTTCATTTACACTGAAGTGAGTTGTCAGACATTATGTTGAAGCATTAGCCGACTACATTTTATGATTAATATGACCACTAGAACATTTTCCCTATAGATAATTGGTAACATACATTCATGTCAGTCCATTTATGCCTTTAATTTATTGTTTAATTAAGAAATAAGACGCTGCACTTAATGTTCCACATTTAAACTGGACTTTTAAATCGAAATCACGCGAGACTTCAAAACTGGATCATTGTGGCGACGAGAGTATACGAGTGTAGAGTTGTTGTCGGAGAGGGAGGAGGAACGCTGGGTGAAGACAGCAGGGAAAGCGAGAGTGTGAAAATAGCTTAGAAGTGGGAGGAAATACAACATTCATCATGGCATCGGGGGACACCCTGTACATAGAGACGGACGGGTCAGAAATGCCAGCCGAAATAGTGGAACTGCACGAAATCGAAGTAGAGACAATCGAAACAACAGTTGTTGGAGACGACGGTGAACACCAGCCCATGATCGCCTTACAGCCTCTTGACACGGATGATCCAAACTCGATTCACCCGCACCAAGAGGTGATTCTGGTGCAAACAAGAGAAGAAGTGGTGGGCGAGGATGACTCCGAACTGCACACAGATGACGGTTTTGAGGACCAAATCCTCATCCCAGTGCCCGCCGTGGAGGAGGACTTTATCGAACAGACTCTCGTTACTGTCGCTGGGAAAAGCTCCTCGACAGGCCGGATGAAGAAGGCTGGAAGCGGAAAGAAAGCGGGCAAAAAGAGTTATCTGAGCGGGGGAGAAATGGGCAGAAAATGGGAGCAGAAGCAGGTCCAGATAAAGACTTTGGAGGGGGAGTTTTCAGTTACTATGTGGGCATCGGGTAAGTTCAGCGTCCTGTGTGAATTCCAGCAAGCTGGTTCCTCGCTTTGTTCTCAGCATGTGTGCCGTGTGACTTGGCCCAGCTGGGGCCTTGTCCTCCGCTAAAGTTGGACTTATTTCCCATCTCTGAGCCACTTAAACTTCATTTGAAATGTTTTTGTTTTTATGGGAAGCCATGTTTTATGTGTCGATGGGCGCCGCCATATTTCCCCGGTCTAGAAAGTATGGCGGCCCGAAAAAATGGCGTTTATTTGGCCGACGAAGATGGCGGCGAGAGTGGGAGCGAGTGCAGCTGGCTCCGCTAGGCCGCTGTGGCGCAGTTCAGTTCAACTGTAACGGCGGTGGTGCCTTCAGGAACCCCTCATACTTTACACTGCCGAGGCTTTAAATACACATTCACTGTTAGCATGGATCAGGTGAACTCAGTCCGATGTCTAAAAGTAGTTGCTGTAGTTTGCTAGTGCTGTGCATTGGCCGTTTATCCCAGTTTTTTTTTATTGTATAGAAAATGATGTATGGTTTAAAGGGTGACAAAAAATTCCTATTGGACATATCTAAATTATATTAGTGGGTAACCTATTTAAAAATCGCAGAATTAAAGTTAGTTATTTCCAGACAGGTTGTTTTTAAGTTACATAACAAAATATTAAAGACTTAACTCTTTGATCACTCCATAATAAGATTGAAAAATATTAGAATTTTCTGTTTATGTTAAAATAAAGACCATGATACACATTTGATGTCTACAAAGTAAATGTCTGTAAAACCAACTTTATAACCAAAACTTGTATTTTCTGTCACAGTTTTATTTAGTAGTAAATAAGTAACCACTGAGAGTGTTGCATGAGTTTCTGGTGGGGGTGCTGGTGATGTGATAAAGGTTTAGCTCTGAATGGCTTTAATCAATTTCTTTCCTCACATTCTGGCACTGTTTTACTTATCAACACGCCTGTCCCTCTCATTCAGATGACAAGAAGGACATAGACCACGAGGAGCAAATCACAGGTGAAAACTCTCCTCCAGATTACTCAGAATACATGACAGGGAAGAAGCTTCCTCCTGGAGGTATCCCAGGCATCGACCTGTCAGACCCCAAACAGCTGGCAGAGTTTGCACGGTAAGAGGTTGATGTGTGTTTATGATGGCAGGCTGGAAACAAATCAAATGTAGTCATACAGTTCTCAGAAAAGAAAGTAGTTTGCTTCACTAAAAGCTTGTTAAAGGAACATTACCTTTGTGTAGGGCAAAGGGGAAAGAAGTAATTCAGTTCAAAATGTTAAACCAGCACATGCTTTTCCTGCAGTATGGAATGTAACATGGGATCAAATGGCTGTGTGGCCCAGCCTGTTATGTATACAAGTTTTATCAGAGTGATTATTTTGTTTTTAAATCAACAGAGCTGTTTGTTTTTTGTTTGTTGTTTGTTTCATATTCTGTTTCAAGAATGTGGATAGTTGTGTGAAAAGTCTATAATGATGTGACCACTTTTATTTATGTTGCAGAATGAAGCCAAGAAAAATAAAAGAAGATGATGCACCCAGGACGATAGCCTGTCCACACAAAGTGAGTGCTATGTTCTGTTTATTGCACCAGTTTATGCAGCACTGTGCAAAGAATGATGGTTAAATACATGAACAGAAGCTTGCATAGTTGTGCTGTTTGTCTTAATTATTGCATCACCTTTTGAGAAGATGTGTGTGCACTACAGTGGTAAGAAGAGCAATCAGTGTGAGCTGATGTGATTTGGTTGTTAGGGCTACACTGTAAAGTGAATAAGTCCCAAGTGATTAGCTCCATCTTGTTTCTCCCTGTCAGGGATGTACCAAGATGTTCAGGGACAACTCAGCGATGAGGAAGCACTTGCATACCCACGGACCTCGTGTGCACGTCTGTGCAGAGTGTGGCAAAGCCTTTGTTGAGAGTTCAAAACTGAAGAGGCATCAACTCGTACACACAGGAGAGAAACCTTTCCAGGTGAGTTCCTGCACTGGCTGCATGTCACACTTTATTTTCCTTGTTCCGTAGAAAGTTGTGTAGTTTTACTTTGCTTTATTAGTGGGAGGAAAAAAAATGATGGTGTCAGTTTATCTGTGAGCCCAGACATGCAGTGGCTTTAACTCAGTCTCTCTCGTCTCCAGTGCACTTTTGAGGGCTGTGGCAAGCGATTCTCTCTGGACTTTAACTTGCGTACACATGTGCGTATTCACACTGGAGACCGCCCGTATGTGTGTCCCTTTGATGGCTGCAACAAAAAATTTGCCCAGTCAACTAACCTGAAGTCTCACATCCTCACACACGCCAAAGCCAAAAACAACCAGTGAATCAGCCCTGAACCCAGCCAATGACGACGTGACCATACACTGGAGGACTCGACCCGTATCTCCGCTCCTTGATGAACTAATGTCCCGTGGCCTGCTTTGTTGTGAGATAAGAAGTCCCCTTTGTATCATCGGTAGATAAAAGGTTTAATCAGAGAAGTGACTTTTTCCTCAAACTTTTTGATATTCATACGGAGGTCTGAACCCGGAACTTGTGAGAACCCTGACCCCCCTCAGGCATCCTTCCCTACTCTGGCGCTACCTGGATGGAACAATTTACAGTTTCTTCTTTTGAAGATGTTAATTCATGGATCTGCACCTAAAAACTTATTTATACCTTAACACAGCCAGTTACAAAGTTTTTGCAATAGACAAATTTGCATCGATTCTCAGCAATGACACGTTTTCAATTTTGTACTCTCCACCCCCTCCCCCCAAGTGTGCATATTGTACACTGTTTGTCATAAGCTCTGTGGTAAGGTACGTAGTCAGATTGTCCCTGTAGCTCTTCATGGAAGAGGTTTCACAGTTTGTTTTGCCTCCCCCTTTGCCCTTCATGTGAGTGTGTTTTGAGGGGGGATCGGGGAGGTCTTTGCATATTTTCATTTTGTACAAGGCAATATCAGAATAATGTACATAATAGCAATGTGATTTTCAATAGTGATCACTGATTAAAATGTTTTCCCCCTTGCACTACCAACACAAAACTTGTCATTTGTCCTCTCATAATTAAAGCTGTCGTAGGCAGTTTGTTGTAGACACCATTGGTCAAAAATTTCTAAATAATCTTTCAGTGTTTTGTAACTCAAGTGGTCTGAGAGAAAAGTAGACTCCAGCTGTTTTCAAAATTTAGCCCATGACAAGAGACTCTGGCTGATCACAGGTCATTTCAAAGAGCGGCCTTTCCTATTGGCTGTTCTACAAATGCATGTGTATGTGTGTCCCCTCAGATGTGAAAGCCTTTTTTTTCACAGCCAGACCCACCTCTCCAGCTCCACACTTCATGTTAGCACCGTGCCAGTGCTGGAGAACTTGTCATGTATTTTGAATAACTCCTGTTGGGGGTGAGCGGGCAGGTGTGTGTGTTTGTGTGTGTGTGTAGTACAGTAGCTTCTCATCCTGCAGGTTGATGGTGTCGGTGCTGCCCCTGCTCTGCCCTGGGACCACAAAGTGTCTTCGAGAAGACAAGTCATGGTGTGGGGGACCGGGGCCTCGGTGAGGCTCATGCCCTGGAGAGCCGGCAATATGAGGTTTGAGGTTTCATAAGGCAACAGACTCCTGCTGCCATTTTAACTTGTGTGCTTAGCTGTGAGCCAGTAGAAAGGCAGACAGTTTTGGATTGTGTATGTTCAATTGTTGCTTTCTGCAGCTTTAAAAAACTATAATTCACATTTGTTTCTAATTAACTGTTATAGTAGCAATGTTAACCATGAATAATAGAGCAATACAGGGACATTTGTCTTCAAAAGAAATGCTCAGTATTTATATAGTAAGAATGTAACATTTTAACAATCTGTGCCTATGGATTCAGTGAATATACTTATGACGTTAACCCCATTGTTAAATAATTTCACAAGGACCATATAAACAGCATTTTACAGGTAAATGTTCTAGTAAAGATCAGCAATAAGCATCTCATTTGTGACTAAATGTTGACAGAATGGGTCACCAGTATTTGAGATTGACTCAACAGCTTAATAGCAGTTTGATAAACATACTAATCTCTTTAATTCCCTCTGGTTAAATGGAAAATAGAACAAGGAAGTGAAACAAACTCCCCTTTTTAATATTTCAGTGTACTGCACATGAACGATTGACACGTTTATCACATCCTAAAACTTAAATTAAGCAGCTTGTGAGATCTTACAGCTAGTGAATTCTGTGACAGGGATTTGAACGCACTTAAATAATTTCTGTGAATGATGAATGATGATGAAACACCAGAGAAAACACACACAGACCAGAGAGAGTTCAAAAATGTGCCCTTAAATTCAAAGATTTTAATCTTTTTAAATAGCAGCTGCAGTCTCATCTGTTATTAGTTCTTACAATCAGGTCTTCAGGAGTAACAGCAGTATAATTCCAGGGCTGCAACTGAATTCTTTTAATTTTTGATTAATCATAAAATTCTATTCTCAATGAATTGTTTGCTCTATAAAATGTCAGAAAAAGCTAACGTCTTCAAGATGTATGTTTGCAACAGCCTAAAGATGTTGAGCTTACGATCACATGAAGTAGAATCAAGTCTGACGATTTATGAGTAGCAGCTTGCATATGTTTGGCAGTTTCTCTTAAAAAAAAAAAAATAACATAAAAACAAACATGATTCAGCATCCCATAGTATCTTATTTTGTTCAACATTTCACTCCACCTGGTACATTTCTTAAAAACACCTTTCACACTCAAGATTAAGGGCTAATCCTGAACAATCAACTGACATTTGAAAGTAAAAATCCAGTTTTAATAAACTCCAAAACAGCACAGGCAGTCTCTCACATTAAAGACATCTGATTCAACCACGTACAAGGTTAAAAGATAAAAACAAGTGCAACAATGCTGGTGGGTAGAATGGCTGAATCACTTTTAACCCACATGTTTTAGTGCATTTGGTTTGTTCAGAAAGTGTCAACAAACCAAAGTAAAATCAAGTTTTTAAAGGGTCCTTTTAATCGTAAGCCACATACTGGATGTTCCTGTTTCACTGCAAATGCATGAGCAGCATTTTTAGAATTGCATGCAAATATGACGACTAGTATCTAGCTCATCCCTGAAGGTTAGTATGGCAAAACACATCTCAGTTTACTACAAACTAAAGCTGTATCCAATTACATGCTAGACTGTCTGGTGGACTGTTAGCGTCCGGTATATGGATTTCTGATTGACATCTAACGTTAGACACTATTAATACAAGAAAAAATATTCAAATAGGCACGACTAAGAGGTGATTGTGTGTGTATTTTATGTTATGTTCTTTATGCATAGCAGCCAGATTACCCACACATCCCCTTGCTGTATATGCTGGAGAATGAATTTAGCGGTTAGCTTGTGTGGGAGATCCACTGAGAAATCTGGGTCAGTTAAAAATGCAGTGAACAGCAGAAACAGGCTACCGAAGTATAACATTAAAACTCTCAATCCACCACTATCCCTGACCTAAAATAATAAGGAAACAGTTTAAAGCCTTTTGGAGAAAACAAAATTATACTGACAAAGGGGAGGCAAGCGTCATCCTTAAATGGATAGAAGTGATGATGAGATAAGAACATTCTTGAAGACTGGAATAAACGCATTGTTTCAACCTCAAAAGAACTGAATAAGAAGGCATAAATCTAAAGCGTAGGCATTGTTTTTCCTCCATTTCACCATCCTGCCTTTGGTATCAGGATGTGAGTATAGTACCTGCTCTCAGAGCAGAGCTGCCCTGATGGTTGAATGAACTGCGGCTTGTCACTCAGCTAGCAGGGCAGCCAGCAGTGCAGGGTAGTTTGGCGTCCCCCAGCCTGTAACAGGGTCCCACGATGGCGCAGCACAGAAACCTTTACCCTGAACCTGTTCATCCAGACAGCCCAGGTGACAGCCTTCAGTCACCTAGAGACAAGGATGCATAGCATTAAGGAACAATACCATGACTACAAAATGTGTTGGGGTGTCCTTCTGCTATCTTTTAGCATGATGTCTATGTAAATGTTCAAACGTACTGATTGGACTTAGTCAGCAAAGTAACCCAATAACATTAATTATCAACTAGACTGCATCATATTTAATAATCTGCTCTCATCTTCAAAAATATGGACAGAAAATTAGAAGAACCTCTTTATATAATGTAGTCCACTCCAACAGTCTCTTTAACTACGACATCAGTAAGAAACATGTCATTGAATTCGCATATTTCCAACTATGTCAATTAAAGCAACATCATACATTCATGGTAAATCTATGGCAGAGATGTTGTATTGAATTGCAACAGATTGCACAGGTGTACCAAATAAAGTGGCCACTGAGCGTACGTAAATGAAAAGAATAAGTCTGAGCAAAGCATGACCATGACTGCCAAAATGTTAGTAGCTATATGGAGATCGCTCCATTAATCAAGCCTAAAAACAAACCAGTAGTAACTTGACTCACATCAAATAGGGCCTGTCCTTTGAGCTTGTAGAGGCGAGGGTTGAGGAAGCCCAGGGCAGGCAGGCCCTTTAGCAGTCGCTGGCCATTGATGAGAGACAACATGCCTCCGACCACAGGGGTTGACGCCTGGAAGGGAGATCAATTGAGACGATGCACAATGAAATGAGCAATCAGAGCAATTCATACTACTATACAGTGTATAGTTTTATAAACGGTCTTTGGAAAGTGAAAACGTGATCGAATGAATACCTTTAAGTAAAATTTATCCTGTAACCTGTAAGTTTTCAGGCTGGCTGGTAGACTGATAGAAAGGTTGTAATGTCTTTACTTTATTGTCTTTTTGGTTGATTATTTTACCTGTTTTGCTAGTTGGTCATTCTACCATTAACATTCATGTTGAAATCGACAAGCCAACGTACAATTTAATACATTCAAATGTGTAATTTCACTTCAATTTAACTACAGAAAGGCAACAATGGCCTCTAGACCCTGGAACAACCCGCCTGAAAACTATAAACTATGCAAATCAGTATCATTTCTTTGTAAGTTACACTGGAGTTTGATGAACTCGTGTTATTGATTTTATCATTTATGTCTCTCGTTCAGCTTATGTCATGTTGTACGGCTGGCTTTTAGCTTTAGTTTTCACTTGTATGACAGTATCCATCTCAGTTCTCCGTTCACCAAAGTGTGGTCAAGTGTGTTATATTTTACCGAGGTCCCGGACACCCAGGGGACGGGTACTCTGTTGATGACCACCCAGTAATTGTCAGACAGGGCGGCCATGTCTGGATAGGCCCTGCCGCTGGTGTTGAAATATGAGCCAGGAGGGAGTGTTTCTCCTACAGCCTTAAGATAAGCATCCACTGCACTGGTCTATGGAACACAAATACAAAGCATCAGTGACACTGTCTGCAAAAATCGAGCTTTAAAAGAGCTGAGACCTCATATTATTTACCTGGTAGTCAGGCATCTTGAAGACGTTGCTGAAGCCTCCTCCACTGATGTAATCTGTGACTTCATACGTGACCTTAAATGGGTTCTTAAATGAGGTTCCTCCAACTGTGGTCACATATGGGCTGGGAACAAGATGCAGGACATTACATGTTTGGTGCTTTTCTGAAACCTGTTGAAGACTTGCACAGGAATGGTTGAGAACATACAAGAGGAGTTTTGGATGGACTCTGAAAGTCCAGTGTTTTGCTAGTATCAGTGCAGAAATTGGTTTACTTTCAGAAATGTACAAATGTTTTACCTCGAGGCAGGAAAGCTGGGCCTGAAGGAGTTTTGGTTTTTACCCAGATGTCTGCAGCCTGCACCGCTGTCACCTGAACGTGAAACAAGACCACTGAGTGATGTGACACTAAAGATGATGCAGCAGGTGATCATGCAGCGTATCTCACTGACAGGCGGCCAGTTATAGAAAAGGTTAAATGCCAAAAGATAACATGGAAACCTGCTTTTCCAGGTCAGGGGTGTCTTATGAAAACAAAGGGGGTATATTCATGTTTCCAATGAGACAATGATCTGACAGTAAGGACGGAGCAAAGCCACAGTAAGTTGACATGTTTCCAAGGAGACCAAACCTGTCTTGTTTTTGTTAGATCGGCTCTCTCTCAGGCTGTTAAAACAATTACAGCCACTGTTCATTCAAATATTGCCTTTGACAAGTGAGAGGTCACAGTCATTGCACGTAACCGGAGTGACCAAATGTCACCCAAAAATGTGTCTGTTGCGTCAAAGATATCAGTCTGAAGCTGTCCTGCAGACAGACAAAGGCTTTGTTATCTCACTGACAGTCTGTGTGCTATACGGCATGTGGATGGGACCTGCATTTTTCCTCCTTACTAACCAGAAGCAAAGAGCAGAGAGATTCCTCTGACGCCAGCCTTCATAAACTCTGTGTTGATGCGCATCATGTACGCAGTGGACAGGCTGTCTTCATCGTCTCCGTAGCTGATGGTGTGAACCCAGGGCAGGTCAGACATGTTGCTGAGCAAAACCATCCACTGGAGGAAAGGTTCCTGGGACTCGTGACGGCCTGAAGGACAATGAGGAAATGAGAGTGACGGCGCTTAAATGTGTCTGGTCAGACTGTGACCAACCAAAAACTTGCTATTTTTAATCTACTTATTTTACTTTTCATAAACCTTTACTATTACCTTTATTTTCAATGTCTAATCATAGTGATGTATTTTTAGTTGCTTCATGCTGTTTCACCTCCTCTTGCTTGAGTTAATGGTCTGAATGATTACAGTTAGTCTGTAGATTTATCATCACCGTTATTTTAACTGAGAAGAGAGTCAGAGGGTAGGCATTTCACCACAGTGACAAATATCAACTGTTATCATTTCTCCATTTTAAGTTCTCCACACTCACTCACACCACTGAAACCCCACTCTCATACAGACCTGGATTGGTGAAGACCCATGTGGAGATGTTGGCTCCCGTGCTCATGATGTACTCCACATCCAGACTGGCCTCCAGACCAGCCTTTCCCTTTCCCTGAGTGCCCACCACTCGTTCCACCTTAGAGAGATGCTTGAAGCTGCGGCCAAATATCATCATGAACTCAGCCAGGTCTGCAGGGCTGTAGTACTGCTCCAAGAACTAAAACAAGAAAACAGGCAGTGAGAGTGTAAAAGTATTCCAAGTTATGGTGGGATGATAGTGTCTGAGCTGATGTACATATGTCTAACAGCAACATTTTTTATTATAACCTCAGTCTGAGATGGTCATACCTGAGCTACCGCCTGGCTGTTGTTCTTAGCTGTTCCCACATCAGCTGCTGTCAGGTTGTACCGCTCCCTCAAGATGGCAGGAGTCACTCCCAGGTGCAACCCTGCCTTAGACTGCTTTTGCCTCCTGCTGGATGAGGCTTTGCCGAAGTCCTCCTGCCCTTTAGGAGGGAGGCGGTGAAGCCCTCCAACTGTGGAAACACACACACACACACACACACACACACATACATACATACATACATACATACATACATCCAGCAATGTGAGCACAGATCCTACATACCTACACATACAGCATCATAGATGACAGCTGAACATTTCACAGCTATAAGAACTGATCTCACCAAAGTCCAGGTGCTGGTGAACCTCATCATGAACAGAATACGGAGCTGAAGACCTCACCAGAGAATAACCGTCTCTGATGTAACGGTGGAACTTGCTGCCTGGAAGCAGCGTCTCTGCAACCCTTAAAACACACACAAAAAACCAGACACAGCCTAAATTTCAACAAGTCCACACGCAGACATATGTAATTGAAGGTAAAAATATTTAAGAAACTCATTTGGATTATATGCAAAACTGATCTGACTCAAAGTATGTTAAATTTACTCCAGTTGTTAAACTATGACCAGGAAGTGAAACCAGAGGCCGGGGTTTAGAGAGAGACATTTGTTTTTTAAGTTCTAATAACCTTGGCCTAGACTTATGAATTTAGGCCAAGTCTGCAGTTCAAAGTTGATTTGATTCAACCAATAACCACAGAGAGAGGAACCATCTCATGAGATAAAGGCATGATTGACATAAAAGAGGTAGCAGAAGATGTCCTTTTCCTCTTAACTGTGTCATGAGCAAATAAAAATTACTGTCGAGCAAGCAAAACAAATGCTACCTAGAAAAGATATGCTTACTCTGCAGTCATGCTGCACTGTAAAAAGTCCTGAGTGCGAACAGTCAGGCAGTTTGTAATCCCATGCCTCTGCAGCCAGTGACGCACCACCTTCTGGGTCAGTTCAGACGGGCGCACAAGGGAGGACACTTCCTCCAGGGTCAGGTATTTACCTGCAGAGGACAAAACACACCTCTGTCACTGTCTGTGCCTATAGAAAGAGACCAAAGGTGAGAGACTGTCAGGTGAGTCTGTTTTTAACCCCTTTCACAGAGCAGTTCAGTTCACATGCAGTACAGAGCATGCTGCACATTACAAGGGACAGGAATAGAAAAGACTGGACACACAAACCCCTCGGTATGTATGCAGATTTTTTTAGCCCCTGGATTTTTAGGGCTACTTCAGGACAACCTGATTATCAGACAGCCCTACCATATTGTGCTGAGTCAGGGTCCGACACTAGTCTTAGTGTCTCCTCCAGCAGGTCGACGTTTTGCTGCTTCAGGGCGAAGGTCAGCTCCAGGTCCTCTGTGGGGTCGACCCGACCCACATGACTCCAGTCCTCTGGTATCCTGAGGTCAGAGAAGAACTCTTCATTATCTTTACTGGAAAAAACAAAACACTGACACTGACAGTACATTGAAACATCACCTTCCCCTTGTAGATCAGTTTTCCAAATTTTGTGTTACTGTGTAGTGCAATTCATGAGCTTTTTACATGGTTTTCAAAAAAAGGAAGACATCACAGGTCGTGGAAACAAAGCTGAACTGCTCAGTGTGGTAAAATCCCCAAAATGTGACTTCCTTCAAAATGACTCACACACTGATAATAGTGATAATGTTTGCAATTCGCTGAAGTTTTCCAGACAAATTAAGCACACTGAGAATATTTTAAGGATTTCCTCTTTTATATTAGTCTTCACCGCATGTTTGGGCTGTCTTATGCTGCATATGAAAAACAGTTAATAAAGCTTGACTTTGAACAGGGAGAGATCCAAACATGATTTATGAGATGACACAGAGATTAGAGAATGGCTCTTTAAGTGGATTTGCTCACAGGACATCTTGGTTATATTCCAGATATCCACTCCAGACAACCTGGCTGAACAACAAGGGGACGAAGAAGGTCAGTCTGATGGAAGAAGAGAGGAAACATTAGAGAAGAACATTCACACAAACAGAGGTTCATACATGTGTGGAAACAGCTGGAAAACACAGGAAACACGTCCTGACTTGTTCAGTGTTTCCTCAGAGCAAAGCCTCAGCGTGACTTAGCTTAGCAGCTCAAACTAAGCGCAGACACACACACATACACAAGGCTTTGCTAACTCTTATGACGAAGACACACGTCGTTATTTCCAGTCGTTTTAACGTTGTGTGAACACCTGCTGTGTTAGCTGGTGGCTATCTAGGTCAGCACAAACAAACAATGAAACTAAATACAAGCCGCGCTACATTACAGGACATCTTTAAAAAACTGTTTAAGAGTTTAAGTTATCTGAGAGCTTTCTTTCCTGCTTGTCTTATTGAAAATACACAACTACGAACTTGTCCAATGCACTCACAGTCTGTCCATCGCGTCCTCCGCTGCTGTGTCCGGTGGGTAGGCAGTTAAAGACGCAGCAGTCACGTGACGCAGTTTCACGTGACTGTTATTCAAATATTCTCCCAGTGCTCGTGCGCAAAGTTACTTGGAGCACATTCAGCCACGTTTATTATTTTTAGGAGCATCTCTAAGCCTCATTTAGCTCATGCTTTTAGACTTACTGTGAGAGACTCGATCTGTGTGTCCTGTATGTTTGGCGAAATTGTCAATAAAGTTGACGTTGACTTTAATGTCAGCAGCAGCTTCCTCTCTCTGCTATTTTGGGCTTTATCAGGCAGATGTGGGTGAGATGAGTCAGATCAGTGACTCATACTGTATGCGGTGCTGTATGTGTGCTGTCATCATTCTGTCGTCCAAATGCACCTGAGCCAGAGCAGATGATCAATGTGGACGAGAAGATGTCCTGCAGGAGCCCCCGAAAGACCAGGGCCTAAGACATAACCATGGCCCCAGTGTCAGCGAGGGCCACCAACACCTTCAACTCAAAAGTCAGAATAATGACCACATGAGGAAGGTGCACGTGCTCAGAGGTGATCCTGTTTTTGCAGGTGCAGACACAGATGACAGTTTACCTGCTCAAAAATGCTGCGTCCTCTCATTATAGGATCAGTTGTACATGTCCATAATGACACCTCCATAATTCTGTTTTATAACTTTATAACTTAATGCTATCACTTAAATTAATAATACTATAATCTATGTATGAGCCATCAATTTTCATGCTCTGCTTGGAGCATGATTTCCTTATTTATTGACTTTTTTTGTTTTGTTAATTGTCACCTCTGGTGTCATTTAATTATAGTTTTTGTGAAATGCTTTGCCAAATTGTGTCTATATTGTATTATTGTAAATGAGGACATCTTTGAAGGCAAGACAGCACATCTTAAGTGATTATTCCTGATAAATAATTTCCATAAATGAAAACAAAAAGAACACTTCTGTTGCACGTTGTTTATCTTCCTGGCTCTTCTTGGATTTTCACTTTAATTTCTTTAATCTCTACACATCCTTCAAATCATCCATTTCCATAATCTATGACATAATGTACACAAATAAACCATAATCACGAATTAAAGAATGTTTATTAAAAGAATAGTTACAACTGATTCTTGGAGCGAGGACTTGAAACAAAAACTATATTTACAGGCACATACTGGAAAACAGGAGCACAAGTGTGTTTATGACAGCATCTTATGCTTTTATCTGTAGAACAATTCCCAACAATGAATTGATTAGAAAAGGCCACGTTGTTTCAAATCAAAAATGTGTTTACATGTTTATACCTTCTAGTGCAGGGTATGTTTAAAAGCTTCAAATCCATGACTGTGGCTAATTATCAACCATAGCCTGTGTTTGTTTCATGCTGATGAGACTAAATCCTGAGTTTAAACATTAAAAAACATTAAAAGGCTGAGAAGCAAAACTTCAACTGTTTCATTGTTTACATGTGATGAATTAAGAGTCACATCTCTGCTCAGCTCCACTGATTTTTATCTCTGAATAATTAAGATTTTTTATTTTATTTTCAACGATGTGACATTTCAGATCCAATCAGTCATTGTCTGAGAAGTAAAAATCCTCTTCCTCCCCGCTTTCAGACAGCGCTCCATCGTTTCCTGGGAACATCTCCCAAACAACAAAGGTGTCATTTTCTAGTGAAAAAGGGAAAAAACAGAGTGTGCTAAGCAACAAGACTTGTGTTACTAAAGAAATGTGGCAAAAACTGCTTTCAGATTTCAATTACAGCTTTGAAACGTGTTCAGCTCATTTCTGGAAAATGCAACATAAACTTGGTCAAATTAATATCGTTTTGTTTTGTTCCTCTTCTCCACAACACAAGAGTGAACTCACGAGCAGCTCAGGAAACCCTACCTGTGTTGGCACATCTTCTCATTGTTCGTTTAACTGATGGTGTGGGTGTGAAGCGCTGAAAGAAACATAGAAGGAAATTATTCTTACAACAAAAAAATGAACAATCCATGTACTTTGAGATGTCAAGAATCTGATCATTAGTACCTTTGAAGGAGCAGCGGGTTTGCAGACATTAAACTGACGTTTTTTCATCCTCTTCTGGAGTTGAAAGACGTACTTGTCGTCATTGCTCCTTTGAAATCAAGCGAGAGGCGAGTTAGCGATTGCATTTCAATCAACTCTTACGAGCTAGAACGTAGAAGTCAACGGCATTCACCTGTTGGGAGAGCCCATCATGCCGGGAGTGATATGCAGACACTGAGGAGTCTTGACTTCAGGGAACCCCGTTGACATGGGGGTCATGGGCTCCAGGTCTGACAATGTGAAGTCATGCTCGTCACTGGGACACATGGAGGGCATCTGTTCATCAAGAGAGACACGAGGGGAGCAGTTATCACGCGCCATGTAGCAGTGTCACAGTCGCTTATTATTAAAAGCACAGAAAGAAACAAACCTCAACCCGTTTATTCTGCATGTACGCAGAGCTGAAGACGTCGTCAACGTCTTCTCTGGGCATGTTCTCCAGGAAGTGACGCACCTGCTGCTTCCTCTTTAAGGTCCCCGCTCGGGCAGATATCACAGCATGATCTGTAACTAGATCATTTCAGTCATTGAAAGGTTTAGGTGTCGAGTTTCATTTGTTCTTATGTGAGGGAGAGTAAACTGAGTATCTTTGGGTTTTGGACTGTTTGTTGGACAAAACAAGACAGTTAAGGACATCAACTTAAACAACTAAACACTGGAAGATTTACTTATCATTTGCTCAATTGATTACTCAATAATGAAAACAATTATTAGTTGGAAGCCTAAAATCAGGTCTTTAAAACAGTCTACAGGAGGCTCCTCTCTGCTTGAGGCTAGCGGCTAGCAGGTACATCAGCCACTATCAGCATAACAAACCCAAATCTCCAACCCTACAGTCAACAGTCGAGTTGTATTGTGGCTAATGTGGGCTCCTGGTTTTAACAAGGACAAAGAACGTGTGGAATAAAATAAATCAATATCTCTGATTCTGCGGCATTAATTCTGAAGTTTTCTGTAAACAGTCCATCCTGAGTCTCACAGTGTTATAGGAGTACTACACTAAATCAATTCGCTTTCAAGGCTACACAATCCACATCCCAAACAAAGACCTTTCTCTACCTGCATCCTTTGGTGCTTCCACCTTTTTCTTTCTGGGTTTCCTGCCTCTCTTGGCCGGAGTCTTTGAGGTTCCCTGGGATGTGTGCTGATTGTGGCACTCCTCTGCAGAGCGTGTCCCAACGAGCCTCGCAACCTTTGCCCAGTAGCCTGCCATGTGCTTAGGATAGAAGGACATGGCCCTGGAGAACACACATACGAGGTGACGATAGAGAAAGATGTCACTCTAATTCTGCAAAATGCTACTTTCCCATTTTGTAGGTAGACAAAGCTTACTCTTGCAGCTTCATGAGCTCTGCCTCGGTCCACTTGTCCTCATCTTGCTCTTGTTGAATCAGTGTGTTGTTTTTGTCTGTCCTGTGTTTCCTGCTGGACTGTGTCGACTGAGGCTCTGCAGGTTGTGACGTGTTGGTGCGTTTGCTCTGTTTTGTTTGTGTTTGTGCAGCATGTCTATTCTTCCTCACTCTGGTCCTCCTCCTCAGTTCCGTCCCGCTCTCCTCAGAGGACTCTGATGACTTGCTCGACAGACACATTTGGCCTGGCTGTGACTTCTCACCTCCCTTCCTGTGTGCTCCTTTCCCTCTCGTCTTTCTCCTGATGGAAAAGTCAGCACCTGATGACTGATCCTGTGATGTTTTATCACTAACAGTGGGAGATTCTGGCGATACTTCGACAGCCCGTTTGCGCCCCGAGATGCTCACTGAAGGCCTTATGGTGTCTTGTGTCTGTTTTTTTGACCGTGTTGAAGACTTCTCAGGTTTGCTTAATGCCCTCTCCTCCACTGAGTACCTTTGCCTGGACCTTGTCCGTCTGCCAGGCCTCTCTTCAGGTGTACTAAGTGTCTGCACGGGAGATTCAGGTGAGTAAGAGGCCTTCTTGTCAGGGTTATCTTTGGCTCTGTTGCTTTTGCGGGGTGGAGCCTTCACCCTCCTCAGTGGTACTGATGCCTCCTCGTTGCTGGATGATGCACACTGCTTACGGCCTGCAAACACAGAGGACAGCCTGTTAGCATGCAGCTCATAACTTACCTCACAGTCATAAAACTACAACTCCTCAGTTATCCTCACCTTTGCTGCAGGGCAGGAACACATGGGCAGGTTTCTGCGACACCCTCGCAGACACTGTTGTAGTGATCTCCTGTGGGATGTAAACACAGTCATGTTATTTGTTTGTACATGGTCAAAACTACTGGCCCTGAAAATGACTCTGGATTATTATGAACTCATGTGAGCTGAAACTTTAGGTGCTTACAGGGTTGCAGGTAGGGGTGTTGTAACATTCATGGATGGTCACGTTCATGTCTGCATCCAGAATGACTCTCCCTCCTTTCCAGTACTCCAGAGGAGGCTTGATGACGCGACCACTTCGAGACATTTTTGTAGAAGTTGAGGAGGCAGGAGGGCAGGAATCAGCTGGAGAAGGGAAGAGGATAAACATATGTGGTGACCAAAAGGTCCTTTCGTACAGCTTCCATGGATTCAGATCTGTAAATGAATGCACTACCAGAGATAAAGCGTGAATGTGGCAACAAAAATCATGATCTGAAATACATGAGCTGAAATTTTTAGCCATGCTAGTGGCTCTAGGGATGGCAACATTGACCATATATATACACACGAGGTCCTGATGTTCTCAGATGTTCTTGTATAGAGCGTTTATTTGTTCGGCTGCTGGGTAAAGCGTCTCTCTTGTACTTACGTGTCTTCAGAGGCTTCTGCCTTGGTCTTGTCACAGAACGGTTGATGGACAATGCCTCCGATTTTGCCTTTGCCACAATGCCTCTGCTTTCACTGTTCCTCTTTGTTTCTCCGCTGGTGTCACGACAACAGAACAAAATTCAGCTCTAAATTTATACAACTATTTGTGGATAAGGCTTTCAAACACTCAGGAGTCATTCCATCTCATGCTTAAATTTCTCAACATCCCCGGCAAATGGGCATGGACCGTATTGCAGGTCGCTTTGAGGGGAAATAAATATTCTTACTCTGTTGAGTTTGACAGAAACTTCTCATAAAGTGCCTTCCAGTCTGAAGGAAAACCATTAGCAAACTTCTTCAACAGCCACTTGGGAAACACTGCAGGCGAAAAGTGAGATAAAAGAAAAAGATTGTCAGTCCATGTAATATGTCTACATTTAAGAACTTTTTAAACTTCTTCCTGCCAAACTGAGACATATTCTCAGTGGAAAATATCCACCCATACAGAGTCTGACTTACCAGAGTCAACACTCAAGTTCATCTTGCCAACCAAGATGTAGACCCTGCCGGAGATGCTCCTCAGCACAGACTTAGAAACCCTGTCCACGATGATGTTGCTGTTCCACGGTATGTTGTCCTCTCTGGGTGGAAAAGACAAGAAAAAGGTTTTCACTTTAAACCACACAAAAGTCTGGAATCCAAAGGACAGCAGCTGGGTGAGTAATCTGAAATGATCAGTTGTGATTGCATTGTGTTGAATCATGACGTCTTGAGAAATATTTACCTGTGGATTCCATCGACAAACAGGCCCTTACGATTCCTCCTCAGGAACCACTTTCTGAGATAAATCACACTCTCCTGTCAAAAAACAGAAAAACATAAGTCCAGTGAGGAACAACAGACCAAACTGTCAAAGAGAAGACAAACTATAGCTGATTTCCATTTCCCACTTCAGCTAAAATGTGCCTGACACTTGAACTGATCTGTGCTCTGGTTTTGCATGTTCAATCAATCTCTCAAGTTCCCTAACTGTTACCCTCACCCCTTTCACCACATAATTACATTATTTTAAAACACATTTCTACTCACACTTGGGAATTTTGTGGCTTGGGACCATTTGTTGCGTTTGAACACGGCTTCGTTTTTCTGAGGTATGGATATCCGCGGTGAGTTGAGCACGAGCGGGTCTTCCAGCAAAACGTGTTGCAACGGCGCAGCAGGGACTGGGACGTCCTCAGAGGAATCTGTAGCTGATTGGCTGTCAGATAACTCTACTCTGGACCGGCTGACAGAAGCCACACTCTCTGGGACACTTCTAAAGGCAACATCCTCCATCTCACACGTGTTGTGAGTGTTGGAGGGAGCTGTATCTCTGGTTGGATGGACACTACCTATAGAAAAGGGTGTAAACAAATCAGATGTGACACAGAAAAATCAAATCAAGAGCTATGCCTCTATACACACACAGCTTGAACTAAAGGCTTCACTCTGCAGGATTCAGAACACACTCACCCCCATTAAAGAGATGCCGCCTGCTGCTGCTGATGTTGTGAACTTCCTGCTGCTCCGTTCTGCCTTCCCTTTCCTTCATGTAAGCAAACATCTTGGCTGGAGACATCGGAGGGACTTTTTCCGTAAAAAAATAACAACCTGTTCAAAAACAGCAAAGAGGCATCAGTCAGATTCTTTCCCTCAATGAGGACGCAGGCAAAAGAGCTGCACTTAGAAAAAACAGCATCAATACAATCTCACGTTTCTTTGCAGAGGGTCTCGGTGGTGGGAACATGGGTTCATGGGTGAACTGGCTCATCTCTGAACAGCCAGCAGAGAATCCTCGCACATGGCCCAGATCATCCACGCAGGTGTTGTTGTGGGTGTCATCCTCACTGGAGGGTCTCCTTCCCTGTGGCTCACCGTTGATCTCCTTTATGCTGCTGATGACGTTGTTTAACCCCCGTGGCTCCCATTTTCTCTTCCTCAACCTCTTCCTCATGGGGGAAAAATTATAGGCTGCGGACATAAGAGGAGCACACTCCTCCTCAAACACACTCATCACACAGTCATTTTCTACTGGCTGTGTCTTTACTGGAGTTCTGCTGGTCACAATGAAACCGTCCAAGTCTCCGATGTGTGGTGGTTCTGTGTGGATCTGCTGTCTGCTGATCGGAGAGAGGGGACGAGGGACAGCTGTTGAGTCCAGGAAGGCTCCTCTTCTTGGTATGCATCCAGGTCCTGTTTCAGCCACGGGGGGCATTTCCTCCACGGGCTTGTTGTTGATGTCTGAGTACCCGAAGGTTTTCTGAGGACTCGATATGGGCGAGAGGGTCAAGGCCCGCGCTTCATTGTGATATGAACCGAACCTCTGATTCTCCTTGAACTCACCGGTCATCCAGGTGCTCTCTATTCTGCTCCTGGGCGACTTAAAGTCTCCTCCATGTTTCTCTCCAACGTTACACTGCGGATCTCTGTTCGTTACAATCCTGTCGTTTGCGCACATCCCCTCTTTCTGTACCTTGGATTTCAGCTTAGCAAACACCTTGGCTGGAGATTCCAAACGCGGTTTTGCGTGTTGTAATAAATGATGATACGACGCCATTTTAGCGGGGGAATAAAACTTGTTATTATACATCCGACGTATGCTAGCAGCTAGCTTGCTAGCCAGCAAATTTCAAATTTCTCATTACCGCCGCCTTTGTGTAGAAACCCATGACGTACTGCTACGTCACTACGTCATTTCCGCATGTTTGTCCAATCAATAAAGTTCATGGGATAGATGCGATTTGTCTAAATGTCATTTTGTCGAAACATTTCGCAGGACTGTCAACTCCCTCAGACACTTCTCATGGTCTAACGCCAGACGTCAATTTGCTATAAGATAAAATAACTGATTGCGTAGAAGAAGGCACTGACCGCGCGCGGACAAACGAGTCAGAGCAGCAGACCGAGTTATTCAGACCATCGGGGAGAGAGAGAAATATAGACAAATATACTGTATTACAGTTTATTGCATGCTGTAATTTGAGTCAGCAGCGTCTCTCCCACCGATGAGTGACAGTGTTACTTTGGTTACGGGGACGCTCTGTGCCTGTTAAACTGAAACTTTTTTTATATATTAGAGTAATGCAAACTCGGCTTAACCTTAAAATGTGTTGTACCTTCAACTGTTCTTTAGTATATATTTATAGTTAACTGCTTTATTGTTTATTGCTGTATATACATAGATACATTTCCTATTTTATCCAGTGGAGGGCAGTAATAGGACAATTAGCGCCTAAATTGCCAGCAACCGTAGAAGAAGAAGAAATTCTGCGCAGTCTCGCTTAAAGTTAACTTCCGGTAAAAGGTGGACGCTGTCTTGGCCGTTGATGATCCTCAGTCCCGTGACGACAAGAGTAAAATTCAAAGGAAGTATTTGCACTGTATTCTTTTTGTTCAAATGAACAGTGAGGCTGTTACAATTAATACAAAACGGGCCGTCCTCGTTGTAAATATACGTGGATATAAAGTGTTGTTAAGCTGTTGTTAAACTCCTGAACCGGTGTGACAGAAGTGATGCAACATGGCAGCAACTCCTCTCAATAGATGTTTTCTCTCTGCGCTGAGGACACATGCTCGGTGTCAGAGCCGCGGACTAAACTCTTTGGCAGAGAGGACAATCAGCCGGGTGTCCTCTGCGGTGATATGTCACTACAGGGGGACAGAAGGACACACGAGCCTGGGCAGGGGACCCACGGTGGAGTGGGACAGGAAAGGTGGTCGGGACAACAGCAGCTCCCCCCTGCTCAAGTCAGTGTCGGTGGTTTTGGGACTCTGTGGTGCGGCGCTTCTGGACAGTCAAAAAGAGGGTGAAGCAAAGGACAGAAGACTGTCGATATCCGGGCGGTGTCTGCAGTTCATTCTGCCGTCAGCTCAGTGTGCTGCTCCCTTTAAACCCGACAGCCCCCGGTATAAATACAACTTTATTGCAGATGTGGTCGAGAAGTCCACCCCAGCTGTCGTCTGTATTGACATCGTGGGCAGGTGAGTTGCCGTAAAGGTGCAATAGATTTCCTCTCTGTTTGGATCAACTCAGACAACACATTTTGCTTCCAGGCTGAATAACATCAACTTCTTTTACTGTTGTACAGACACCCATTTTCAGGGAGAGAAGTCCCAGTGTCAAACGGCTCTGGTTTCATTATTAGCAGTGATGGTCTCATCGTCACCAATGCTCATGTTGTGGCCAACAAGAGAGGCGTCCGCGTGAAGCTCAACAATGGAGATGTGTACAATGCCACGGTGCAACACGTTGACCCCGTGGCAGACATCGCCACCATCAAAATCACTGCGAGGGTGAGCAGCAAACTACAGTGATCTCTGCTGGAGGAGCTGTACGTTTATTGTTGTCTTACTCAATCCACATTTGCTTCCATCACAGTGTGGAAACATCAAGACCAACACCCATTTGGTAATACTGCAAGTGTATGAATGTTGCACTTTCAATCACAATCCTCTTACTTAACAGATATTTATTTCAATGAAAATCTTTGAGATTATAACTTTAAGAGAAAGAACACACAACCAGGTTTTCCTTATGAGAATAACAAGGCTGTGATTCACACAGTCTGCTGAAAGACCTCTATAGGAGAACTCATGAATAGTCCTCTGTTTTTTTTCCTCTAAAAGCAGCACTGTGATAGAAGAACTAAAGGCTGATCCAACATCTTTAATAGAGCAGGACTCTTACTCGATCAGATCATTGCAGCAAGAAAAACAGGGCATAGATAAAATGGGAAGTTCTGTTTTCTGGACAGTATGAATGACCTCCGAGTGATGAGGATGTATTGTTGAACTGCTCTGTCTCTCCCCTGACACCCAGAATCCTTTACCCACGCTCACCCTCGGCCGGTCGTCTGATGTCCGACAAGGGGAGTTTGTGGTCGCCATGGGAAGCCCGTTTTCTTTACGGAATACAATCACGTCAGGAATCGTCAGCTCGGTGCAGAGAGGCAGTAAGGAGCTGGGCCTGTCCAAGTCCAACATGGAGTACATCCAGACCGACGCAGCTATTGATGTGAGTATTCTGCACTGATTTGATTTGAGGGTGTGTTCACAGCCACGTCATGAGTTCTTGTACGCAGGGGAAGGAAACTGAAAGCTGATGGTGACTGTGGTCAGATGAAAGGCCTCATGATATTTCCAAATGTCAGGAACAAATGGAAATATAAGCCTGATGAGAGGGTTCACTGTGAGTTTGATATGTCTCATGATGCTTCTTGACATCACCAGTGACTTATTTGTTTTGCAGTTTGGAAATTCTGGAGGTCCTCTGATTAACTTGGTGAGTCTCCGATCCTCCTTAAATGTAACCAAACCTGTTCTGGCTGTTGTGTAATGTTTGAACGGACACAAGACTTTCAGGTTGTTAAGTGTCCTGTAATTACAGTTGTTAGTATTACATGAAAGAACCGTCATGTTTTTATTACAGATTGTTGCATTGGGCAACTTTTTTCTCTTGTCACATGATATGTTAACTGATAGTTAAAATGTGGGGATGATGTGTGTTTAGTTTAAAGCTCACTTTGAGATAATGACCTTTAAAGACATGTATTGTAAAATTGCATATATTTGTAGACAAAGAAATCAGACACTACAGGTCACCATGACATGTCCCCACTTCATTACTTACATTAAGACAATTCATTTTGTAAAACAGGCTTTCTGAAATCTCATTTAAACATGCAAATGAGTCAGAATCTATTGAATGTGAGCTAGTTTGCATACATTTCCAGAACAGAAATCTGAACTAAAACTATGCGCTGCTTAATAGACATTACTCGACTTTGGCAGCCAAATAACAATGATTCACACCTCCTTATCTGAATGTGTTCTCTCCTCTAATCAGGACGGTGAAGTCATCGGTATAAACACCATGAAGGTCACTGCAGGGATTTCTTTTGCTATTCCATCCGATCGCGTCAGGGTTTTCCTTGATCAAGCAGCAAAAAAGAAAAGTAAGGACAGACTAAGACTCTTTCTGATGTCCACATTCTCTGTAGCATCCATCTGTAAGAAATTATTTTCACTCATCCTGTTTTTGTACATCTTCCTCCAGACTCTTTGTTCGGTGAGTCAGAGACGAAGCGGCGGTACATTGGCGTAGTGATGCTGACGCTAACACCGAGGTAAACTCTTCACAGTCAGACACGCCTGCAGTAAAACCGGGTCAGGGTAGAGCTGGCATCTAAAACCAGATGTTTCTCTTTGGTCCCTTTGCTTCAGCATCATTGCAGAGCTGAAGTTGAGAGACCCTTCCTTCCCAGATGTGACACACGGCATCCTGATTCACAAAGTGACCGTGGGCTCCCCGGCTAACAGGTGAGCGCACCACGCTACACGAACAGTGAAGGATCAAGTGTTTGTTGCGGCTAACTCAGAGTGCTGTCGTACTTGTTTCAGAGCTGGTATGCTACCAGGAGATGTCGTGGTGGAGATAAATGGAGTTAAGTCGAACACCTCTGAGGAGATCTACCAGGCCGTCCACAGCAGCGAACAAATCACCATGGTGGTGCAGAGAGGCCGCAAGCTGCTTGAGCTTCAAATGACTCCGGAGTACACAGAGTGACTCGTCACAGTAACCTGATGGACATACGGCCACATGATTAGTTCATGTACACAAAAAAACTGTGAAATGTGATAGTGAGCTTGGTCAGATGAAAATGTGTTTGTAATTTAATAAACGCTTAATCAAGTTGGGTTGTTCAACGTACATAGGTCCAGTTTTTGGTGACTTTTGTTAAATATTTCGCTGACACTGCAAAGTAAGTTACGAGCCGAGACGAGCCTGCAGTGTCAGCTGTGAGGAAATAAACTTCTCTGAAGAAATATCTTTGACTGAGGGCTGTGACCAAACAATGGGTTCATTGTCATGTCTCAAATTCAGACTGTTTGAATCGTCATGAACCTGCCAGCACCTAAAGATTTAATGGATTAACAGTCCAGAACAGTATTTGGTCTCCGGTTTCTTCGAGTACAATAAATGTTTTTTTTAGAACTCTAGAAATGCTTTGTGTTTTCTTACTTGGCAAAGTAGTAAAACTAGTCGTGTTAAGTGATGAATAGTTTCTACAGGATTTGTCATCTACAAATGAATGAAACCTGAAACAATATACTTTATTAAAGCCATTTAATGTTAGACAGCAACAAGAAGCATGACAGACCCAACAATATGGCATAGAGAAATGGTATTAAACTGACAACCATTAACTGAGCAAACAAGTTTGACAGCTCACGAATGCTACTATGATGACAATGATCACACGATTAAAATGAATTGCTGAGATCTCACTTATTTTAAACAGACTATTTTGAGTATGTTGCGCACAGTAAAAACCAAAAACATGAATTCACTTCATGTTAAAGAGAGAAATGCCAATCCTCCATGAGAAGAAAACAAAGTGAAGACTCGTACTTCATGTTGACAGCGAGTCGAAGCTGTGACGCCATACTGAGTAAATTAAAATTTCCCTGGTATATGTACATTAACACACACTTACAGTAAAGTAATTAAGTGACATGTACTGGACTGCTACACAATTAAATGCTTTTACCTCAAAGACTGATAGCTATTAAATGGAGATAACATTCAAACCACCTAAGGTTTAAACAATATGTTCATACATCTGGACTAGAGACATTTGTTAGGTACGAATACTACAACATACAAGTATGGGAGGAAAAATAAAATTGTTCAAATCCCATTAAAACGACTTTAAAAAGGCTTAATATATATTGCTGGTAATATTTTTCTTTTTAAGAAAATATAAATTGTGCGACTGAAGCTTACAATACACTGCTGGCAGTAGCGCCAGGTTCTGTGGTGACCGGCTGGAAAAGGGTCATCTGTCGAGGCGCTGTGTGCTGAGAGACTCCCCGAAAGAGAGAGGAAAAAAAAAAAAAAAAGACAATTTGACATCTCATGATGCCTGAATCCCTTGCACCAAAACCCAGATGCTGCTATGGCGTTTGTCACGGTGGAATGCTGCAGATATCACATGATGTGCACAAACAGCAGCCAAACTAAAGTCAAACTCGTACAGGTACATAAATAAGGGGCAGTGGGGTTGAGTGGGTGGGGGTCTTGGAGAGGGAGTGACAATATGGGGGAGAAATTGTAGTGTCCAGTCTAGTTCAGCAGTGAGCAGGCTAAGCATTGACTCAGTTGACGTGGTCCAGAGCGCGCAGCAGCTCCTCGCCTTGCAGCAGGTACTGACGACCCTGTAAGGGGGCGTTGACCTCGCAGTCGTCGCGGGTGAGCTGCGGCAGGGTGAGGAGGGCGCTGGTGCCCTCTGACGTGCTGCCCAGCAGACGGCTCGCCAAATCTAAGAGAAAACAAGATACTTGAACGTTAGATTTGTGTTTCAGGCAACAGACTGAATAACATGGACACTAACATTAAATTTGCAGTATTTACTGCAGATTTACTTAGTTCACCTGAAGGCAGCACAAGTATGGTCCTGGTCGTTCCCGACTCTGAGGCCTTCAGCTTCTTGCCCTGCTCCAGTTGTTCCTGGCACACAGTTCCCTGGAAAATCATCAAATACAGATGCTCAAACTTTCCATCTCTAAATACAAAAAAAGATCTGTAAGCCATGTTTGGATGTTGAGGACTCACCTGTCCAATCATCTCTTTTATGTCACCCAGTTTTCTTTTGCGCTGTGTGTTCTGAGCTGCCAGGGTCCTGAGCGAGACTTCTTTGTCCAGCTGTGTGGTCCTGCAGCACAGCAAGAGTCATTAGTTAATTCAAACAATGATGTGATAAAGCAACACATGGAGCATCTGGGAGACTTCACCTCTTAGCAAGGATGGTGGCGAGATGGGGGGCTTTTACTGGCTCCGGTGGTGCTGGGGAAGCTGTGCGACTGCCTGGTGAGCTGAATGGGGAGCTGGGATAGCTGTGGATGTCCTGTGTGACCTGGACTGGAGAACTCTGAAGGGGTTTGACTGGTCCACAAGATAGAGGCTCGTCTGGGGGCAGACTGCGCAGCTGGAAGTCATCGTCCATGGGGATGTAGGGAGCCAACATCTCCAGATCCAAGTCTTCCATTGCCTGAAAAGCAGAAAAAAGGTCTAATGAACCAGAATACAGAGAACTTTTGACTGTATTAGGTCAATCATGAACTTATTATTTAAATGCAGTAAAATTAACAGCAGGTCCTGCTTTTATTACATGTGTGGTGAAGGGGGTCTTGGGCTCTGTATCAATGGCAAACAGCTTCTCCACCAAGTCGAGTTTGAAATCTGAGCTCATGTCTGAGTCCATGGGGAAACAGAAGTCCAGCGGACTGTCAGCCTAATGAGAAGAGAAGTTAAAGGTTAAGCCCTTCTTAGTACACCTTAGTGACTGGACCACAAATGTCTGCTGTCTGTACAGCAAATGACAACAATTCACTCGGTGTTACCCCTGAGGAGCTGGCTGGTGTAGAGGTCGGGGCTGGAGCATAGCTTTCAGCTTTTACATCCTCAGAGGTGGTGGTGGTGACGTGGAGAGGCTCGCTGGGCGGCAGAGGGGACAGAGGCAGAGCGAGCTTGTCACTGGTGGAGGGAAGCATCACATCATTGTAGAGAGGGACATCCTTCAGCAGCTGGATCTCTGAATCTGTACCAAAACACAGAATGAGGTCAGAATGGTTTCCACCACCCACGATCAAAATTCTGATGTATGCTGCGCAGAAGTTTCAGCGTGTATCTAAGGCCACAAACCAGGGCAGCTGAAGTCCAGGGAGATGATGGTGTCTCCAGCAGCTGGGGCCAGCAGGGTGAGAGCCTCGGGCTCCTCCTTCAGCTGGTCATACAGGCTAGCCAGCGGTTGGGCTTCTACTGCCTGGGTGAATAGTTTGATGACATCCACCTCCGGGCCCTTCTCCTCCACCACCTCCTCCTTCGGCAGGGTTGTGGGCTGACCGCTCTCGATGGTAGCCTTTTCTTCCTCCTGCTGCAGCTCCTCCTTCACTGGCTTGACATCCTCGGTCTGCTCCAGAGACAGGATCAGCTTCTCCTCCTGGATGCCACTGCAAGAGTCATGCAGCCATAACACTGAGTTTACTGACAATTTTGCAATGGACAAAAGTAATAATAATACTTTTCTAGATACTAACACATCACAATTTCTTCTGAAAATACTGACTATTCAAGAAGCCTTTATAGTACCTGAGCACAAAGTTGACACAGACGACACACTGTGGCTGGGAGTTCTTGTTGTTGTAGATGACAGTGGCTTGGGTTTCCACCCACACAAAACCTCCCCTCTTGGCCAGCATCCGGTATTGGCCTGTGCAGACCTGGCCCTTTGCAAACACTAACAGCAATTAGAAATGAAAGCGGAGAGTTAGAATGACACATTTGGTTCAAGGTTTGGCAAAAATAACAGCTGAAATTTGTTGTGGAACAAGTTCTAATTTAAGCTTCATGTGCTCTCAGTGTTCATGCTTACAGTTGTGGTGAGTCTTGGTGAGATGGTCTGAATCCTGAGCGTGATAGTACTCATACACAGAACGATTCAGCAGGTCCTCTGGATCATAACCCATGAGCTCAGTGATCCTGGAAAAGCAAGAAAAAATAAAAGATCAATTCTACCAATGACTCAGTAAGAGGATTTAGAGACTATGCTCCTGTGGTACCTACTCTGAACACTAGGTGGCTCTTTGTGACTGTGCTTGTAAGAACCACAGGCGGCTTTGCAGGCAGTCGTATAATATTCTCTCAGATGTGAAAGCTCACCTTTCATCACAATACGTGAACTTCATGTCCATTGTGTGGCGGCTGAGAAAGGTCTTGGTGTCCAGAGGGACCTCAATGTTAGAGGGGTGTGGGATGGGGTCACAGATCAAAACCAGGTAGGGGACAGGTGGCTCCTTTCGGCCGTTGGGAGTCTGTTCAGTGTGGCTGTCATATACACGGATATGACCTGAGCAGTGGAGCACCTACAGACAGAAGACAGGAGGGTTTGAGTTCATAACCGATTCAAATAATGGCCTCATCTAATGCAGGACCGTATTTATATCAAAACTCACATCATGGTCCATTTCCTCTATTACACGAGAGACCAGTTTCTCAATGATTCCCTAACACCTTACCTTCCATGTAGCTGACTTGACGTTGACGGTGCGTCCCCTGCTTGTGAGAGTGCATTTCATTCGGAGGAAGAAGCTGCGCTCTGTGTTTGGTTCCTTGGCCTTTTTGGAGCCTGAAATCACATGAGCAGGAAGAGAGACACAGCTTAGAAGAGGAAACAGCCTCTTGTTTTGTCATTTCAACGCCGTTAGCACTGTTTGTGCCACAATCTTTTTTTATTTCAGTCTTTCATTGTAAAACTTTTGCCAACTGCCACCGGTTCAAATTTGCATTAGGGGAAGACATTGAGCTGTGATGGTTTTAACCTGTGCTCAGCTACAGCAAGACAAAAAGACGAAGTGCATCGAGCAACCATTGCAGCTGAGATAACATTGGTGCATATTAAGGTGCCTCAAATAAGCATGCATTGATAGCAAATTATGTTATGAAGCACATTTTCGATGGAAGCGCTGCAAAGAATTGGCTTAATTAATTTCACTTAAAACTTCAACTGAGAAACATAATCTAACCCACAGGAAATGACACAGAAACATAAACAAATTCAACCCACTGACACAAAGCAAGGCCAAGCTCTGTGGTGCAAATAAAATATAAAATGGGATGTAGCGTTGTGTTCCAGTAATGCCGCGTGAAAGGTCACTGAAGTACACACTAGCCAACTGTAATCACTCTGACATCAGGCTTGAAGTGGGGAAAATGATAACTTGTTCTGACAGCCTCCTGGTCTGAATCTGCCAGCTCAGACTGAATTGGACTCCCTGCTGATTGGAGCACTGGCAGACCTGACAGAGTGCTTGTGTGTGCCCGTCTCTGTCCTTTAGTGAGGTATTACAATGTGACACTGCTCCCTGTTGTTTGTCCCTCACCTGTTCTGTGGACCAGCATCTCCCTCAGCTCCTCGTGGTCACAGGGATGTATGAAGTCAAACACACTGTGTCCAGTCAGGTCAAACTGCAGCGGAAAGAGTTATACAGTTAAAGTTGTCCATGATAGACACTGCACAGCCAGTGGTGCAATGATTTTAATGTATAACGTTGGAAACACCCTTTTTTTGGCTTCAAATGTTCTGCTTCTGACTCTGTATGTCATCAATCTTACACTCTCACGTCTACTTTCTCTTTAATGCAGACAGACGGCAAATCAGACCTACCTGTGCCAGCCCGAGGCACTTGTTGATATTCTCGGAGAGATAGATCATATCTCCGTCTTCAGACAACACCATGAGAAAGCCCTCCAGTGCCTTCAGATAGGAGCTGTTGAGTTGGATATCGAGATCGGTTTCCTCCTCTGCCACTGGCTCATCTAGAGGAGCTAACAGGGAGGGGATGGGAGAGATTAAGGGAGAGAAAAGAAAAGCAAGCAGAAATGAGGCAAAGGACATCAAACGTGCTGTCCAACAAGCATATTTGGAGGGCAGGATGCTGCAACACGGAAAACACACGGTAACCACATCTCTGCAAAGTGATCTACATCTGTGCATATCTGAGTGGGTTTCTTACAGTAGCTGACTTGGTGTTTAACCATCGATCACTGTTTTCTTCAGTTTTCCTCTGCATCTCAAACTGTGCTCACTTTTTCTTTCACCCTCTTTAGCATGTCCTTTCCTTCCTCCAGGAGATCCTCTCCATTATTTCACTTATGAGTGACCACAGTGAAAAAACTATGGAATTTTCTAAACAATGTGGCATCTTTGTAATCCATTCTCCTGCTGCACAATTTACTTGTCACTTCAGAGTAAAAAAAAAAAAAATATGGATGTGCTCCAAGCTAAATTCTCTACTGATAGGTCCAACACCTGCAGATACTGACCATTGTTGAGCAGCTTCCTCATGCGCAGGTAGCTGATGGTGAGCCTCATTATGGAGGCCTTGTCCAGGCTGGAGCTGACACTGTGGGGCAGTGGCAGCTCCTGGGCCAGCTGGTAGAACACCTCCGACTCCTTCCCACGCCGGCATCGCGCTGCATCCCTCGACTTCTCCTTCCTACGCTCCGAGCTCACCCTGCGGGAGACAGGTGGTGGATCAGCTACAGCCTGGCCACATACTGGTTTTGGTCCAACTATGCACACTACAAGAGCTGACATCCCTCTTTCTCGACTGAGTGTGTATGCAGAGTCCGCTCAGCCGTCGGACCGTCACTAGGGAGGCTGCTGCAGTTTGCAACACGCAAGCTCAGGGACAAGCTGCCGTCTAGACCCCCGTCAGACTCATTTACATATATGGCTATCTGCCACCGTCTTATTGGCTGTTGTCCAAAAGAAATTAAATCCACCCCCTTGGAGTGATTGGCTGGTACACTAGGCATGGACTCTCCTGTCTGTCTCCTGGTGCACAGCCAAGCTGTGTGCGACACCACTCATTGTGACATTTACGAGCCTCGCTCGACAGATCTACATGGAGGAGAATGATAATACTGGCATTAATGCAAGGTGCACACACAGACTGAGTGACACCTTCAACTACCAGGACAAACAAACAGTCATATTTTCTATCATTTTACATTAGCATCCCTCATAATTGTTTACTGCTTGTACTAGCTCCATTTACATCAAGCATTTATGGCAGTTGTCCAAAGTCTGGCTAATGGACTCTCACCAGACTGTAAACAAGATCTTAAGACCTGGCAGTATTTTAAAATGCCAAAGTACAGCAGATTTATAAAGGTCACAATAGTATAAGTACAAGAACTAGTACGAGTTTTTACTGAGCACAATCTCACAACCTATCGGCTAAATGACGCAATGGCCAGTGTTTCAGGTCTTCCAGTGTACCCAGCAGATATCTGGATAATGGATATCCAGGTCAAGACGTCCTCTTCCATGCAACAGGCATTCTCTACAGTCCTATTAGGCACTTGAGACGACAGAATTGAGTTGGAGTTGAGAGATGCCTCATCTCTATAAACAGGTATCTGTATATGAATGCAGATTAATTTGAAAGAGCAAAAATTAAATAAAAAGTTAAATTCCACTGAGTTTAGAGATTGCATTTCAACCAATGGGTTCAGCCTGTCTTGCTCTCCACGCGGTCTGTTTACCTGCATGCTACGAAATCCCACTCAAATATGATTGGTCCGCACTACTCGGACTACAAAGGGAAATCAGAACCCTTCTGAAACCAAAATCTTGTCCTTTGCCAACAGATTGTGCATTCATACGTAGGTATCTGTTTATAGAGATTACACTAAGCACTGAATTAAGTTTGTATTTGTATTGGTGAGCATGTGTGAAGCTCACATGACCACTTACATAAACAGACTAAATCTTCAACATAATTATAGTTGTTGACAGTACACCTGACCGCTGCTGAATTTATACCACAATCCCTTACCAAACCACTACCTCTTATCCTCGCATACATTTTGATGACAATAGAGAACAATCAAAAATGAATGGATGGTAGTGCAAAAGCCCTTGGCTTTGAAACATGAACCTAATTGAAATTGATCTGTTATGCATTTACAGCACTGACCAAGGCCACACTGTTATTTGATGCTCTCTAACAAGAGCATGGACCAGTTAACTAAAATTAGCCTACTGCATACAAATCATCTGTCAGGATTGCAGACAGATTTTTCACAGCACAGAAAAGGTTAGAAAATGCTTTTGGTATTAAGACTAAAAGTTTCCACCAAGCGCAAATGACAAAAATAGACCTCTGTGGTAAAAAAATCTGAGCATGGCCTTTGTTTCCCAGAAAGCTTCAAACCAGGCACTGAGGCCTGAGAAAAACAGCTGTGAGTCTGTACACACACAAAGATGTTGTGTACATACTATTACTCAGATGCCTCCATACATAGTTTCACACAGCACAAACACTTGGAATTTAAATGGAAAAAATCAAAATACAAATACAAAAAAACCCCAACCCCATGTTGGATCGTGGCCCAACCACTACTCTACTGAGCATTTTCCCTTGTTCATCTAATCCCCATTTCATGACAAATGCCTGCATACACAAATTATGTCTGATTTAGGTTCATAGTGGCGCTTCTACCAAAAACCATCCTCCTCTCAAAGATGTTTGTGTGTACTGTAATATAAACAACCTAGACAGTAATTATAGCTACAAGCATAAGCGTATACATTCATCCACATGTTTGGACATTCATCAGTAACAATGACAAATATTTACAGTATCTTCTGTCAAGCCCATGGGATATATCAAGAATAGCTGGTCATCATCAAAGCTGGCTGTGGTTATGTAACCAGCTCTCTATTGCAACTATCACCACCTACATTCATGTGAAAAGGGTAAATTATGACTGGCAAAGTCGTCTTGGTAAGATAGGGGCTCAGCTTATGATGATTTTATAACAGATAACACATTGTTCTGCGCTGTGGGCCCATGGGAGGCTAGATGATCGATTTTACACGCCTGTATACGTATAGTTTTTTTTTGGTAGTGACTATACTCCATTGTCTCACATGCCTTCATGCAAATCCTATCCAAATGAAGTTCAGCTGTAATATTCCACTGTGATACACTTCTGCTGGACACGGACGACCAAACAGAGGACTACATTTAACCAAGGCTTCATTCAACACAACAAACAGCACAATGTAGAAGCCTTCATGTATTACTACAATACCAGAGCTCTATTATCTTTAAGAGTCACAAGGAGTAGTAAACTTATCTAAACACACAGATCATAAAAGACAGCAGACTCTGGTCAAAGTTTTGAAGTCATATTCAGTACGGTGATACTTGATCATAAAAATGAAATTGCTGCTTGATGACCCACCTCCACAGTTTTCAAACTTATAACGGGGAGAAGAAAACGGCTTTTATTCATTTTTTTATTCTTGAAACATGCAATGAAAACAGAACAGCTCCTTTGATGATAAAAACAAAGCCGAGCAGAGAGGCCGACATTACACAACATGGTCATGCATGCCCAGCAGTCCTCTGCCTGACATGCTTCACTGCAAATGCAGTCCCATTTGCACTTTCACTAGCTTTAATCAGATGTGTTTTGTTTTCTAATAACCAATTCTAGCATTATATGACCAAAAAGTATTTGAGTTTTAACAGATGTGAAAAAGTGGATTGGAGATTACCGGATAAACAAACCAGTATACAATGAAAATCATCCTTTCCACAGTTACCACAGTTGCTTGGGTATTTTGTTGCTAAGGGCTGACCTATTTTACTAGAGAAATGTTCTCACTATCTGTCAGTCCTGCTTAGTGTGACAGTAAACATTGTCTTATCTATTATATAATCCAGTCCGGGGACACAACGCAACTAAAATCTCTAGCCAATATGGGGAGACAAGCAAAGCGACACTGAAAATAAAGCCCTTTAACAGACAGACAAATGAACCCTCGGTATGATATTCAGCTACATGACGGGACATTTTTGGAAGCTGCATAGTACGGGTTTCCCCTGAGACTGTGATGCTATTAGTGTACTACCAACACACTTTGCATACTGTAGTGGATGATAAAATTAATATTACGCCCTATTTTGGATGTAGAATAAAGGAGCAACAGTTGACACAGATGCTTCACTGACAGCAGTGTTAAGATATTTCCTGGTGTGTTTCCTGGTGTTAAGCAACTCAATAAATAAATAAATAAATAATAAACAGAGGGGAAACTCTTACTGGAAACTGAATGAACATTTGTGCTGACTGTATTAATACATCTGTGTTTATATTAAATTTAAAACATATGGGCCAATAATTATCATAAATATATATAAATATTGTATATATGAAGCACAATCTGTTTTTTGTTCTGTTTCTCACACACAATGAAGCAGCCCCTGCAGTGAGATCTCCACCAGCAGCAGTAGACTGAAGGCTTACAAGATTCTTACGTTAAGTACAATAATGATAACTTCCAACTTCCATTAGAGACTCTTGACTGTCCCTCTCCAATGGGAGGTCCTGGCAAACACACCCAAAATGAAAGACACTGTAAATCATTCACCAAACTAATATAATCTAAATGACCTCCTCCTGTGATACATTCCCAAGAAAGACTACTCCAGCTGATTACATCTGGCCCACGAACATCCAACTTATGCACTTAAAAGAAAAGAAAGAGCCTCTCAACTGGAGTTAGGCTCATCTGACTCACCCAGCATGGACTGCACAAGTCAGCCCCTGGCTGATCAAGGATTTTACTTCCTTAAACCTTGCAGGTGTTACGATTTACAATCTTCATCTCTGACGAGTGTTCAGTGAAGGGGGGTATGGCGGAGTTTTCAAAATACTGCCTTGGAGAAGCTGACCTATACTTTGTATGACCATATGACAGGATTCATTAAAAGTAGCAGACATCCGTAATTGTGGTAGATCCTCCAGGGTTTGACTACAAATGCTATTTTGCAGGGAAAGGTATACCACAGCCAAAAAAGCTTTTAAGCTTCTATTCCGCTTAAATATGACATGTGACAAGGTAGAGACAGATGCCTGGGAGCCAGGTGTACAGCACTACCTTGATTTTTGTGTACTGCTCAAATGTTAAACTCCATTAAACAAACCATGCTGATATTTTGCCTTTCAAAGCAGCAGCTAAGGCTTTTCTTCTGCATAACTTTAGAAGTTCTGTGTGGAAATGCTGAATACAGTATTTGCAGCCAGTGACATGGTTCTTGAATCCAAAACTCAGAAAGAAACATGAGACAAAATATGACTCCAATGCTAAAAAAGAAAGACTGACCACTGAAATGTGTTAAATGTGCACACTTTTGATCTTTCAGACCCTGAATGATGGACAAAGTATGCGCTGGTAAAATGAGTATTGTGTAACTGATCGGCACTGGCAAATACATTCAACATTCTTTAAATGTGTCAAAGACATGAGGTATGGAGGTATTGTTTTCACACTTCCTTCCTTGCATTGTTCATGAAACAATGTCAAAGCCATTACAACAGTGGTGTCTTTATATAAAAAAAAAAGATGAATCTTGCAAAGATAAATGTGTGATTTCACATCTTACTGCTCAAAACAAGTCTGGCAGATGTTTTCTGATATGGCATCCTTTTGAGCCTTTGTCTTCCAGTAAAGAGCAAGCTGCCCTCACAATCAATCCATCAGTCATCACAATCAAAGCTTAAAAAGCCTGAACAGCTTGTTTTCTTTTATTAATGTATATATCTAACTGAGCAGAAGCCTCCCTGTATCAGCTATGATGACCATCCACAGAAAGCAGTGATTTTGCAGTCCTCAGCATACATTTTCTCCATTTTTGTGCCCAATCACAAAACATGAAACATGAAAATATGCACACACTCACAACACTAAGCCCCGCTCTATACCTGCAAGTCACACAATTTCTTTTTCAAGTACTAGCTAACCTGCACACAAGGGGTAATTGTATTTGAATGTCTCAGGGCAACCTGCAAATTGCCTGGCAGTGGATTGCTACACACATTTGGCCACTCCTACTGACGTCAAGCCCTAGTGATTAAGAGATGAGACAGAAATAATAACAAGCCACCTCAAAGAGACCAGCCAAAACAGCATCAAACCAGATCTGAAATCTTGATCTTTCTCACAAATCAAGCTGAACAGGGTGTTTACCACTTATCTAGTCCTTTACAAAGTGCCAAAGTTCACATTAGCATAGAATGAATAAAGCCCATGGGCCAATTGGATGCACTGTACAACAACACATCCTTACCGGGGCAAGTTGATCGATGTCACTCAACAAAATGTTGCCACAAATGCATGATACCAAGAGCCATGACAAGATTATAATAACAAGATGAAAAATAACTGAACCCCTATGGAATAAATAGCAACCCATGTTGTGTTAAGTCACATTTCAAAGACATTATTCTCTCTCATTACTAACTGTTAAAACACAGGGTGACTTTTGGGAGACTGTCCAGTTACACAAGACAATAACACTCTTTTCCACCAATGATTTCATTGACCACATATTCCATACAGAAACTTTCTATTGTCTCTTCCTCTGTGGAAGAATTTTGTTGTAGCTCTTTTGTCCTCAGCTGACAGCACATGACTCCCAAAGTCCTCTGTCCACTCTGCTGACTGCCTGGCTGACCCATTGATCACTTTTATGATATGATAAGATATATCTCAAGACAAAATTTTTTTATGATATGACTTTTTGGTCCTACAACTGCTCTTACCATTAGGACCACCTGCATCTGGACAGCAAGTTTATGCCCAAACTGGGAGCAGGACTGTTGTGTGGCAAAAGTTCTGCATACAAAAGTCTGAGTATAAGTTCATCACCCGTCTGCGTATTGTCAGTGACAACAAAGGCCCACATCAGCAATCTGCTGGATGCAAAGATTGAGCATGCACAGGTAAATTATCCTGTTCTACAGTCAATACTAATACTTAATGTTTCATTAGAACACGGTTAAGAAACATCACAAAGGCAAACTCCACATTACACTAAATTAAGACTTTGCTGGGCTGGATTAAAAGTTTTACTTCGTGACAAATAGACAATGCAATTCAAATCATTCAGTTAATAGTCAGACAAAAACAAATCTAGTATCTATGACAATCAATAAATCCTTGAACTCATTTATCTTGCAAAAACTTCACATGTGGTCTAAATATATTGGTTACAAATGATTTTGACGTGTTATTCTAGGTTTCAGCTAGTTGTTCAGACTAAGTATGTAATCCTAAATCTCTGGTAACTTCTCATAGCCATATCTCGTACTTTTTAACATTTTATACACTAAGGGAACAATCAAAGGCTTAATTAAATATGAAAACAATTTTCAGCTGCAGCCCTTATTTCACTTGTTGTCTTCTGAACTTGGCCAGGTAAAGAAACCAGCTGTTATCCTGCACCCCGCAGAATGTAGTATTATCTTTGGTTTTGTCTGAATAAACAGACCTCCAATGAAGCTTGATTACCAAATTGTATTCTGGCACAGACAAATCTGGTGGCCACTAACGACCTGATGATTTAAGTTAAACATTTGTGTAAGCAAGTCTTGATGTGGAATTGAAAGTAGTTTTAAACGCAACTACAACTTTCCACATGCGAGGATCAAACTTAACCATAAACCATAAAAAAGAAAATGAAGAAAGTGCAAACCGAGAACACCTTCTCTAAACCGTCAGTGTTGTTAAATATTTAACAGAAACCACACACCACTTTCCAGCCTAGCTCACATGATAAGCTTGATACATCCAACTCACATAGAACAGCACCGGTCATGTACTATTCATAGAACAGACAGGTAGCTTAAGTCTAACATTCAGATGAAATGTAAATAAAGCTTATGTTGCATCCAGGAGGTCTCAACGCCGATCACAAACAAAAACGAAGTACCCTTAGCCGACGACGTAAAATGCATTTAAAAGCATATTTAATCAAGTTAAACAGACAAAATAAATCTGACCAAATGCTAACCTGTCTGCGTAAACTATTTAATGTTAGCATCTTGGTTGGTAAACAGTTTAATGTCAACAGCTGCAGTTCTATGCCAGCTAGCTAGCTATGTTAGCCGCTTGCTAACGATAACAGCGTCGCTAGCGAACGCATTTTGTCGAACTAACACGATAAACTAGCAGTTAACCTTGAAATAAAGCCTATAATGTCACGCCAACAGCAGAAAGTAAACCCTAAACGAAGACCCAAGTTGTTAAGTCAGCTCTTAAACAACAACATAGCCTGCTCCGTAGCATTAGCTAGCATTGACGTTACCTTTTCTTTTCTGGTACAATTCCTGTGTCCATGTCAGGACGAAAGGACCTGAGTTGAGTCTCTCTATGGGTATCAAGCTGTATCCGGGCCCGTCGAGGAAAGAACCAAAATCCCACGATTTTTCACTCAGATTAATCCGTAAATCCTCACGCGGGTAGCATACGAGGTCTCACTGTGTGTATTTTGACACAGAAATCGAGCTTTCATCCGCTAGAAGAAACAGCCCTTTCGTGTACTCGTCTTCGGAGACAGTGCCACGCTGGAGAGAGAGGTTACTTGCGGAGACAATGTTGCGCCTTTGAGGCTCGCTGACTCCCCCCCGACTCCGCGGGGACGCGCGCAGTCACATGTTTTCTTCATCGAGAACGCGCAGTTGAAACCCGATAGACGGACCGATCAAACGCCAAAGTTGCTTAATTTAAAGTTAAAGTGTTTGGGCAAATTCAACCATGACAGTAGAATAGACATTGCATGATTATGCAGACCACAGTCCTATTTCTATCTATTCTGATTTTGCCATAAAACTCCGTCTGCATTTGGAGTGGTTCAAAGGTGATCTCCTGATGAAGGCCTTGTTTTGTTAAGTGTCCCAGACAATGGTGGAAGAGGAACGCAGAGCTTTCACTTTCAGTAAAAGCAGCAATACCACAGTGTAAAAAATGCTCTGTTACAAGAAAGTCCTGCATAAAAATGCACTTGAAGTCAAAAAGTAGAAGTGCACAGTGGTCAATTTCAGAATAACATTTTCTGGAATATAATTATTGATGGATTAATGTGTTCATTAATTTAATGTTGCAGCTAGTAAAGGTGGGGCTCATTTCTATTACTTCATATGCTGCTGGGTATCTTAATATATAATAATCCATCATAATTTATTAGTTGATGAATATGTTTGTATTAATAATATGAATCTACAAAGTCACAAAAGTTATCAAATACATGTAGTGGAGTAAAAAGTATAATATGTCCTTTTGAAAGTACATCAATCAGTACACCACACTGGAGCAAACTGTGTCATTTCAGTGTGATATTCTTCATGATGAGCTAAAAACAATGTGCTTAAATACAAATATTTTAAAGTCGGTCAGCAAAATCATTTCATATTTGTCCAGTGCTTAGCATAAAATAATATGATGTTGTATAGTATAGTATCCTAGCATTACCCAGATGTGTGCATCAAAGGCATTTCAACTAGAATCCACGTCATGTTTACAGACTTAGAGATGGGTTTATTTCTTTTCCTGAACTGGTTTGGAGATTTTTGTCCAGTCAGGCTCCTCCTGTTTGGCAGTAATTCATGCGGTCTATGATTCAGCTCTTGCTGTGGAACAGTAAAATGAAGGGAAAATGATTTCACACAGCCCCCTCACTCTCTATTAGGATGTACAATTCTTCATCCTCATACTAAGCACATGCTGTTTTTTGCATCTGACTTTAACAAGTAAGCAAAGATTTGGTTCCCAGAACTGCTGGCTTGATGGTACTACATGTCACTGTAAGTGGCAGAGCTGACATGAGTACAAATAAATACATGATCGGGCAGGCCTTCTATGGCTGTGCTGATACCCTGTGAATTTAATTTTTAGGCCTGTAAACAACAGTGTGAGAACTGAGAGTTAATCAGAGAAAAGTGTAACATATATGGGAGTCTATCTATGTTTCCAGCGTCCTATGTTCCTATTTAAAATGTTCTGGGAGCATAGACATGAATATATGTGGCACATACACTACACAGATATTCAGAATTCACCTGGTTCTTACACTGTGCTCTGGACCAGACATGACAGAGCTGGTTATGCCTATATTCAACATGGAAGTCAACACTGTGTGTTACAGGTTACTGTAAAGATTACTCAGTTGTAACAAATGATGTTTACCTATTTAGTCATTCTGATTAACTCTATGATTGTCTGGAAGTTGTGTCGTGTGCTAGCCACACCTTTTTCTGAGCTATTAGTCATCTCAGGAAGGTGAACTCACAGTGCCACCTAAAACATTGTTTGCCTATTTTCTGAGCCCTGTCAGTCATCTCTGTAGGAGCAAACAGTGTGGGAATACAATTTGAATAATGTGTATCTAGTGCACATGAATATGAACACCTGCCTTTTCTCTTTCATGGTACAATCTTTTGTTATGTCTCATTAGTTCAATCAACATATGCCAAAAGGACTATGCTGTGTGGTAACACCACTAACACAGCTTTGAAACAGAAATGTTGAAATGTACAAGAAAGATTGCATTGTTATTGTAATAGTGGCCGTCCTCTGATTGAATGCTGCTTTCAGTTAATGTCTTAATCATTGTAGCCAATTCCTACAAAGGGTAAGAACCATGATCTGTAGTGTTGGCTCAGGTACTGAGCATGTATGTAAACTTACAAAACTTACTCCAACAAGTGAAAAAAATTAAGACACCTCAGGGAATCACTGAGGTGATGTGAATGAAGAGAGTCTTTTTCATTATCTGTTGCTCCTTTTGGGGGCATCAATCATACAGGGAGGGCAGCGGGGCCAAACACTGATTCAATCAAGCAGCGCAGAGACACTGCTGGCAGCCATCAGTATGTCTCAGTAATGAAAGTCGAGGCAGGGCTCCTAAATCTTTCCTCTCATTCAGACATCACCTGAGGAAAGCTGCCAAATGGGTCCACATTAATGGGTAAACAAAAAGTCATTCAATCCAGTGTGCATTTCTTTGCTGAGCACAAATCGACTGTTTTTGTTGGGGGAATCTTAAAGTAGATTAGATGGCTGCTTGGCTGAAATGATGCTTAAGGTGAGTCAGAGACTTAACAGGGATTTAAGCATGATAGGAAGAGCTTAACAACAGTATCAGCCTCCACTGGCGCAAATGTTTTTTTAGAAGTAAACATAATTTTGCATTAGCAGGGCAGCTCTCTGTTTTGTGCTGTGAAAGCACAGCAGCATTGTTTTCAGTTTCAGATTATGCTCAGGCATTTTTGTGTCTGAAGTCGCCAATCTACAGTATTTAGCAGCACAACCCTCAACAGGATAGGTGGGCTGAGTAGATAAACAGATGTGAGGCTAAAGACTTCCTCCCTCAAACTAACAGGAAGAGTCCATCTCCGCTTTGTGAAGTCGGGGCTGTTCCAGTCTGCGCAGGTTCAGCGTGGGGCACGTGAAACTCCTCTCAATTCAAGTTTGTTTTTTTAATTCATGATTTATTTATTTTTCCTTTGTTGTAGTTTTAATGGTTTCAATTTCTATTGCCAACAGCATACACCATCTTCATCCCACATTCATGCTTCTCAAAGGGTCTCAAAAGCACGACTTCCTTCTTGCATCTTCCTGTCTCTATCAAAGGCGACAGTAATGATGCTGTGTGGTTTCCTGTTTATTCTCTACTGGGTTGCGATGACAAAACTACTGACGGCGCCTTCCAGACGATTGGCCACTGTTACTGTACTGCAGGGTAAAAGTTCCCCCTCTCTGTTTACCTCGTCCAAGTTTCCATTTTACACTCTCACAGAGAGGCTGGTTTAAGTGTTCAGCATGGAGAATATTCAATAACTTTCTTGGATTTGCATGTTTGAAAATACCCCCGTGTGAGTTCTGATTACACAGGCAGTCTGCCCATGGACCTGGGAGGTTCCAAAGTCCCTGTGTTTGTTTGTGAAAGAGAGTGTGTGTAAGAAGGTCGCAGCAGACGGAGTTGTTACTGTTACTTTTGACCAAGACCATTTAATTCTGCCAATTGCCAAACACCATACGAGCATTCTTCTTCTGATCAAGTTGAGCTTGTGGCGAAATCTGCAAACTTTTCGGTATTTCGCAGTCACCATGAATCACCACAGTGCTTTCACCTCAAATGAAATCTTGCATCACCCTCAACATGCCTGACTGATCAAATTACACAGAGAGTCACAGAGACGGAAGCCTTTCTTTGTACAGGGTTTGACCAACGAATAAGACATACACCTATCGTCTGAACTTAGACAAATCATCCTTTTAAAAGTTTTACTTAATTCAAATTGTAACCTGACCTTTTTTATGTTAAGCTGAGCATGATATACTGCTGTTTCTCAAGCCTCCTTTCAGTTTTAGCTTTATTTTGAAAGTGGAGGGGCTCATGTCTCATTTAAGCCAGAGTGTGGATCTGTGCCTATTAGTTTTTTTCCAGAGTAGGGTCACATCATTGAGAAACTATTTCATCCACTCACTCACTCCTTCTAGTTTAACTGGCAGCTCGACTTTTCTGGGAATCTCTGGCAGGCTGGTTAAAACTGACTCGTGACAATGCTGAAGCAACAATGAAACACAGACAATGTCCATATGCTCCAAAAAGTGCTTTTTCATTTGAAGTAACTGGAAGCAAATTCATCTATCTACAGGAGGCTACAGGCTAATGTACAATAAAACTCTGACTTGAAACACATCAACATGTCACACCATCTCCGCACAGACATGACTGTGTCCCGGTCAAGCCATCACATAATCAAAACTAAATGTCATTTCAAAAGTTGATCACACGCCAAGCTTTCACAAGTCACAGGAGTGCTTAAGAGTTCATGAGGTGCAGCCCCAGTTCTTGTTGAGCATGTGTTTGGCTGACTCCACCACAATTTGCACCCTCATGTCTCTGGGGAATGTGACAGCCTCATACCGTATGTACCACTGGGAACTGTCATAGACACAACCATATACACTGAGAAGAGTGACACAAGTGCAGGATGACTGGAGGATCAATAAGGAGACTCTGAGATCTCCAGCAGTTCAGGCGAAGTGAAAGAGAAGTTCCGAAACTCCTCCTGGTTGATGGAAGGGATCAGAGGGTCATCGATGGGTGTGAGGGTGGGCTCCTCCTGAG
Source organism: Chaetodon trifasciatus (assembly GCA_037975065.1). Classification (NCBI taxonomy): domain Eukaryota; kingdom Metazoa; phylum Chordata; class Actinopteri; order Chaetodontiformes; family Chaetodontidae; genus Chaetodon; species Chaetodon trifasciatus. The sequence continues at coordinate 5,029,486 of JBBMOE010000021.1, forward strand.
TAAAATCTGGGTCGAAGTTGTTGACGTCCTCTGGTGTTTTCTGGAGAGGGATAATAAAGAATTATTCATCAGCACCAACATTTTAGCAAAAGAGCCAGAGTAAGAGACGACTGCTGAGTGTCTTCATTATCATTTAGACTATTAAGCTACAGATGAAGTCCTTCATGTGACTTACAATCCTGGGCTTGAAAGGTGGCTCCAATTCTCTACGATTCAGCTTCTCCCAATCAATGCCAGAGAAGAAGGCGTGGCTGGTCACAGCGCTCTCTCCGCCCTCTGTAGCCACACAGCCCAGACGCCGGGCTGGGTTTTTGGTCAAGAACTGTAAAAACCAAAAGGTGGATGAATTAGCAGACATGTAAGACTAAATAAAGAAGAAAAAAATCAGTGAATTATGAAGACAAAGAATGTAAGATAACACATAAGAACCTCCAGAACAAAGTAGGATTAAACTGTTTGGAATCAGTGGATTACAGCAGATTATTTATCTCTGATCTGTACAAAGTGGGGAAATGTGATGCATCTTAATAACCTCGATCAGACCAGTTTTTTGAGTAATGTCAAACTAGAGTCAAGCCATAATGACATCCAGTCAATGCCCGCCTACCAACTAAAAACACACACGCCCTGGATTGCGTCTAGCACCTTCCACAATACTTGGGTTAGTTAGAGTTCAACTAGGTTCAGTAAAAATGCAACAAAGGTGTCTCAACTTCCTGGTGTTGCACACAATAAAACAATAGAGTTTTATGATGGAAGCCAGAGGGAGATACCCAAACATAACAAATTAAATTGAAAAGGTTTGTTTTAACTTGCCTCTGGGAGGAAACTGAAAAAACAGATACATTTTGAACAGCTCTGTCTTCACCGTGGAGTTTGTGCACACCTTAGGGCTGGCAGTGACATTCAGACTAGGCCACAACAAACTAATGAGCCTCTGTCTCCACAGCTACAGTGTCAAATTCACCCGAAGTCTTTAGAAAGGTGAATATGTCTTGCCATATCAGCTCCAAACACTGTTAACTACCAGAGGCTGAAACGACACCACATCCCTCCAAAAAGCTTAACTCACAGAGAAAGAGAAAGGAGATTAGGGAGACAAAGAAGCACTAACATGGAGATGAAAAGACAAAGACGAGGGGATGAACACTGGTTTTGTGTTGTTTAGTCATGTAACTCATAAATCACACATGCCTCACATACTGTTGAGCAAGAACACCACAATAATCAACTTGCTGAGACTTGAATCCTGCTTCATGTCGGTATCGCTGTTAACATCAAGACAGGGCAGGAACCTTACATTTTAGTGCTTATGCGGTTGCGTGCAGGGATTTGCAGCTGCAAGCATGATTTTAATGATGTGATTTGTAGTAAATGGGCTAAAACATATTAAATACCACACCAGTGCACCAGTATGGTCCTTAAAGTGGCATAACTGTGAGTTAAACACAGCAGCAGGGGGTCAATCAGTTCAGGAGCTCACAGACCACAAAACCAAAGAGAAACTTTTCCACTGAGGTTGATGCCATCTTTCCATGGCTACACGTCAGCTGTGCCATCCAGTACCAGACCTGCCATGTCAGCATTACTGCTTAAAGAAGCCATTCTCCACCACACCAGCAGAAAGATACAGAGCTATCAGAAAGGAGTACTACTGCTGTAACATTCAGTCAATTATTCAATTAGTGGACTGATCAACGGTCCACTAATTGAATCAGTCATCTATGAAGAAAAAATATCACACACTTGCTGGTTCCAGCTTCTGCACTGTGAGGATTTTAGTGTTTTATAACAATGTAAATTGAACATCACATTTTGGAGAGTATGTTGGACAAGAAGAAGAAGCCGTTTTCTAATATTTTATAAATTAAATGATTAACTGATTAATCAAACTGCCTGACAAATGACACCATGAAGTTGCTTACAGGAACAAGGAGAGCCTTGCAACGGATCAACCTTCAGTATAAATAGTGCAGCAGTGTTCAAATCCACTCACACTGACATGCATCTTTATGTAATGCCTGACACTTGCAGCAGCGACTTAAATCACGAGGGGAGATTGGTCCAGTGCTTCCTCAAGCATGTTGGCATAACAACAAGGATAAGAGGAGGTGAACAGGGTGCAAAGAGTCAGGGGATGGAGGGAGGAGTTGCCGTTGTATTTATAGCTTGTGTGCTTTGGCTGGCCAGTGGACCATGCCTTAATATAGTTATGTAAGAGACCCAGGCCAAACAGCTGGCTGGCAGAGCTCCATAGGGCTGCCGGTCACTTTGCTGTGAGAGAGTGTCAGTCAGCCTGAAGGACAAATAACAATAAACAAATACCAATACAAAGTGTTCCAACCATCGATGTCTTCACATATCACACTGCAGGCTCTTGGTACACTGTCATGGACTGCAGCGAACTGGTCTTCTGGTAAATGTTCACACAACCTTTTAGTTTTTCTCCACCATGGTGCTCACACATACAGTGAGAAACTGATTTCCTCTATCATTCGCTCTGCTTAAAAAAACTTCATCGACATTTTCTTTAATTGTATAATGTGAACGAAGCCCGACAGAGGCAATCTGAGCAAGCCAAAGAGGCAACAGCAACACCTGGCTTTCATCCAACTATATCCATCATGCATTTATTTTACAGTTGATGATCAATCACTGTGAAAACAAAATGAAAAGACTCACAGCTTTGAGTATGTTCACTGCCTCTGTGCTGAGCCAAGACGCATAAACAATCTCTTCATTGAGGATGGACTCAAAGAGTTCATCTTCATTTTCGGCCTCAAAGGGGGCATGTCCTGACAACATCTCATACAGCAGCACCCCGAGGGCCCACCAATCAACAGAGGGTCCATACAGCATCTCCTGCAGGATCTGTGGAAACACAGCATACCATTAAAGTTAACCATCACAGCACAGACAGCGTTAGAGATCAAATTTACAACTACTCTGTGTTGGATTAGTGTTTCCAGTGAGGCTGCACTGAGGAGCAAGTGTTGAGGACAGCAAAGACGCCTTTCATAAATGCAGACACAGTCTTGGTCAGAGAAAAAAATCTCTCAAACATGAGGACACACACCATCTTAATCCCTCATTATAAAAACCAAGCACGCCTGTAAAGGGATGAGGGGATCAGGGCCTGTCAAGTCAACAGCACCATTCACAAGCTGACCTCACAGGCACGCTGCCTTCCAGTTAGTCAGGAGGGAGTTTGGAGTGACGGGCAGTGACCGCAGTGTTTTTAGTGAGGTGGTGTGATGGAGAGAGGAAGGGACTGGGAACTGCGTCCTATGAACCCAGAAGACCTGGGCTATAAGAAGCTAAATGTGGCTGCATTTATTCTTTGCTATAATGTATTAATGTTGAAAAACTGAAATATATAAAATAGCACCAACATTTAAGAAAAAGTCCTGTATCACAGATGTGGTGGATAAAGGATGCAAAATGCTGTGTAAAACATAAATTAAACTGAATGTGATCATCTGCTAATCCTTCTTGACATATACGCAACAGTACTGAAAACTGTACAAAGACAATATATTTAATGTTTTGCCTCATTAACTCTATTGATTTTTGTAAATATATGATTATTCTAAATTTGATGCAGCAACATATTTCAAACAAGTTGGGACAGGAGCAATTAAAGACTGGGAAAGATGTGGAATGCTCCAAAAACACCTGTTTGGAACATTCCACAGGTAAACAGGTTCATTGGTAACAGGTGATAGTGTCATGATTGGGTATGAAAGGGACATCCCAACTTTTGTGCTATCAGGTTTGTTGTTATGGGTCTTGAACTGTATGTTTGTTCAACTCAAGTACAGAAACTGACCTCGGGAGCAATGTAATCTGGTGTCCCACAGAAAGTTCCCGTGGCCACGCCTTCAAATATGCCTTCTTTGCACATGCCAAAGTCTGCCAGCTTACAGTGACCGTCTTTGTCAAGAAGAACATTGTCCAACTTTAGATCCCTGAAAAGACAGACAAATCCAGAAAGAAACAGAAAATGACATATTTGTCTTGGGGCATTATAATCCAGCAAATATAAATGGAAAATAGGAAAAGGCTGGAAGCTAATCAGCCACCAAAATCCAAATGTAGCAGTGGCTAAATAAAGGGCAAGTTTGTGTTCAGTCTCCAGTCGCATCCTGTCGGTGTTGTTTCTACTTATACCTGACAGAGGTAGACATTTGTAGTGAGACAAAAAAGAAAAGGTCCTCTGAGGACAGTGAAGCGTCTGTGGTGTTCTGACAAACACTACCTGACCATTAAACTGCAGCCAGGAAAAGTCTGACACGTTCAGATGACCACTTCGGCTGCCAAGAAGGAAAAAGTGTTCTGATGTAAAATAAATATTTATTCTGCTTCTAGGAGAGGCAAAACTTGACTTATTGTTTTTTCATGTTTTGTGGAACAGATTATTGCAGCATAGTAAATCAGATGTGGTCACATGAACTGGAGGTATTTGACAATTATAGTATTTAGTATCATGTGTACTGTTTTGGCAGTATGGAAGTTATCACTGTATTCCAGTGAATAATTCCCAGTGAGAAACATGTTGTCTTCACTTAGAGACTGTTTTCCCAGAGGAGCACAGAGGACTGCTAGAGAGCTTCATCACATGGTGCAACAATAATCACCTGAAGCGCAATATCAGCAAAACAACGAGCTTGTGGTGGACTACAATGCCTCCAATATGTTGCTGCAAAGAAGCTACAGATTATCAAACGTTGATGCTTCACACACATCTTCAAACCGACAGCACAGAAGATCTTTACACTCACCAAAGCTTCAAGGTGGACACCAAAGAAAAGTGTCACCGATTCAGTATCTGAACAAATGTGAAATACAGTCACATTTTTTCCTGTTCCTGAGTTATGGTGTTGAATAATGGCCAGAAAAGGTCTTTTGAAGAACATTATGATGACACAGTGAAGTTGATCTTTGACCTATTGAACATGAAACGTCATCACTCCATCATTTTATCCTATGACTTTTTATGTCAATGTTATTAAGTTACATTTTGTCATAATTAGTGTATGAATTCCCTCAAGGCCTTCCTGAGATCTCATGTTCACAAGAACGGCACAGACAGACAAACAACCTGAAGACTTAGTGCCTCTGGGTCACAGCTTTCACTGGTGCAGAGCCAATGGAAGAGCTGGATGAAATTAATTCTAAATTCTTCCAGCGTGGTCAAACTCCTGAGTCTCCCCAGAAAGCAATAACATTGTGTCTTAATGTGAATTAAATTGAAAATAAAATGTATTGGAATATCAGTGGAAATATCTTCCTTAGTGCTGACTCTGCATGTAGATGCCTCCATGACCAGACTGTACAGGAACTGATTTTATTTCTTCCCCTCAAAGAAAAAACGATCCTTACTGACTTCCTCAAACAGGATGACACATAGAGGATCACAGAAACTCTGAATGTAAAAGAGCAGGCAGACTGCTGGTCAAGCAACAATGGTTTGGTTGGATTAATCTGGTTTGCTCTTCTCTACCGTAAGCCGATGGTGCAACAGTGACTCAGATGCTCACGCTGACTGTCCCTTCATCCTAACAGGCCCAAAGAGAGCTGATGCTTACATACCATGACCACTGAGCCATACAGTACACAGTTTAGAGCATGTAGGGGCTTAATGCAACTTAGTGAAAAATGAAATTGAGGCGAGTACATTATTCATATTTAAATGAGTGTACTTAGTAATATGCATTTTAGTATGAATTGCCCAGAGAGAAACTAATCCCCAACCCAGGCCTTTTTACAAGCACACTCTCATCACAGAGCTACACAGGACCACACATCACACCGCCAACACTGATCTACTGAACTGTATCACACAGCATAAACAACTAACCGGGTAAGAGGCAGATTTGCACTAACATGAGAATTTCCAACGAAAGAGAAGAGGAAGTGGTGACATATGCTATGACGCACAGACTGTAACACTTCTGACTGTGGTTAGATCGTAAGAATGCATCTGGACAAACGGCCTTCTGAACTCTATACAGTTATTGCATTTTTAATATCCATTCTTTTTCAAATATTTGGTCTCTCCTACCATGATTTGCTGTGTAACACAGAGGTGGGGACAAAAAGTCAGACATCACCTCTCTGACGCAGTCCAAACAAAACTTTACAACTTGTTTATTGCAGAACTTTTGTCCGGGATTGCATGACATTGAGCAGCTGTTCATGACACTGTTTTCACCCTCTGTTGACTTCTATTTAATTGGCTCTCCTCACTAAAACAACATTTTTAAACTTAAGGAAACACTGTGACATCAAGTGAGAAGCTTCAAAGCATGGCTTTACCTCCAGCTGAAAGAGCCACGCAAAGAAAACTAGTCAAGTCACATGAAGACACGCATATTACACAACACAATTACTGAGGTTACAATTTTATTTTAAGGAGGCAGCGCGAGCTCTGCTCTTCTAACACTGGCCTGATGAGCAAGCAGCTATTTGGTTTGTTATTTTAATTTTAGCATGCAAACTGCGTGTGGCCTCTTAAAGCTAGCAGTCATGCTATGTGGTGCAGGCTGACCCAGAACACATGGATCTCTAAATATAACTCAGGATTTTGCTCACATGATGCCATCCTCCTTATCATCATGTGCTGGCAGGGAGCCCGCAGCTCTGCCACCTTATGCCCTGCAAGTAGCCAACAGTACCCTAAGGAGGCCTCAAAGGTTATGTTCAACTATCTGATGCTGAAATAGAAACAGTAACGTGGTCACCAGGTAAAAATCAGAACATTAAATTCTATTATTAGAAGTGTTTTTTTGCACAAAATGAAAATTATACCATGGTGTTGTAGCATGGCTTCCCTGCTGTTACACTGTGCTGACTATAATAAGCTATGGGGCTGAGCAAAGCCTTGAGGAAAATATAGGCAACAATGAGCTTAAAAATAAACATCTGGATGCACGGTACACGTGTTTGGCTGCAATTCACTGCTCTGCAAGGGCTGCTTGGAGAATTTAATTTTCAAGAAGGGAAACACATTTGTCTTAAAAAAAAAATCTGCAAAAGACAGCTTATGCAAATGGAAAAAAATGATGCGACAGAGGGTAAAACAAAGTGTCCTGAAATTTAATGCCAAGTATGGATCAAGGTCCAAAAATGCTGGATACTAAAGTTTCCATGACAGAACTTAAGAGTGTCCTTGGTTTGAGTGTTTGACAAACAGCTCCGCCTTTGTCATGCCACAAATTTGTGAGACAGATTTTCTGTAATAAACTTGTAGTCTCCAAACCCAAGCCCAAATATAACCCTGTTTATATTATAAGAGGTTATCATCTCAGACAATGCAGGACATTATGCAGCTGTTTTTTTAGATGCTGTGTTTTCCTCTTGACTAATAAACTGAGATTAATGTGTAAAATATGTGTTGTTCTACTTTAACAACTAATCCATGATGACATTCATGTATTTTTGTAAAAACAAGAAAACACTTTGGTAATTACACATTTCCATTGCAGTTTCTCTATTTCCTGAGACAAGACAGAATACGATATCTCAATAGTACGAAGATATTACATCCTTTAAAGTAATATTTTAGGACTCTTTAAAGCAGATACTTGACATTTTAAAGACGTTTGTGTTCACAAATATGTTCAACTTGTTATTTGTGTTCCCTGATTCAGACCTGTATATGATGCCTTTGCTGTGCAGGAACATGAGAGCGGAGGTGATCTCTGCTGTGTAGAAACGTGCTCTAGGCTCTTCAAACTTCCTGGACTTCTGGATGTGGAACATGAGATCGCCACCATTCACAAACTCCATCACAAAGAAAAGACGGTCCTGCAGAAGGAAGCGAAGAGATTACGTATGTACACCCAAACCTCACCGGCCTCACAGAGGCCCCGCATTATTAAACAGTCCAAGAGCCCATGACCATGGACATGCTGAGATTGCTCTGAGGATGATACATATGATGATAATGACATGGTTTCTCATAAATTTCACATCTGTTTAATTGATTCCTGTGAAAATAAGCAGCTGAAAGTCAACGGGGCAAAAAAGATACTGATCAAACCCATAAATCTTCCCTTCACATTCTAGGCTGCGGTCGATAGGTGATCTAGAAAATGAGGGAAAAAGGAAAAGACTGCAGGAGAATGTGATGTGCAGATCCCATAAAGCTTCCTGAAGCGATCTGGACATTGAGCCACGGCTGACACTGTTTAACTGCTCTGTGGTTTACAGCGGATTTGGTATTTACCCTGAGATTACAGGTATGATGTTTAATAATAATGTGCTGCACAAGCAAAGCAGGCAGGACTCTGTGTGTGGTCCTGCTGTAAAGCTGCGGGAACCTTTCAATCCATACTGCAACTGTTTCTTGGTTGTACATTTCTATTGAGTCTTACTGAGTTCTACATAAAATGATACCACACTGATGTTTGAGCTCCAAGGTGCAATTACTAATTTTATCTCCAAACCCTGATTCACTGTTTTACTTAGATTAAATTCCATATTGATTTGTCTCTACATGAACATTAAAGTAACCACAGATGTCCTTTCCTGGGGTGGTCACTTCGACTTCACAGCCAATGAGTGGCTGCCTCTGGGATTTCCAAAGTTTAGTTATCCTAAGTATTTTGCAAGACTTTCTCCAAACTGAGGGGAATGTGATGAGCTCGGTGTCTGGCGATGCAAGATTGGATTTAATTTGCTGTTTAATGATGAGCAGCGGATGACAAATTGCCATGTTGAAGGACAATTCTCCTAAGACACATCTTTTGCTGAAAGAAAAAAAATGTGTGCCTACTCAGCTTCATCACGAGAGCAACACATTCTCCCCCCCGACTCATTCCATCTCCCACTCTCTTCAGACCCACTCACTTGCATTTTTCAAATATCACACTGGAGAGAAACTCAAAATGGATCCAAATTACTCTTTGAATACACAACGTGATGATTCTATTAATAACAATGTTGTCATACAAACTGATAAATTTGACACTTTTGCTTGCACAGATGTTTAAAAAGGTCTTTAGGTACTTTCACAGGCAAATGTCAAGCCATTCATAGAAACTACTTGCTCAGGAAAAGGACAATGAGACACCAGAAAAAGCTGAGGCGCTGTGGCAGAACGAAGGCTAGTCTGTGGTTATATGTGGGTTTGGATGGATCAGGGGAGCAGTGTCACTGAGTTAATTCTTCACTTGGTGCTGCTCTATTTTGATCTGAGGTGAAGTGGGTCAGTGGCGGCTCAAACAACGAAAGCAGATTAGGAGTGTCCTGTCTGCACCTGGAAGAACAGCTCTGCTAGCTGAGCCTCACTCCCTCCCTCTAAGAAAAAAGACTGGGAAACTGCTGCCACCTGCTGACTGATCTATGCATTACAAGTCTGTGGCCTAATTCCACACTTTTAATCAACTAAATGTCTGAGTCATCTAACCGTACGTTTCTGTGGTTGGTATACAAAAATGTCAAAGCACGTAGTCATTTTGTACTTCCAGGAAATTACACTTTACAGTGCCACTACTGATTAAACTTCACAAAGACAGCAAAATGTTTTCTCAAGATAAAATACTTATGTTATTTTCCTCTCACTGTAACACCTCGATCTTCTGTTGTTTTTCATCTGAGGCAGTGAGCAGCTCCTGTATTCTCTTTGAGCACTGTATTGTGGAGAATTTGGGTGTAGTATGGAATAGTAGTAAGAAAAAACTAACAAACTAAATAACAGTGGAGGGACCAATACATGATATGGTGAATGTCATCTTACTTTACAAGTACATATGTATTAATTCATTATATTTGTATGATGGTGTTGACAAGTAAGACTTTAAGAATGGAAACTATGCCACATGAAGATCACCACAGTACTGTGGTGTTGAGAAGAAATGCTTAAAGGTGATGTAATGACTTACAAGACAGCATAAAGCATGTATGTAACACATAGGACCTGTGAATAATGATTATACAATGTATTTATATACCTCCGGCACAAGTTGCCCTCACAATAACAGCCAGGTGAACTGTAACACAAGTGTATGTGGGCGTATCTGTACTGACCGGTGTCTGGAAGCAGCAGTACAACTGTGTAAGGTATGGGTGACAACGGGCCAGTGACAGCACCCTCTTTTCCGTCATGGTACACTCCACATCGTCATCCTGCAAAATGATGTCCTTCTTCAACACCTTGACCGCAAAAACCCGATCTTTTTCGTTTAGTTTCGCCAGCATCACCTGCAGATACAACATGCACAAAGCATGACAGATTAGAATTCACGGGTTTTCCCAAATTCTGCGTCACTTTATTACAAATCCTATCAGAATCCACAGGTTTATTTATTGAAGTAAATTCATTCTGGTATCAGAAATGCTGAAATGATCCCTCTGAAAATGGATGCTTTGTCAAACGCCTTCAGACTGTGCAGATACATGGCCCTCTATTATACTGCACATATTTCCACATTCTACCATGTTCATTTGTCACCACAGTCATCATTTCATTACACAGAGCATTTCTCGTTGTCTTCTCTTGTCATTGGTTATCTTGTCATGTGCTGTCCCACCTTGCCAAAGCTGCCCTTGCCAAGGACTTGAAGGAATGTGAAGTCTGAGATGCCCAACTGTGGGGTCTGCTGCCGACTTTCTGTACACTCCTTCCTTTCAGAAGGCGCCCTCATCTGACTTGCACTTTTGGCCTGTCAGTGGAAAAAAAACAAAAAAAAACTCCACTTAAGTGAGGCTTTATTCAGGGTGATCTAGGCAAAATTAACACTCATCCATGAAAACTCAGCCTTTATACCAGTGAGTTGCGTTTAGAGATTCCTCCAGCCTGTAGACCCATCTCTGCAAGCGTATTGGCCAGTTCCACACTGTTGACCCCACAACTGGGAGCGACGTTACCTCTGCAGCGGATGTGAACATTCATTTTACAGACTGAAGAGAGAAACCACAAAGACAGAAAGACTAATTAGGACATTTAAGATCCTAACTTTGAGTTACAAATGTTGACATGGGTCTTACTTTTACAGTGCAGCCCCTGCTTGACTATTCCCCACAGCAGTGAGCCACAGTGGTCACAGAAGGTGGGCGACTTGTAGTTGTGGATGTTGAACTTGTGAGGGACGTTGATGCTGAAGCCTTGGTTAATGGGCTGCGGAGAGAAGACATACTGTAAACTAACCACTATGTGTTGAAACGTGTTCAACCATGTATGTAAATATTCTAAAGAACATTAAAATGCCACATAGAGTGCACTGTGACAAATGTTTAGTTCCTGGTTTTGTCATATGGGGACCTTGTTTCAATGTATTGCTGCATTTACTTCTCTGAATTTCCCCAGGGAACAGAAACTTGCAATGCTCAGCAAAATATAGTAAAAGAAGGCAAAAATTACATTTTCAAATTCTAAAACAAGCACACACATATTTATAGAAACGTGAGGAAATGCCACAACAAGCGTGTGGAAAAATATAGTATAGTACCAGCGTTCTGGTTCAGCGACCAGAACACAGAAACAGGAACCTGTACAGTCTGCTGATCACTGCAGGTGTTAATCAGAGGTGTGTGTGTGTGTGTGTGTGTGTGTGTGTGTGTGTGTGTGTGTGTGTGTGTGTGTGTGTGTGTGTGTGGGAGGGGGCTGTCTAATAGGGTAGGGCTGCCCGTCTTCGATTGGTGACAGTCTAATACGGGTCGGGTAGATTTTCGGTTTGGTGAGTAAAATCTGAAAATAGTAGTTACTGGATGTGACTTCAGTTCTATGAGAACGTGTGTCACTCTCTGATGGGCTTTGCTACTGGTTAACGCCACTGAGGCTCTGTTGAAATTATACAAGTTCGAGTCCACAAAAGTTGGGACAAAAAAACATCAGTAGAAACTGAAAGCAATCATTAGCGAACAAACTATGCTTACAGACGATGATTGAGTGTCCCCGAACCAATGTAGTAATATCCTTTATACAATCATGTGTTCACAAGGTGGTGAACCTTGCTCCATCCTTGCTTGTGAATGACTGAGCCTTTCCAGGATGCCCCTTTCATACCCAATCATGAAACTATGACCTGTTACCAGTGAACCTGTTTACCTGTGGAATGTTCCAAACAGGTGTTTTTGGAGCATTCCACAGCTTTCCCAGTCTTTAGCTGCTCCTGTCCCAACTTGTTGAAACATGTTGCCATCCAATCAGGGCTAAATATATATTTCCAAAAATCAAATGAAGTTGATGTGTTAAAATATTGAATATATTGACTTTGTATTGTTTTATTTATGTTTTACAGTGTCTGACCTTTTTTGGAATCAGTGGCCCATAAGAAGACCCCCCTCACCCATCATCCATCGCAATGTTTCACTCTGGACATCGTCATATGCAAATTTAACATAGCCCAGCCCTACTGTTTAACATGTCTGCTATCTTCTGCACATGCTGTATTACTCAAAAACTGCTCGGGAGGGGAAAAAATAACAAAGGCAACATGCTTGAGTGCCTGAAACCTTCTGACACATTGATTACTGATTTGATCTGATGATCTGTTGTTGAACAGCACAAGTGTTGTTGAATGGATTTAAGTGTCTTACCTGTTCTTTTGTTGACTTCTTCATGCGTGGACACACTGTGACGACCTGCTGGTGGCATCGTTTGTGAACCACGCAGGTACACACTGAGAAAACAACTCGTCATTAACTCGCGTCTTTGAGTTTAAGGGAACTGTGTAATAAGGCAGAAAGAGAAAATAAGGTCTCCTCACCTTGGCACTGGTAGCCCTGCTTTCCAAAAACACCCCTATAAACAGAGACAGAGACACAATCAGGTCCAGTTTACAGTCCACACAGATGCATGCAGGCAGCAGTCATTCGTCCTTGCTCTACTTTCTCACCAGATGAACTCTTTGCAATGAAAACAGAAGGTGGGTTGACGGAGAAAAGTGGACATGAACTTGTGTCCGTTGACCTGGTGGATCCTCCGCCTCACGGCCCCTTGTCGCTTCCTTGTAAACTCCTTGTAGGTCTTCTCTTTCACTATTGCGTCATCTGACCGAAACAAATAAGAGCAAAAGTTTGTGTTCAATCAAGAGGAGTGAAACACTGCTGCTGTCTATAAATCAGAAATCCATACACTAATTCCTAGACCCAATACTAGAAGAGCTATGGTTTGAAATTATATTAAAATTTAGAATGGATCACTGTTGTTGTATTGTACTTACTTTAAAGTAGCTTATAATCAATATTTCTACAACAAATCGATCACATAAATACTTGTATGCAAAAGGGATCATTTGCACAAAGAATGATCACGTGACTCCACAGAGCTTAATAACATCTTTCAGCTCGCTTTGACCATCAACTTCACTGTTTTGGTTTGCCCTCATTGCTGTCATATTTTTGGCTGCTATTTTCAGCTGAGAAACATCAACTAACCACCCACTGTAACAGTGTACACTGTAACACAGCAACGAACAGTAGGGAGACAAAGGTATCCATTAGCTGGTGAACAAAGTGGAGCATTTAGCTGCTGAAGAGCCAGATATTTACAGCAGGAGTCCGTGCATGCTACCATTTGCTCTGTATTTAATGGATGCGTAAATAAGCAACGGTTGGTTAACAAGTTAGCCGTGTCAGTTTAAGGGTGATGCTCTGTCAGTGTTCACAGCTTGCGGTAAATTGCAGGTTTAAATATTTGAATGCAGAAAAAAAACAATTATGTAGTCTAACCGATGAATTGTTTTGTAAACAAAATGTCAGCAAACAGTAAAAAACTGCCATCACATTTTCCCAAAGCTCAGGTCGTCACTTTTAAATTGTTTGCTTTGACCGACTAACAGGCCAAAGATTGCTGTGGTGACTTTCATGTAAAAGTGAGCCGGGCCCTGACTCAGAGGTAAGACTAACATGTTAAACTGTCATCAGAAAAATGTAAAGGGTTTTAAATCTGAGAGGGGCCTAACTGTGGCACGACAAAGTTTTTATGGCGCAGTAAGGTTTTAACTCTGTAAATGAATGCGACTTGGAGCCTGACAGCTGTAACAGTCCTTTAGAGGTTATGTTGTGTGCTCTGAGTGCAGTGGAGCTACTTGTGAGGTGAAAACCACACATGCAGTATGGAAACCTATGTGCTGAGCTCACGCCACCCCCCTGCAAACAAGATATATTTGTGGTAAAGGTGTCAACGGGGGGCTTTACACTCAGACTAGGCTAAAGATCATATGCTCAAAATACTGTTCTCTGTAAAAGCGTGACACCAAAAATTTATCCCAAACAGGAAGATTTTAGTTTATGTAGGTTTTTCTTCAAATGTTTGCTTGAAGAAAAAATTTAAAGAGCATGCTAACAAGGCAGAGAAATAATTACATATTACTTTTCGTGATGATGTGAATATAATGTGTTATCATTTTGCAATGTCAGATTCTGCATATTAATTATACCAAGGACATTTTAATGTCAACTAATACAGAGTCATTCAAGTTTTGTCTGATGTATCGCTGACAGGGCGGCCATTCATTGCATTAAACGCTGATCAGCCAAAGTTATTTTGCACGTATTTACCATGTGATGATATACATTAATACCAGAAAATATTCTTATCAATATCATGTTAGTAATTTTGAGCATACCATCTAGCCCTATACCTGACTGAAAAAATGTCCATCATGGTGCATTCACCGGCAATCACGCAAGAGCTTGTTAATTTCTTTTATAAGAAGCAGCTGACTCTCATTGCTCGGTGCCGTTTGCAGCCCCTCACACAACCTTTGTGGTTGACTAGCATACATAATGTGACAATTTCAGAAATTACAAATGTATTTCAGCAACAGGAACCTTTCAAGTAACGTGACTGATACAGTGTGTACACTGTGAACACATCCAGATTATCTCTGCAGTTTGGTGAGCAAACTGTGATGTTTGCTAGCACATTCGTGACAGTACGGCAGTGGTGATATGCAACCAAGTACATTTACTCAAGTGTTGTACTGAAGTACAAATTTGAGGAACTTGTACATTATTTTAGTCTTTTCTTTTCATGCAACTTTCTACTTCTACTCCACGACATTTCAGAGAGAAATATTGCACTTCTTACTTCACTACACTTATCTGAAAGCTTTAGTCACTTGATTTACAAATTAACATTGCTACACAAAACATATGAAGAGCTTATAAGGTGTGATGTTTTGTAATAAACCCAACAGTATAAACCAGTACACCTGGAAAGATTAGTCAATTAATCAAACAGTCAACTGACAGAATATTTTGATAATTATGGAAAAACATTTCATGGGTCCAGTCTCTCAAATGTGGAGATGTGTTACTTTTCCTTTTCATCATTTTAATTAATCTAATTTATATTTAATACTTTTTAGGACTATTGGTTGGACAAAACAAGCAAGATTGTACTGTATTGAGCACTTTTACTTTTCCTGATTGTACTTCCACAAGTGTTGTGTAAGTAATGAGACTTTTATTTGCAACACAGCAATTTTACAGTGTTGTATTAGTAATTTTACTTTGGTGAAGGATCTGAAAACTTCTTCCACCGCTGCAGTATGGTGCTTGCTTTGCTGGAAAGCAAAACGAGGACAGAGCAGAGTGTTGGGGGATTCCGGCAAAATGATTTTGGGAAACTCAGAAAATGAGGCTGGTGATATTAAACATCAGGTGGAAACACTCAGGAAACCTTTGTTTAATTTGCAATTAATCAGATTATAATAAACAAATACATGGAATAATTCAGATGTATAAAAACATGTCATGTAATTTCTAAGTAAATGAAATGTGAGTTTTTCATGAAGTTAAATGTGCAGCAAGGCATGACAGTGGCAGATAAAAAAGGGGAACTTAACAGAGGCTGACTAGTCACAGCTAAGCAGACTTCTGCTTCAAAAGACCTGCAAGGTCACTTCTCATTGGCATTAATTAAATGGTTACATCTGATTGGTTAAAAGAGCATGTTCATATCTATAGTAAACACAGATGTCCTCAATGTTGATGTCCCCTGATGTTTGAAGAAAGCAAACAAACATACCTGGCACATACCAACCTAAAGGAGTCACACAGAAGCATGCATGCACGCCCATTCTCAGAGCCTCTATTATTACAAATGTCTCACATATAATAATTATTCTAAAGTGTTTTGTCACATGAGAAAAGACAAGGCAGGGACAAACTCAATTGGCAGAAATCGCAAGTGCAGTTGTGCACTACTGAGTGGAAAAGAAACAGTGTGATATTCACGCATGGGGAGAAACACTGGGCTGTATTTCAGTCTGCAGTAGCAGCCTTACCGTCAATGAAGGATCCAGTGAGTGCAATATGGATGTAAACCTTGCCTTCAGGCTCCAAGTCCATCTGCACACACACAAACACACAATCATATTTTTGCATACTCAAAATAGCTTAACGGAAAAAGTACAGACAGACATCAAGATCCACCACATTCCAGATTGTAGTTCATTATAAAAATAAAAGTATCTATACTGGACATATGTAACCCAAACTATCGTATATTAAACAAAAAGGAAGTCAGAAACATGGCATTGCATGCTTTTGAAATGATATTTGAAAGTTAGAAAGACTTGTAAGTGCCTCAGTCACAATAACTGGCTTAAAAAAAATCTGGTATCTGATATTCTAGCAATCAGTCGTTCAGTTCTGGCAGAGATATGTAGCTGCAAATTTTTTGCATTCTTCAGGGTGTACGTAACGTCGGAGGAATTTGGACAGCCTGACAGAAACAACAAAGCAGGTCTGGCAGGTTGGGCTGGTTGCAGCGTTTGTGACAACCTCATGCTCAGCTGTGAGCGATGAATGTCCGAATACGAATGCGTACAGAAGGCAGCAGACAGAACAAGGTACTTCCTGCAGCAACCACTGAATGGAAACTATACGCTTAAATAAGGATCTATTTATGTTGCACATACACCCTGCCTGGAAAATACCAACTGCCCACACAACAGTGACACATTTGGTGTCAATTGTGGCCACTCAGTTGGTAGATCCATTAGGGCTGGGCGATCAATTGAATTTTATTTGCAACTATTGTGGCTTCAGAAGATTATGAAAACAAGATAACAGAGATAAGACGATTGTTGTGCCACATTCTGTTTCGAACTGATGCTCTTCTTTTGTTTTGTGTTACAAATTCAGCACGCCCCTTTCCTTTACAGCACGGTGCCCTGACCTCTGTGAAAGCCCAAACTCACTCTCAGCCAGGCCGCTGCATGTTTCATTCATTGCAGTCAAGTGAGTCTTCATTTGCAAAAAACCTGCCTAGCCAGCCACTGCTTGGATTTTGTTATGGTACCAGTGCCTGGAGCGTCCAAAAAGGACGAGAGTCGCATTTCTGCGATCCTTTCTCACATCGTATATGCCAAATAAAAACATTATAATACACATCACATATCAAATAACTCCACCATTAAAGTGAGTTTTTTTAAGTTCATTAAATACATTATGTTTCCAAAGTCAATGAGCAATCATGATCCCAAAATTGAAATAATTGCAATTACATTTTTTGCCATAATCCAGCGGCACTAACATCGAGTGTGAAAGTTCATTTCAAGACAGAGCTCATTTCTCTAAATCTCAAACATCTCCACTTTTGTTTTTGGTTACCTGCTCATATCCTGTGTCTCAACCTACAGTCTAGACAGCAGGTTAGAATGTCCACTCTGACAACTTCCTCTGTGTGTGTGTGTGTGTGTGTGTGTGTGTGTGTGTGTGTGTGTGTGTGTGTGTGTGTGTGTGTGTGTGTGTGTTATCTTTGGTATTTTCACCTTTGTTTCCTCTGGTCAAGCTTTAGGAAAGAGCTAAAAAGCTTTGATGCATTTCTGAAATGTCTCTCTCCTCTGATGAAAGCTCAGATTCACAAAGGAGTCCAAGCCTTAAGACAATAGCAATTCACATGTCCATAAGTACACAGAGTTATTGTTGTCTGTCAAATCCCCTCTTTGTGTCACTATCATTCCGCTGCAGCTCAGCAAAGAAAGACAGAAGACTTCAGAAGATAATCACTAGCCTCATATTGGCTATAGGCTTGACTGTCGAATGTATTTTAGACTGTGGATTCTGTCCCCCATCATTTACATTTCTAGTTACTTTAGAAAGGGACAGAGGGAGCAATTACAGCGACCTACAGCTCTGTCAATGTATTCACGGGCATGTGAGCATTGTTTTAAGACAGACTTTAAAAATGTGAGCCTATCCGTGAAGGTGGGGCACATGATCTAAAATAGATGTGGATGATGGCAGCATGATGGTGTAGTTCAAGAGCAAAACCAATGAAGCTGTATCACAGAGGAGGAAGTTTTGTTTTGTTTTTTTTAAGACAGGGGACGGGGCCTGTTTCACTCGAGCACAGAGTACACTTAGCTGGAAAATGCTGAGGGGCCATATTTAACCCACTTTCAGTTTCAGTGTCCTGTGGAAGGACTTGATCACTTCAATCTTGAGAAGCAACTCTAACGCCACAGATACCTCAGTGCTGATGTCAAGAAACTTACTTGGTAATTAAAGAGCTAAAAAAAACTGAGTAACAAGTCAAAGACATCACTATGCTGTGCCACGTAATGTCAACAGGTGGGAGGCAAAGGAAACTGGCCTTGTGTGTCTAAATGTGATACGGTGACTGTCTCATACGAATGATATCAGCTCTGATGATAACTTCACTCCAGGTGAAAAAAAGGAATAGAATAACAAAGAGATTCTGCTGAAGTTGAGATCACATGCAACTTCACAGCAGTAAATACCTTTTGTGGGGTTCATGTGCATCAGACTGGATGGTGTGTGCAGAAGGGGGTGAAAAAAGGTAAAAGAGAGGAAATAGAGCATCTGGACAAGAGCCAGTAGAGAGTATTTTATCAGTGAGGCCTTCAGCATTGAGCCCTTCAGCACCTATGAGATGGTGGGAACGCCGCGATAAACAGCAGTGTGGGCGTGTGGAGGCTTGTGCCTAAACCTCTACTGCCTCATGTGTGAAACAAACCAGGCCAGCACTTCTGCGCAACAAAGCACAAAAAAAATCTTCACAGCTCAGATGCAGCGGATAACAACTTCAAGCTTGGGTCTTGAAGAGAGAAATGCAAGTAATTGCTTCTTCTAAAACGGCAAGGTGAGCTCCACTTTCATACCACTTCCCCTCAGTGCTTGGGGTCTTGGTGAAGGCACTCACCCTGCTCAAGCATGCACACTACAAAAAGTGACATCCAAGCAAGAGATTGTTTTCAATCATGGCAGTATATACTTGTTTTTTTGTCTGACAAGATATATCTTCTTACCAGGCGGTTTTTATGTTATTATAACTTCTAATTTAGACTGTATCACTGGTTCAAACTTGTTTTCAGTCTGGCTGCACTACTTTTAAGATGACAGTGGGTTATTTTACACTATTCTCAAAAGCTTGGTAAGTGAAATTTTCCTGTTCTGTTGGCAGATAATTTTGCTTATTTGCGTAATTATTTCCCCATTTTTTTCTTGCATTTGGAGAGCTGAGTTTTCGCAGTACATCAATACTTAGTTTTCTCATTTAAGTGCAAAAATGCATTTCTCCTCACTTTTTTTTAAGTTTATGTGTAAAGGTAAATTATCATTAATTTCAGTCAGTAATGGTTTGAGTATGTCTTCATGATCACCTCTTATGTCTTTCAGATGTGTGGACTAAAGAGGTTTGTTTCACTTTATCAAAGCAAAACTTAAACAGTTCCCATCTCAGACATCATGCCATGTACATGTAAATGTGTGGTACAGAAGTACTTTTCTTCAGTGTTAAATGCTGCACAAGCTTTCATGTGTCATTTTATCTGTTTTACATTTCTGTTACTATGGACTTTTCAGTGATGTGATGCTCAGACCGCTGATTTTGTTCACTTCTAAAACAAAAAGTCTGAGTTTGTAAATTTCTTTCTCAGTTAAAATATTGCGTTTTCCTGAAAGCCACCAGATGATTTAATTAACTTAAGGTTATCTGGACAATTTTCCTGAAAAATGTGCTGAATTGACAAAAGCCATACAGAATACCTCTGTAGAAGAGAGACAATTCTGCATGTGATGAGAGTCTTGTGGTACGTAGTCGATACCACCTCAGCCTGCTCCAGGCCTGGACAGGTTCAGGTTACGCTCAACGACACCTGCAGCAGCTTATAGACCTTGAGGGATGAAAGTTAGTCAGAAGAGGGGAAACTCCAGTTTGAAGGGGCAGTTTTTCATTTGTGTCTGGCAGAGAGTGATACTCTGCGTAAGTCATATAATCTGAGCTTGGATGAGTGTGCATCAGACCTATTGAAGCACTAAAGTTTAAAAGGACTGCCCGATACTTTATACTTCAATCTACCAAGTATGGATAACTTTTCAGCCCTGGCAACTTCTGGAAGTGCGGGCTTTTATCACCATACATTCGTTTGTACAGGCCGGTCAATGTGAGCAGCCTGCGAGTAGAATTAACACCTCCCCACAGAAGCGGTATGTGAGGTTTCAGACTATATTTGCTCAAGATCACAGTATGAGCATGTAGGCCGATAAGCACAAGGCGTGAAAAGGTCCATGTCCAGTGACTGCAGCCCACACTAAGACGTGGAGATGTGAACGTTTAAGAGTGTTATTCTTTAGTAAGCCTGTGCTTTAAGGAGCTGGTCGGGTCCCCTGTGTGAACAAAGTGGTGCTGATGTTTTCAAGTAGAAAAACAGGCAAAGTTAGTCACAGTTGACAATGACATGTACTGAAAATCACCCAAGGCTTTATAGGAAGAAACATTTACAATAGCCACTTCAAGCAGCTAAGAGCCCCCTGACTCCCTAAAAGTGTTGCCAGTAGGTCCATTTGATAATTCATCCATGGATCTACTGGTACTTAGGGTCAGGACTGGATTACCATCAGGGCAAACCTGGGCATTGCTTAGGGTCCATAGAACCACAGGGCCCCAGAAAGGCCAAGGATATGCATCAATAAAGCACAATATCAACAAAGACAGGTCACTTTTTCACATCCTCTTTATGTGTTGATATTGTGCCTGTGTATCATTCATCAATAAAGATTTCTTCTTTTTTTGTTGCCTTTATTGGTTTGCAGTCATGTGGAATCCACAATATCCGTTCAGCTCCCACGGTACTCCAACAAAGTTGTGCTTAATCAAATTAGCGTAAGCCAAATGACACACAGAAAACCTCGGGCCAGGTATTGCATATAAGTACTGGTTTGTGTCTGGGTCTGACAAAGCTGGGCAGATGGATCCCCAAAGCATGAAGATGAATACTTAATATTAATAGCATCAATGTCTTGTTCTCAGTGTCTAAAAAATCATGTTGTGGCTATTTTGACAGATATTACAATTGCAATATGATTTGCAGTTAGAGGGAATGATCAGATTTGCTCACTTTCACTGGAAAACCTGAAGAAATGATGATGATGTGACATTTGTTGGGTCTGTACTAAGCGGGCCAGTTCCCTTATGTCTGAAGAACAAGATCTGTAGGCCGGAGCATCTCTGCAGCACTACATCGTGATGCTGTTTTGTCACACATTTTACCTTTATGAAAGAAAAATGTACTTTTGCCTCTGCGATTTGGGTAAGGCACTCGGCCATAATGCAATTTCAATATTTCAATTAAATGTTCAGCCTTGCATTTAGTCCTTTACAGTAAGTATACACACGTGTCTTAATTAAATACTTAAAGTGTAACCCCTGCTTGCACGTCTAGTTTACTGTCTTGTATTTAAATGCGTGTGATGCAACATATTCAGATCATACACCATGACACACTGCTCTCCCCCACCTCATAACACATCAGCTGCTTTAGCAAACAGTGGGTGTCAGTGACTCTAAACGTGGAATAATCAACACGGGATCGAAACCGCATTTTGTGGTGCCTCCCACCCCTACTCTCAGGACGTGGGTAGGAAGGATGGATCAAATGGGACCCAACAGTAAATTTGTGCCCCAAGGCAACCTAACAGGTTTCCTAATCCGGCCATGTTGAGGGACATGATTGGACATGCTGTTTACATAATTGTTTTCCAAGATATGCTCTTGATAGGTTTACTTCTCACTCACCCATCCCTCGAAAGTATCTCCTGTGGAGGTTTTGATGAGGTCCTCAAACTGGACGATGCAGTTGGCCACAAAGTCATCATATCCGATGGGAGTGTCGTGGAAAACGGCCATCTCGATCTGTTTCCCGTCGTTCACGTTGAGGCAGAACTCCTCGTTGTACGTCGGCGAGTTGGTTTTCTGTTTGGTGAGAGTTTGTCCAATTTTGTAGTCGTCCACCTTCACCACAATGTAGGGGTCCAGGGCCGGGGGGGCTTTGTTGAAGATGACAGAGTGGCGGAGGGAGAAGGTTGTGGGTTTGAGGCCCACCGCCTCACCGATCCGGAGCTTCAGATAACCGTTAAACTTCATCTTAATCAAGCTAGTTTAGCCCCCCGCGCGCGAAGGCGAAAGCACTCAAAAAGCGACAAAAATAAAAGAAGTTATTAAAAAAAATCATTCACACTCACTTCATATCAACGCTGACCCACCATACTGCTGTAATAAATTCATCATTATAGTCCTGGTGTCAACTTTTGTGCTCCGCTGCATTCATCCTAAGTTAACTTTCAGGTGCAGACCTCCCGCCGTTCAGCAGTCCCGGTAACGCTACGCTGCTCTGCGCGGACCTGCTCCACAAAGTTTCAGTAAATAGGAAGCCACAACACACACATGCCGAGAGGAGGTACGAGTTCCGCATAACTTGTCACGAGCGTACACACACACGCGCAATTTGAACACACAAACACATACAGCACATATCTTTTGCAACCTGTCACTGTTCGTTCGGCTTGTCACATGGTTGAATTTGTAGTTCCTGTTTAGGAAGAGGAGTCTGGTACTATATTAACCATGATGCATCACTCTGGGCACTGAAGGTGTTGCGATGACTCACCTGTCCTGAGTGGCTAGATACCGCCTCCCAGAGGCTGTTATGACAAATTACATGACATTACTGCTTCTTTCTTTCTTTCTTTCTTTCTTTCTTTCTTTCTTTCTTTCTTTCTTCTACACCTGACGTATTTGAAAAGCACAACAGTATTTTCAACAGTATTAAATGCATGAATAAGTGCAGAAATAAATAAATGAATAAATAAATAAAATAACAGAAATGTATAAATTAAGTTCACGCAAATTACTCACAGTGGGTTTTGAGAACTGTTAGTTTTAAATTAATTAGTATTTTTTGCCCCAGAATGATTTGTAACATGTATAACTTCAGATTTGATGATTTACTTGCAATTGAGAAATCCTTGAGCATTAATTAATGGATTGTTCCATTTCTAATTGCGTTATGACTAAAGTGAAAGACCAAACAAATTTTTCACAGAGAGGTTTTCTTATTAGAGAGTAGTACCAGATTTTCTATTGTATTTCAAAGCAGCTCAGCATATGTATGTTTGTTTATTATCATGTACAGTCATGTTTTTGTCGACACCAGTGGTGCAGCTGAAATAAATTATCTGTAAATGCAACCTGTTGAAGAGCATCTGTTATGACAACAGTGATCAGCAACAGTTGACAAAACAATGTCTCCTCATCCCCCGAGGCAGCAAATCTGACTTTTCATCCATGTTGGAAATCAAAGGGAAAATCAAACCTACAGGGTTACGCCACTGATTTAGTGCAGCTGCAGTGTGTGGCAATGGCAGGATTTGGATTCATGGCATCAGTATTTCTGAAATCCTGCCTCAAATTTATTCTGAACAAGATTCTCATTAGGGCAGTCCGAGTGACATGCTGTGAGAGAAAGAGGCCAATCACAAATCTGACACAGCCCTTGATGGTTTTGATTTGCATGAGTTTCATGTTTCTCTAACATTTTGTAGAGCAAAAGATGAATTCAGTAATTACAAAAAGCAAATGTAGCAAAGGAAAATTCCAATTGCTGAGGAAAAATAAATCCTGGGGTGAAAGTAAAAGATTCACATTTGAAACTGAGTAATTCCCTTCTTTCTTTTCTTCCCAGTACCCAGCTCCCAGTATCCCTTTCTGTTTTCTTCTTAAATGCCATTCTCCCTCTCTGTCTCTCACTCCCTCTCTCCGAGGGTGCTGTGCCTGCTCCATCCATAAATGCCACGATCAAAGTCTCCACTTTATTGGTGTTAGACTTGACCTCTCACCCCTCTCTGCCAAATGTCAGCGCTCCACATCTCTCTACTCCAGCTGTTATAAATAAAGAGGCCGGGTCCCAGATCTTACACATCCCTGGGATACAGACTGTCTTGTAAACAACGTCTCAGGCATGACCTTACTGAGCAGAGAAGGTCGTAATGATGAAGCAGGAAGATAGTGGATCGCCTCGGTGCAGCAGTGTGAATGCACTCACATGCTTGAAATTTTCTGCTGGGCCTGATGGGTTAAAGTGTAATATTTTGCACCTGAAATTTGTGCTGCAGATCACATTGACTAAAAAGATTAAAAACATGCTGGTTTTTGTCCACAACACCTTTGAGTCAAGGTGTTTTTTGTGCCTAAACAATATGAGAGAGGTCATAAGTTGCCTCACAGAAGCTCAATTTGAGCGTGAAGATACATTGTTAAGCCTCACTTTGTCCAGCAGAGGGCAGAATAAGACTGCTAGATTGATGCTTTTTTTCTCCTCACCTTCCACCCTCCTCTTCCTCACTGCTTGTCTCTTGCTTATGATGAAGCAGCTTTAAAAATCTGGATATTTCACTTCCTCTCTCCTCATCATTTTACCCCGGAGCCAGAGCTGGCATTTTAACCATCCAGGATGATTTGTTTTGTTTCTTTGTTCTACCTTCATCTTTTTTTCCCTCCGTCTGTCAACTCTTTGCCCTGCATCCCTTCCTCCTTATTCCAGTCTAACTTTCTCTCTGAAAGTGGTTGTCATGACCAAATCTTGAATTATGCAACCTTGGGAAAACATCACAACACCTCGGAGAACACAGATTTGTGGGTTGCATGTTTACATGTACACAGACTGACATGTGCATGCTTTAAGCATGCGTAGGCATGAATTTATACAATATTTCTGACGTATCTCCACCATATGTCACAATTTTATTGCACCAAAGGCCAGCTACCAAAAGTCTCCCATATTTCAGAGCAGGCTCTATACATCTTAATTTCAGCCACCTGTAGAGTTTCCACATTCACTTCACAGCCTGCGCTCCACTTTATGTCCGTGTAACCTAGGACAGCTCAATCCTCTGGCTGGCTGCCCAGGTACACCCTATAGCTGCAGCTAATGAACCATAGCATAAGTGCCAAACAGGGCAGCAGGGAAAGGAGAGTATGGCCCAGATATGAAGCCCATTCCCAACTCTTCTGACCCCGGTGAGAGAAATCCTGAGGGGCCAGTAGCCTATACAGTCCTCCACAGAACTAACCCCCATCCTACAGGCACGACTCTCCAACCTCTCCTCAGGCATAGAAACATGCTAAATCGAGCCACACATGCAAACACACACACACACACACATCCCTTGGGCTCTCCTGTGTGGAGGCAGAGGCACTCCATAAATCACACCTGTAAAAGCTGATTTGGTACTAAATGTGCTTTATTCACAAGTGGTGTTTACTGCCAGTGCTCCACCACGGGAAAACATAACTTATGATGGCAGCATTCTGCAGAAATTCTACTATGATGTAGTGAGAAGGCCAAATGAGTTAATGTCATAATAAGGTTTTGGACATTTTTAGCCTGTGTTAGCACTGGCACACAGAAATTTTTCGTAGGAGTGGCAGAGATGGGACCACTGAAAATCTTTGGGTGGCACAAAGCAACTGGGGCGGGTGGATGTAAAATATCAGACACCATATTAAACACATCAGGCATACTCATTACTCAGAAGCATATTGTGCACATACAAGGATGGACTAGTTGGGGCCAATTGAGGGCTTATTGGTGGTACCAATGTGTATTAGAGCCTTGATTAGGAAATGAAGGGAAAGGCAGAGGATGGCATGCAGTAATGGGGGACATTGTGTTTACATGGTCAGTGTGTTAAGGTCATCATTATGCTGTGCTGTGTTTTTTGCAAGGCAGAGTAGAAAAAAAGAGGAAAGAGGAACAAAAATAAAGAGCGGTGTTGTGAAAAGTGGAGGAATGTAACTGTGAGAGTGTTTGGAGCTGTGTTGGACAGTGAAGGAGAGCATGGAGGGTGCTGTTGTGGTGGGGGGGTGAGCTCTGTCACAGCCCCTCCAGGGTAATTGGGTCCAGATGTGAGGCAGCATGGCCCCTGCGCCAGCAAGGCGTCAGGGCTGCATTAAGAGCTCAGCCCAGGGTTGATGGGATCGTAGAGACAAGCTCACCCCTACACACCACCCCAAAAACACAGACTGAACCCCATACTGTGCCACTGACCACTAGGCCTCCACGAGTAGCCTTCCTACCGCTCAACGCCTGCTCATCATCTGCCAAAATAACTAAACACTGCAATGCTTCTCAAAACATTGTTATTTACCAGAGAGTTATTTCACTCTTGACCTCGATTTCTGTGCTCACAATATAAAATCTCTCATTCTCTCTCCAATGCTTATTATGTCTTGGTGACTATGGTGACAACAATCTTGGAGTCAAGTCTATTTTATGTTATTGTGTTGCTGCTGTTGTGTTGGCCCTGACTCTGGACTGACAGGTGATGAATGTGTCAGGCAATTCTTCCACTGAAAAGCTGTTTCAAGAGTCTCTATTCAAGACAGCAACATATTTGCTGCAAACAATGGTTTAACACTGGAGTTCACAGTGTTGTTGGTAAAAGGCAGCTCTGTGCAGCCTGTGGTCCTCTGACATCCACAATGGAGGTAAGATGAAGGACATCTCCCGTGGACACATGTGCAGCACAGAGCATCTGAGGCACACTGGCCGGAAAGCAGAAGCAAATGACAATGTGGAGACACATATATCACACATAATGACCACAGAAGATAAGGACAGCTTTTGTGAAATGAGATAATGCTCCTTCCTTCCTGTTAGAAACATTTGCCTCATGCTTTGTTAGCTGACAGTGTCCTAATAGGCAGTCTACACTTGCATTTGTGAGCCTTTTATCACAAAGAGCATGAAGAAATGTGTGTGTAAAAAGAGTGAATTAGACTTTGGCCAAAACATCTGCTGTCTCAAAAGAGTCCTCAGAGCAAGGAATGCTCTTACTGTGACACAAACAGCATGTTTTCTGATAGAGCGTGGAAATTGATTAAAAGCAGAAAAGCAGCAGGGAGAGATAGTAAACGGAGGGAATGGAGAGACGGGAAGGACAGAGAAAAAATAGACCGAGAGCACTTCATCAGTGATGACACTCGCTTATCGATGGCATTTGCTGAGTTGCAGTCCGCCACCATGACTAAAAAGGAAAGCCACTCATCATGCCAACCAGCATTAAAAGGTTTATGTGAAAGACCCTTGTAGCACCTTTCAGCCAGGAATGCCTGTTGAACAAGATTATGCGGATAAACAGAAAGCAGATGTGCGTGTTCTCAGCTCTGTTTCAGTTTCTGACATCCACTACCTGTGAAGGCACATTGATCTGATGTTGTTGTTGAAAGACAAACAGGAAGAGGAAGTTGAACACTGCATTGGCTCTGCTTTCTGCCAATACTAATTTGTACAGGGCTAAAATCACCACATTGCAAAGCCAAACTGAACAATTTAGACCGTTGGGTGTTTTTTGCAGGTGATCGTCCCCCACAGGCCTGTCACATACACACCACCTGTCAAATTTCAAATATTTTCTTATTAATGTATGATAAACTGAATGTTATTTAACACTTTTTCTTTGTGGATACTGTCACTTTTTTATATAGTTGAATTGTCAATATTTAAGTTGGTCAATGTTGCATTCATGATACTAACATGATCATTTGAGGGGTGGAAGCTGCAGGTTTAAACCATTTGTCAATTAGCCAGATATTTCAACTGCTTATCCATTACCTTTAGCTATTTCAACAGATTATCCATTATGTTTAGCTAACTATTCCAAATGTCTTGGCATTAGCTACTTTTAGCTAACATGACTATTTTAATACTTTATCCATTAGCCTATTTTTAGCTAACTATTTTGACTGTTTATTCATTAGTCTACTTTTAGTTAACTATTAGTTTATCCATTAGCCTACTATTAGCTAACTATTTTGACTGTTTATTCATTAGTCTACTTTTAGCTAACTATTAGTTTATCCATTAGCCTACTATTAGCTAACTATTTTAACTGTTTATTCATTAGCCAACTTTTAGCTAACTATTTTAACTGTTTATTCATTAACCTACTTTTAGTTACCTGTTCCAACTATTTAATTGCTGTTCTTTACTTTCAGGTGTTTCACCTGTTAATCCATTACTATTAGTGAACTATTTCTGCTTCTGTTTGCTTCATAACTCTTTTTCACTCAACACACTTTGGATGGACAGCTGGTTGTTCTAAATGTATTAAAGATCATCGTCACATTTGTAATATTATGGCTGCTCATTTTCATCCTTGACACAAATATGAATATATTTAATTAAATTGCAACAGATCAGTTATAGCTGAATTAGTTCATCTTTGGTGAGTTAATTATTGTAATCCCTAGCAGACGTACCCTTAGTTTCAAGTACCCCTTGCTGGGAATCCCTGATCTAATCCATGAAGGCAATGCCATCAAACAATAAGATGTCAAACTGTGTCAAAGGTCAAAGTAGTGACATTGGGATCAGACCCAGCTGTTACCAAAAAAATCCTCATCTTGAACAACAGATAATATTTTTCAAAGAACACAGCCGACACCTCTTAAAACAATACGAGAGCAGAGGCTGCCAACAGGGGATTAATTTCAGCCCACCATCGTTCCTTCGCCTCATTCCATCCTTTAACCCTGGGAGATGGTGTTGTCATACTGCTGGACATGGGCCCAGGGTGTGAGTGAGTTTAAATAAACAAAAACACTCCCACCCCGGGCTGAGGACACATGCCCCAATCAGACCTCCATAAAAACAGCTCTGGTCTGTGTTAACGTGCGTGTTTCCAACACATGATAAAACTAGGAGAAAACTGGAGCATCTGGTTATCTCCTCCTCCTAGTTAGGCTTTCATAAACCCAGAGAGGAATGTCAATGAAACGAGGAGGAGCTGGACTGCTGTGAACACAGTCTGACACTAGGTGGTAATCTTGTGTTGCAAATGAGAGTTTACCTCAGCAGTTCTGTAGGAAGTCACAGGTTGTTTTAATTCCTCTAAGAGTATGTGTTTCAACAAGGTATGGTTGTAGAGGGCTGATGATGGTCCATGGAAGTGGACCCCCCCTGCTCTGAGTAATTAAGTGACATTGCATTTACTGAAGAGCTACTTGTACTGAGTGTCTCAGTTTCAGAGGGAAGCAGTAGTTGCTTTCCAGATTAAGATTTTACAATTAAATATGCTGTTAAAGATAAAACCACTGGTCATGTTTCAGATATCTATTTGTTGTTAGCCATTTGCCCTTCTTGGATGGCTTAATTTAAATAACTGTTTTATACCCAAGGAATCCAACATTTCACAAAATGATTAGGGAAAAGTAAAAAGAAACTCATAATAATAGAAATGTATGTAGCAGAGCTTTTTTTTTTAATCTATCCTACCTCATTAATCATCATATTTTGAAAATTTAGCTTAAAATACTTCTGCATTTTTACTTAAGTAAGAGTCTGAATGCAAGACTTGCAATGGAGTATTTTAAGTTGTTGTAATGGTACTTTTACTTAAGTAAAGGATCTGAGCGCTTTCTCCACCACTGACTCCCAGATATACAGTATATATTCATGGGAGCGTCCTTCACAGTGGAGGATGGAGGTCAGGGATATTTCCTGCAGTGGGGAACCTCCCTTGAGGGGGCGTGAAGAGCGGGCAGCCACTGCTTTCTGCAGGGACGGTGGGGCCGCTGTGCCTAATTCCTTCGATTAAAACCAGCAGTCGGGTGCCTCTAGGTTCCAGAGGCAGCATGAAGACAATCTAAACAGCATCATGATTAGAAACGTACCGAGCATGTGGCTTTCATTAGCTACAGGCTGAACTCACAGCACAACAGCGAGGAGCAGGTCTCAGCGTCAGCACTGTGCCTGCCAATCAAACACACAGCCATGAATGTGACATGTTGGACTGATGATTTCCACAACACTGATAAAGACATGTAAGTGGTTAAATGAACAAACTGACATGTCAGTGCATAAACAAGTTCCCTTTAATTAAATGACAGTAATTTGAAGACTAACATTATATTATTCTCTGTTATAACCAGATAAAGTACACTGTAATGAACTGGTTCAAACAAGAACTGATCGGTTTAAAAACCTGAGAGACAACTCTTAAAGCCAAAGAACACAAGTAGCAGCAGAAACACCTGAGGTTTGGACTGTAATTGGTGTGGCAAATCCATACATAGTTTAAACAATAAAAACAAGTTTAAAAGAAAAAAAAAAAATTGAATAAATAAAAATAAAAATAAAAACACTTGGCCATGAATCTGGGAATGAAAATCAGCTGTGTGCATGAAAATGTGAAAATGTGACAGAAACCAAATTAGAGTAACACACATTTGCATCATTTTCAAATATTAGATTAGCAGATTTACATAAGGTGCACAATCGTCCACACAGAACAATACAAAGGCTCTCAAAAAAAAAAAAATGTACGTAAAATGAGCTCAAAGGAAATGGACACCTTGCCTGACACAAACCTCACCTATCGTTTATTCCAGGCAGCATCTAGAAAAGATTTGTAGAAGTGATTAGACCATGAAAAGTCCCTGTTTTCTTTTAGTTTGCATGTTAGGTTGATTTTTGAGAGTTCAAAAGTGGAGAGAAAAAGTTAGTGTTGAGAACACTTTCACCAGAAATAATGTGCCTGAGGTGATGCTGATTAGCATCTGTCTGATCCAGTATTCAGTTTCTTTGGCATGCTTTTCCCTTTCTTTGCTCTTGTGCTTAATTTGGGAAAGGGGGACTAGAGAGGGTTAGGAGCTCTGTACCCACGTGATGACAATGACAGAGAAGCTGATGAGTCCCATAATCACACCGAACACCACCAGGACTACAGCCTAGAGACAAAAAGAGTATAAACAACACTGTTAGCATCAATACCTAAATGGAAAGGAAGAATTTTTAAATGTAAGCACTGACGTTAGTGAGCAAAAACATTCTTGTTGCTTGAATTTAACAGCATTTCATTAATATGTGTCATTACCCCAACGGAGTCAAAGGATCTGAGGGGTTGGCTGCTGATCTTGAGGTAGAAAATGCCGGGGAAAACAAACAACAGGCAGCTGGATGTTGTCGATCCTGAGAAAGAAACAGGAAAGTCACTTGAACTGCACAGACAAAATACTGTGTGTCTGATAATAGCAGCTTCATAAACTGCTAGAGCAGGACTGCACCATTAATTATGTATAAGCAGATACTGTGATTTTAGCCAACACGATCAATAATTGTGGAATATTGACATCTCGACTGAGATCTCGGCAGCTTTTAATGTCTGCTGCAAAACAGATCAAAATATTCAAAGGTCACAGTAAAGCAAAATTGTGAGCCTACAATTAAAAACAATAACAATTAGATAATTTACAAAGACCATAATGTTTAGTATAAAAAACTCTTCTCTTCCCATATTTCCAAAGCATCACATACCCACTACTCCAAACACATTTCTGATATCAGGCACAAAGATGGCCATCACCAGCACCACACCCAGGATGGTTAGAGTTGCAGCGATGTGGATCAACCAGGAGAAGGGCCGTCCTCCACACAGCAGCAGGATCACAGCCTTACGGGCCTGCAGCAAACACACAAACAGAGCTGATTCTAGCCACAGATGTACCGTGTTAATGATTCTGAGCAAATGTCTGACAAGAGAAAGACAGGATCTGCAGCAGTGTTGTTTGGACTGGAGGGAGGAACATGATAATAGCGGTGAGAGGCAGAAACTGTAAAAGCAGAAATTATCGTTGGATTATCAAATTTCCAATGGTCCTGGAAATGTGCAACAAACACTGTCATCAGGAAAAATAATCAAATCTGAAAGCTTTAAAACTTAAAACAGTGATATTTCATGAAGAGCACTTTATTCCAAATGTCTTATTTAAGATTTCAGCAAAAATCAAATGTTTGCATGTTTGCATCAACCAGATCTTGTATAAAACATTCAGTTCTGTGCTCCTCAACACAACTGACCAATAACTGACTACTTGAATGACCTGGAGTCACATGACAAATTAAAACTCAGCTAGCCTTCTGCTAAACTGCAGGAGGAGCCAGCAGTCAGGAGGAGAGGACAAGAGAGATCGCTTGTAGAGGTTGTAAAAGTGTAAATAGTTCAATATGTATAGCATGTGAACCCCCCACCCCCCCCTTTTTTCCAACACTGGTAACACTTGTGAGTACTTGGAAAAATGTTGTTTTTCCTTTTTTTTAATTTTTGTAAAATAAATTATCAAACAAATTCAACTTGCATGTTTTATAATTTATGGCAATAACTGTGTTATACTGCACAAAAGACATTTTTGAGTTCTCCCTCCTTTTAGCCCACAGTAAATAAAAATGTGAGAGGAGCAAAAATCGCCCCAAAACTGCTCGGGGTTCTTGGGTCAGTGTACTTACAGGGAAGTGAATAAGGGGCACAGTCAGCAGCACTGAGACCAGGATGGCCAATCGAACCACCATCACCATGATGTCTCGAGGCAAATACATGTCGTAGCCAAGCAGCAGCTCAGAGTTCACATTGGCTGTGAGCCGGAGACAAGAAAAGAGTGAGGATACAATGAGAACAGATATGACGGCGCTTGGAAAAGCAGCTACGGTCAAGTGTGTCACCGCAGGCTTACCATAGAAGGTGAGGTAGCCGAACATGGCAGAAATGAGGTAAAGCAGGAGGCTGAGGCTAATGCTGACGTTGGCAACGTTCTGCATCCTTTTCTTAGTAGGCCTGAAAGACACAAAACATATTCACTGAGTGCAGTGCTAACACAGCTGGTGAACAATGGATCTTAAATTGCACAGCAGAAGTAAAGGTAAAGCTGAGAGGCTGCAGCGCTCACCGGTCCAGTTCACAGTAGATTGGCAGGATAGCCGTGTGGCACATGAAGGAGAAGGCCATGGTGGGGATGGCGTAGGCACTCTGCAACACACATCAATTAGAGTGCAGCTGTCATTAACAAATGATCGGTTTACAGTGTTACAGTGTGGAGGGCACATGGGTCAAAGATATGGTTTGTGTAGCAGTAATTGCTATCTGGGCTTCAGAGTGTGACGATGCAAAGTTAAGGAGTGAACTCTCCTGAGTACATTTATTCAGTGGATGCAAATATATGTTATTAAATACTCTGTTAGTGTGACTTCAAAGGATCTTAGTTCCTTATATACACAACTAAACCGTCACAGGTAAAGAGTGTCACTTGTCACCAGAGTCCTTCACAACAACTTCTCACTTGCCACCTCACAGGTTCTGCATGTGCAGCACAGAGAAAAGGGCTGGACTCATACACATACCTTACTGGAGATGACAAAGAGTTTGGGTGTACATTCTGAGTCAGAGGAATTTGATATCTGGAGAAACAAGGAGAGAAGAGAGGTGTGTTATTTCTGAGAGGAGCGGACTTCTGCAGTGTTGCTGGAAATGGGAGAAACGCAGAGCTGGATTCAAATGCCTGGCTTTGGAGCTAAAAGGAAAACAACCACCTAAGTAAACCAGGCCAAGTCTGAGGCTATACTACGGTGTGTATAATTCCAAAAGGCCAGAGGTCATTTCCAGACTGATGCAAGGTCGCCTGCACTTCCTTCCCCTCAGGACTGGCACCATTTACCATACACAGCTCTCTGCAGCCTCCTCTGGTCCTCATCAGACAGAGTCTACACTGTCAGTAAACTCTGTCTCCTGGGTTTCCCTCCTAATCCTGCAGCCATGACTGTCTGCTGCAGACTATCTACATCAGACTTGAGGTATCCTAAGCATGTGTGTCTGTGTGCACGTGGACAAGTGCAGAAGGAAATCGGGAGTTGTTGTTGTTACCTGGAAGGAGGCAGAAAGTGTAGTTATGTTGTGAGGCAGTGGGCAGGGGATGGACCACTTCTTCACCACAACCTGGAGAGGAGAAAACACAACATGTCAACCACAAGGAAGGATAATAATAATTACAATAAAAAGATTGTAAAGGGGTAAATTAAAACTCACTACAACTGCAAAGTACAGCATGAAGAAAAAGGCAACACTACTGGTGTAGCCCAGGAAGCCTGTTGGGGTCAGAGACAGATCGGGTGAGAAACAACAGTTCAAACTGGTCAGGGCAGCGAATGAAGACACTACTTGATCTACCTACAGCACTTACCAATTTTAGGCAACATTGACAGAGGAAGAACAACACAAAGCGTGACTAGGATCAGAAGCAACCTGCCATCTTCATACCAGGCATTTCTGGAAAACAAGTGGACATGAATTATTAAAAGGCCAAAGATGAATCCACCACAAAGCCACATTTCCCATCACTGTCTCCCTAGTCCTGCAATGGATGTCATGGATAGCAGAGATGAATCTTCAGTGCTTAAAAATGGGCCGGCTCTGGAAATTTGTCTCCATTTCGTGCTCAAATACAGAGCGACAGATTCATCATGTGGTACGAATTAAGGGCTTTAGCTCTTGCAAACCATAACAATTATGTAATTCACATGCAAACGTTGTGTCGCTCCGTCATTTGAGACCACATTTCACTTGCCGGGTCTTTGGAGAGGGGGAATAATATTTTCCTTTGCTGAGGGATAGCCTTGGCGGTTTATTCGGGATTTGGGAGCAAGAGGAGGAGGAGGGGCAGCTTTCGAGGTGACACATGTGGAAGGCATGCCGGCTCCGTTGGGGTCGGGGTCGGGTGGGAAGGGTGCTGCCTGGCGCTGCCGTATATTGGACCGCAGCGTGGGGTCATGAGGGACTGGCTCCACCACTCTTTATGGGGCTCCCACAGTCAGCAGCACCTGCTCTGACCACATCAACACCCACTGACCCCTGTTTGGCAGTTTCACAGCTGTGGCGTTACCATAGGCGCTGATGGATTTGTCTCTGCTTCCACACAGTTTCTGCCCCGTAACTGGATGTCGAGGAGACCTCTGCTCTGACCCCCCGACTCTCTCTTGTCCAATCACTTCTGCTCTAACCTAAGTTTAGCTGAAGCACTCGACCGCAGCTTGGCTAACCCCCTTCTCCACTCTTACAGACCATTACGCAGACAGAGGGATGTAGAAAAAAATCTCCACCACCAGCAGAATCCGGCTCGAGGCTTACTGTAAAGGCGCAGGATACCTAGACAACCCATGAAATGTGGAACATTTCACGCTATAACAAGATGCAGGATAGCTCTCAGTTAAGGTTGAAGCTTGACTGCCAATGAGTCAATCTCCACATAGTGTTGAAGATCAACATAAATCTGACCAATGCAGCACAGATCCACAGCTGTCCACGTCTTTGGCCTCATTACTGAGCTGAAACGCGACAAGAAACGTGAACAGGACATTTAGCCTGTTAACACAGACAAAGACTAAAAGATTGAGCACGACTGTGTTTTCGCTACAACAACTCGTTTATGTAGGCTTTGATGGAATTGAGTATGTGTCTGTTAACATCCCAAAGCCACTCATTAACAGAAATGTTTTGTTTCCCTCAGCAGTGGGCTGTAATTAGAATGGCAGAACTGATATCCCCTTGTATCAGTCTGATTCCGGGGAACATGTGCGAGAGATTTGGGGGTGAAAGGAGAGCGCTAACACAAAGCAGCTGTGTGTGGAAGAGTCAGATGTTGACGGATCGGACTGAGACCAGCTACAACTCTTGCTTAAACCGGTGTGGCCAATAATAAAGTGATAGAAGTTACATTCTTGGCCTGGGACTCCTCTGTGAGGCCAAGAAGCTGCAGGCTCGTCCACGAAGGCCAATGAAAAGATACAGACTGCTGATGATGGGTGACGAATGGCTCTCGATCATGAATACATTTCCTCTGGGCATGCTTCTGGCTATATAACACGGAGCACCGGTTCCCCTCCAATCGCTCACAGACAAAGTATTAGTAGTGTACTGTGGTTTGGTGAGAGGTCTTCTTCCATTGCATTATTCATACGTTTCTCATTGCCCTGCAAATTCCAGTTTGTGTAGTTTTGTGGTGCAGAAGTGTCAAACTTGACTTATTTGAGGGCCAAAGGTATAATCTACAACATCATGGGAATGGGAATGACTCATTCTTTATCTTAGTGCAGCTAATCTAAAAGAATGGTTTGGTTTTACCCGCAGCTGTGACAGATTCTGAACCAAACATCCTTATTGGTGACAGAAGGAGCTCACAGAGCTGTATACACCCACCCTGTGCTGTCTGGGCTCAAGAAGCTGGTGATGGCTGCAGGAAGCTCCGACTTCAAGATGAACAAATAGGATGACATGGCTGAGGGAAGAGAGGAGAAAAGGTTCAGGAAATGTGTGTTTTCTAAATCAAATTAAAAAAAGAACACAGTCAGACCAAACTACTAAATCATAAGCACAGCAGATGACTGTATGTTGCCACAAGTAATGCTAAATTGCTGTGAGGGTGGTGCGTGTTTTCCAGTGTGAGGAAATGGAGGGCAGGGTGGAGGGGGTACCACAGCTCTGAGTTAATGCAGATGGGTGGGGCAGGCAGCTCAAGGGGATCACGAGCAAAGCCCTCGGTGCAGAAGTGCAGACATTATGCAGATCTTCCAACTGCTGGAGACCGGGAGCAGCAGCCGGGATGAAGAAATGCAAAGGGTGGGGGGGGAATGCTAACAATAATGATCTCTGACGCTAATCCAGGTATTTCTCCCCCTGCTCCACCTCACTAGGAAACAGGATATTATCAGCCTCCGACGGGCTCCAACATCCTTCCACGGACAGCCAATCAGAGAGGGGATCGGGGTCACTTCCCGAGGGTCATACCAGCACTCAAAAACACCAGGAGAAAAATGGAAAAGAGGAGATGGAGATTGCACAAGGCATGGAGGACGTTACTGGTGGAATCGGGATACAGGTGCAGTGTGTGGTCAGTCATAAAGGGAGGGAATGTTAAGGGATTTAAATTTGTGAAGTGAGGCTGAGCCAGAGTTAGTTGGGACCTTACTGCCCCTGGGGCAGGTCTTGCGCTCGCCGTTAAATAAGCCTGGACCATAATCCCTCAGATCCTGTCTTTGTTTATAAAAGAAAATTCCTGCAATAACCCTCCAGCCCACACAGACAGAAGGACACTCACTCTGTGAAAAACTAATGCCATTTATAAGCACTAAAATCTGTCAATAAGAGGTTATTCTGACATGAACCATAAAAACAAAACTTTTCAACCACACAAACCCACACAGACAGAGATCACACACCAAGCATGATGCAATGGTTTAGCTTCATGCAGTTGGTTACAGTAAGCACAACACTTTGATGGGAATTCCTGGTGGGATAATACTTACATCTCTAAACAACAAAAGGCCCTTGAGTGAAGAAAAAGGATTGTTATTGCCCAAGTGGTTGGAAAACATATTCTAATAATAAGCATGCATGTAAAAATTCATTGGAAATCTGATGTAAACCTTCTGTGTGTGGTCAGCGAACAGTGGGAGAGTGTGTTCAACATAAGACAGAGCCACTTTTCATTTCATTATGAGCGAGGGGAGAGGCAGCCTGTGAGAGCCCTGGGCTGGTCAGTAATTAAGGTCAATTGGCCCATCAGGCTTTGGCAGTGCAGATGAATGTTTACCCAGAGTGAGGCTAATTGCACTCTTATAAAAGGGGCCCGGGGTGTAGACAGATGCATGGTGGAGTGCTGGCTCTCACACTCTCACACATACTGCCCCATGCTGGGAAAACCACAAACATACCAGAGGGCACAGCAATAATCCACTCAGCCGTGCCACTAATGACTGCAGAGGAGCGATCACCTCAGCTCTCCGCTATCTGAGGAGCGGCGTTTGTGGCCGACGGACGGATGGAGATGGCAGTAGGAGTGAGAGAGAAGTGGGGGGAAACAAAGGGAGGGGTCCCATTAGGTTACTCAACACTGGGTGGGTTTACCATCAGTGATCAATTAGATGAGAAGTCAGGTTTCAGGCTCAGGGGAGGGGGCCGAGAGGACAGCGGCTTCGTGGTCAAAGGTTATCAGGCAATCTGGATAATAGCCTTACAGGAAGGAGGGAGTGAAGCTGAGCACAGAGGCTTCTGATCACCAGTAGGAGGCACTATCTGCCTCCAAAATAAACTGACCATAGTCTGACCCTGCAGCAGTCTGCACCCTCTCCACCACTCTGCTTCTAAAAAACCACAAAATCAGTTTATGTCCAACATGTCAAAAATAATGTATGGAACTGTGCAGCGAAATGGGAGCTGACTTACCACCAATATTTTGGATGAGAATGGCAATTCCAACCAGAACCTAAAAAGAATTTTGAAAAGGTGGTTAGTGTGAATATGTTTCCTGGTCATGTTGACAGTGTAAGTGAGTCAATTTCTTTTTTGACAGGGCAAACTCACACTGATCCAAAAGACAACACTTACTTTTCCTGGTTTTTGCAAGGCTTTCCCTCCAAGGTCTTCATATGAATTGATACCTACAAGAGTCAAATCAAAAACAGACTTAGCTACAAGCCTGATTCCAAGAAAGTTGGGGCGTTGTGTAAAGCATAAATAAAAAGAGAATGCCATTTCCAAACAAACTGCATTTAAAGACAACAGTTTTACAAAGTGTTTCCAAGCCCATGTAGTAAGATCCGTTAGACAATCATGTGTTCACAAAGTGGTGAACCTCGCTCCATCCTCGCTTGTGAATGATTGAGCCTTTCCAGGACGCCCCATCATACCCAATCATGATACTATCACCTGTTACCAATGAAACTGTTTACCTGTGGAATGCTCCAGGTGTTTTTGAGTTTATGTCAAAAAGGATTTGTGAATGATCACATCCTGTTGTATTTATGTTTGACACAGCTTTCTGATTGAGTGTTGCACTCCTATATCACTGGGTTCTTGGTGGACTGTTTAATACATAAAAAATCAAAATCGATGCAGCAGGAGCAAAAATTGGATCTTTTTTTCTTCCATGCATGCTTCTTTCTTGTCAAAACTTGGCGCCTACATTACCCATAATGCAACTCAATTGCCAGTTCAGTCAGACACTGTGTGTGTTATGCACGTGCTGTCTAATGTAGCTTTGAGCTGCGAGCCTCAAACGCAGATGAGCAGCAGGCTGCAGAGGTCTGGGAAACTCACTTCTTTCTAACTCCACACCACCAGATTTATTTCATTTTCAAACTTGTAGCCTGCCCCAAGCAATGCTGACTCCAGTGACATCACTCGAGGCAATTCATCACACTTTCTACTCTGGCTTAACACACACAGGCACTGGTACTCTCTAAGGCCTGAAAACACACTTTAATGTTTGCACATGGTGGAGTTCCCCTTTCAAAGATGATCAAGAATCATCATAACATGTCTCAACCCTCAGGAAACTCTCATCAGTATTTGGGAGGTAATTGATCTGCAACAACCCACAATTATCTCTTTTTATCTTGTCAGCCCCCTTTTAAACATTAATTACACATTAACTGATCCAATCACAACTAAGAAGTGAATTAAGACAAAAACAAAGAGACAAAGATGCTCTTAGACAACATATCAGCCTGCTTCCCTGAACAATGATCTAATCACGAGGGAAGTAAGTTGGTAAAAAAAAAATCTGGATAAACTCACAGGCTGCGCTTATCTTAAGTTAGACTGCATGTCCATTGTTAGCCTCTCACCTGTTTGGTCACATAGCTTCAGAAGGAGATGTATAGAGTACGCCGCAAAGCTGGACACTATTATCAACAGGATGCTAGAAAGGAAAGATATACAGAGCATAAATTAGTGCACATGTAGTTGTGTTTATGTCTGATTTGTTTAAAACCCTGTCAGATAGTTAGCACTGTAGAAGAAATAACACCAGTCTTACCAAAAACCAACTATCCCAGTGCTAGCCATAGCATAAGCTAAACCCAGTATACCGCTGCCCATGATGGCATTCATCAGGTTAAACACAGAGGAGGCAAAGGAGGCTCCTTTGGCTCTGGTCGGCACAGATCCCTGCACACAGAGCACAGACAACATTTAGATAAAAGATAAAAAAGGGAAAAAATGAGCATGAAGACAAAGAAGCAGAAAACATCTGATTATTTCTGTAAGAGCTTCGAGAGAACTGCTCCTCACAGTATTAAGAACAACTGGCCATCCCTGATGATGGATGTCATGAAACAACACTGCAGTGGCACGTAGGATCAGGGAATGGAAATGGGAATGTATTGGGTGGGATTTGAGCTGCTGGCTGTGGGACAGCTGCCTGAGCTCAGGATAAGGGGAGCTGCCCAAACTGCTTGACCTCTCTAATATGGGATATCCTGGAGAGAACGAGTGGCAACTCTGGTGTCAGTGTCACAACAAGCTTGGATTGACCCAGAGGCCGCTGAATCCGCTTCACTCTGGGCTACAGCACCAAAAGACAGGAAGTCAACTATGACGCCAGATGGAAATAAAGACATGCTGTAATTATAACACAGCTAATTAAATCAAACTGACTGAATGTGACTTTTAAAATAATACACACTGGAAAATTAATAAACAAATGAATGTACTGATACAGATGTATTTATGAGAAGCTTATTAATGTTCAGGGTCACAGTGGGATAAAGCATACGCACGGTCACCAGTGGAGCACAGCTGTAACATACACAATCACTGCTCATCTCACCTGGTTTCTACTCTATTGTTTTCGCCGTGTGTTTGATTTGGTGATAGGATTCATTAAGATAACGTGTTCACAGCATGTTTTCCATGAGTGGTTCAATTAAGTGTATTTACATGACAATGGGTCAAAGTATGAAGTGCGTGGCTGTTTCTGCTGCCACCACTTCCTCTGAGTGTGTGTTTCTGACCACAGGGAAACAATACATGAATAAGACTGACTGATAAATCTAATCATGAATTAAGGTTACTGGCATGTCAGATTACTCATTACTACTGATGAGCCCTGCAAAAACACTACATGGATCCACATTTTGCTGCTTCTGCACTTCTTATGCAATGTTAAGATTAACAGAATCTGGAGAAGTCGTCTTAAAAACACCCTCATATCAATGTGTAAATCTGAGCCATTCACAGTCAAATGCTGAAGCCACTTCACAGATGATGAATAACAGAAGCCCACAGAGACTTAACTGGAATAATCACTGTTCAACTAGAAGACATCGTCTCAGTCTGAAACAGAAATCTTTGAGCTCACAGAATCAATCACTAGTGTTAATGCAGCCCAAAAACTATCATGGTCAGTGATAACGACACCATTGATATGCCTTGATAAGGCTGTAGCATGCACTGAGGACACCAGGGTCATGTCCTCTGTATTGCAGAGGGTGCATTTTAAGGCTGGTTCTGAAGTTCTTTAAACTGAATGCCTTTAAAAACAAGTAAGTGAAACTCAGACACGATAAAGGGATTTAATATGTAGACTTTGAGGGGCTCCCTCCAGAGCAACAGAGCATATTATATAACAGTTTTAATGGTATGAGTGGAGCTCATCATGAAGAGCAAACGGAAAGTGTACGTTAGAAATAAATAGAAATACAGACACATCCTCAGTGGAAAACAGTCATTTGACTACCATGGTGCCATTTCTGTTTTTGTCTATGAGTGCTGACAGAAGCAGAAAGTAGAGAGGAAACAGCTATTCAGAGCAGGCGCGTGATGTCAGAACAATTTGGACAAGTCAGTCAACTTCGTTTACCTGTGCAGGTAAAAGCTACTTGCTGCTGACGCTCACACGTTCAGACTGACGCTGTTTCTTAGCTGTGAAACACATGGTGCTGTCTGAGTACTTACATTTATTAATAAAGGTGTAGTTTCGTTGCCTTCGGCGTCCCCTGCGGCGCACTCACTGTACAAATCTGTGTCTGGATTTCCACTGACGCTCATTTTCTCCTCTCGAACACTTAACACACAACCGACAAAAAACAAACTCTTCAAACTCCTCACTATGTTAGCGCTACGACGGAGAGCTGCAGTTACGAGACCATCTCCTCTTAAATCACTTTTAAACGATCTTCTTATCAACCTGTCAGCTGCCGACTCTTGTTGTTGATCACTCGTCACGTGCCCCACCTTTCCGTCGCATTTTACACGTCATAACGAGACTGTCCAATCAGAAAGCCACTCTCCGCTGGTTTGACCAATCACCAGTCGGCATTGGTCGACTACTGATGACGCTACTGGCATGCCGGAGAACGGAGGATGTTGAGGTGAGCTCTGAATGTGAATTTTCTCGAAAATAATAGCATAAATTAGTATTTATTTCATCCTAAGATGGTCAGTTGTATTTAACATCACACACAGTTAACAGTTTTGTTGTTTTTGTTAAACTTTTTGCTTCGTAACAGCAGCTTGTTTGTCATTTCAGGCGTCTCTCCAGAGTCTTTTCACCTATTCAAAGTCAAAGAAACCTAAAAGCTGCCGTTGTGCACCGGAGCCTCTGCTCTGCTGCCAGCGTTGCTCTTAAACCCATAATGGAGCCTAAACTGTACCGACCCCCTCCAGAGGTCCGGGGTATGACCTCTCTAGACCGTGAGGCCTTTACACAGACTATTACTGTCCCCGCTCTACGAGTGCCGACCGGGGTCCTAAACAAAGTGGTGAAGAGCCTGAGAAAGTCGGCCATCCAGCGCCCAGGGGTGCCCAGGGTAGTACAAGCTAAAGAGGAGAGTAGTGACTTTCGTTTATTCCTGTTGGACCCCCACAAAGTGTCCTCGCCGAGCTGCTTCAGCGAGGCTGAAGCCGAGGCTCTGAGGTCGTTTGGCGTCGCCGAAGAGCTGCAGCGCTACGAGCTGCAGCTCACCTATCACAACCTGAAGAGTGAGGAAGTGCTGGAGGCTGTGCTCCCCCAGGGTCAGGATGTGACCTCTGGGTTCAGCCGGGTGGGACACATCGCACACATGAACCTGAGGGAGCACCAGCTCCCATACAAGAACCTCATAGGTGAGAGGCACATGTTGGAACAGAATAACAAACAGATGTGTGTTTGATTTATTTAGGGTTTAACATGTCTGTATTAAGGTTTTCAGTCAGATGTTTCTTACTGTGTCCTGTTTCTTCATAGCAGATGTTTAGCAAGTTACATTTCATGCAAAGTTGAGCATAGATTGTACACTGCTGTGCCTCAGTGTAACTTAAATGCACTTTTTTGACATTATAACAAAACATTTAACTCTGTTGCATTGAAGCGCTGCAGTGTGATGACTCTTTCCTCCTTAAATAGGCAAATCAGCTCAACTGTGACTTGCTATCATGTGAGCAATCAATTCTAAAGGGGAATAAATGTTTCATCAGTGCCCTCCAGTCCAGTTTTGGGCTTTTTATCAGCTTCCACAAAAAACATCTTGATTTCCAATTGTACATAAATTGCATAATGTGCAAACTGATATCCAGATATCTGCCATTGTATTCCAAATATTTTATTGTTACTGGTATAAACACAGATATTACATGTAAAGCATAAAGATTTGTGTTTATTATATTTTCATCCTAAATTCCTTTAAGTGTGTAATTTTCTGGACCATTGTGAAACACAGAAAAGATCTGAAGAGAGGTCACTTTCATGGCTAATTTTGTGTCTGTTTCCACTGCAGGTCAAGTCATCATGGACAAAAACCCCGGTGTTACCTGCGTGGTCAATAAGACAAGCATAATTGACTCCACTTACCGCAACTTCAAGATGGAGTTACTAGCTGGAGATGAGAACATGGTCGCCAAAGTAGGTTAAACCACAAATGTGCTATTATTTTGTGGTAATGATACACACATACTTACTTGGTATTATACTTTTGTAGTGATTCTCAGATCATTGCCTGATGGGTGATAGACTCTCCTTTGTCTGGGCTGCAGGTGAAAGAAAACGGGATGACGTACGAGTTTGATTTTTCCCGTGTATACTGGAACCCCCGGCTGAGCACAGAGCACCAACGTGTGGTGGAGCTCGTCAAACGTGGGGACACTGTGTTTGACGTGTTTGCTGGCGTTGGACCCTTCGCCATCCCAGCTGCCCGCTCAGGTGCCAACGTGTTGGCCAACGATCTCAACCCAGAGTCCTACCGATGGCTGCAGCACAACTGCAAACTCAACAAGGTGGAAAACAAAGTCAGAAGCTTTAACCTGGACGGCAGAGCGTTCATCCAGGGAGCTATGAAGCAGGAGCTGCCTGCGCTGCTGAAGGGAAAAGCTGGTGTTCATGTAGTGATGAACCT
This sequence comes from Chaetodon trifasciatus, assembly GCA_037975065.1. Lineage (NCBI taxonomy): Eukaryota > Metazoa > Chordata > Actinopteri > Chaetodontiformes > Chaetodontidae > Chaetodon > Chaetodon trifasciatus. The sequence continues at coordinate 5,073,720 of JBBMOE010000021.1, forward strand.
GCCTGCCTTGGCTCTGGAGTTCTTGGATGCATTCAGAGGCCTGCTGCACCAGGAGCCTTCCTGTGATGAGAGCCTACCCACAGTGCACTGCTACGGCTTCTCTAAGGACGACAACCCAGAGACAGATGTGGTGAAGAGGGCTTCCCACAGTCTTGGATTCCCTCTGGAGAACCGATGCTCTGTGCATTTTGTGCGTAATGTAGCACCCAACAAAGATATGATGTGTGTGACATTCACAGTCCCTAAAGAGGTCCTCTTCAGCAGCGATCATGAACAATCAGGTGAGAATTGATTAAACAGTGAGGAATTTAGGAAGAAATTGGCAGCTCTTTGAAAAGGAGAGTACAAGATAACTGGCTTGCTCAGTTCTTAGAAACACATTTTTTATGTCATCTTATTTTTGTGTATTAAATTTTACTACTCAGAGTAGAGCTGACACGATTAGTCAAGTCATTGCATTGCATTTTGGATTGTTAGTCTGACTAATCAAGTAATGTGAATATCAGCTTCAGCTCTAGAAATTCATGATGGAAATCTCTCGTGGTTCTGACATTTCACTATGTTGATTTACTACTTACTAATCTTAACTTCAAGCATTCACACTGTGACTGTTGTTGTATGTGCTGTGTGTGTATGTTTTCACTGTACTACCAGATGGGCCAAAGACTACTCTCCAGCTTGGTGGACAGCAAAGTTGTACATAATTCAACTCTAAACAGATTTTGTTTATCCGCAGAGCCTTCAGCAGAACCGGCCCCAAAGAGGCAGAAGTGCGACGAAGCTACAGATTGAACATAATCACCACATCCACCCGTCACTGTAAGGAACGCCAGGGAACATTCGGGTCCAGGAAATCTGAATTATTCTTTTTATTTAACTGATGCTTTTATTACAGATGTTGTTGCGTCTTGTCATAAGAAATCACGGCTGAGCTCTTCAGTAACTGACTTCCTTTTGTTAACACCAGAATGTATTAGTTATTATTATGCAGAGCTTGATATCACATGTCCTAAATTGTTTCATTTTTAAATAAATCTATAAAATAATGGACAGATTCTCAGTGTTCATTGTGATTTATTTCAATATAAAATTAACACAAAATATAAAAAGACATACACACCTTGACCAAAACAATCAGTCAGAGCATTGTCCACTGACCACAGTGGCTTCTGCGCTCTCCACGGTGGCAGCAGTGTGGTTTTTATAGTCCTTTTAGTCACGTTTCTATCCAGTGGCTGTTGTGCTGTTTGAGCTGTGGGTGTGTTCAGCCTTTCACAAGGAAGAGCCCGCTGAGTGCGTCTTGAACCGCTCGATGACAAGCCAAAGCTGAGGTGTATCCTCCAGCTGTGTCCTGAGGCATGGCAGCCCGCACGTGGTTCAGATACCTGAGAACACACCGAGAGCCCTGGTCAGTTACAACAGTGAGCTATTTTGTAAATAAAGTGACTGACTGGCAGCCATGAGAGCTGGTTTCAAAAGTAGTTCCTGTGAGTGTAACTTGAGTATAAGTTTATTCTTCATTAAACCCACACTTGAAGTTATTTTTTCTGGCTCTCCGCGACCCTTTGGCCCTTTGATGAGATCAACGAAGACAGACGTACCCATACACTAACACTGGAACACCTTGTGCCTAAAAGCCTCTCCAACGTGGCTCTATTAAAGTATTATGGGTGTCTTTTATTTTTTAAGTGCTTACAGATGTGTCCTGCCAGAGCCCCTTTTCAGGTTCTTAAGCGAAGGCAAAAGTCACTGTTTATTTTCACATTTGGGCAGAGACAGAAAAACAGTCGAGCTGTTAATTTAGTCTCCACATCTTGTCGCCACAGTGAAAGATGCCCCTCTCCTTGTGAGTTGTGTGTCTATGGGGGGGTTGACCTGTGTCCCCCCCCCCCCATTCTAATCCTTCCTCCACTGTCAAAAAGTGCTCAACGGGGGAGAAACCCGCACACATGTTCTGTTCTGCTTTCTTGTAGCATCTGACTACAAAGCTACAAAAGCAAAGTCCTCCAGCAACTGAGACAACACGTAGCCTTGCCTGCCAATACTGCCTGCCCCTCCACCCCCCACCCTGCAGAAATCACAGTCCTGGCAGAGAGGGCTAAAGCCCTCACACGAGTCTGGCTTTGTTGCCCCTGTTCCTGTGAGCCGGGGAAACTTCAAAGTGAAACGGAAATCAAGAGCACAGACAGACTTCTGTGATTTCTGTGCCCATTCAAGCTGCTTTACAGAGTAACCCAACACCTGTGTGGAGGCACACAGAGACTGAGAGTCGAGGTGTGTGTGTGTGAATGAGAGATGGACAGGAAGAAAAAGGTGTTGGTGAGAGTGCACGCTGAATAGATCATCTCATGCTTTGGTGTTTTATGATTCTACGAGGCGCTTTGTTTGCAACGCAGTAAAACCTTCGCTGAAAATAAAAGTTGAAACATATTCACTAGCATGTCTGTGACATCAACGCATGGAGTCAAACACTCATGAATATCACACAAGATGACCTTGTTTTACAATGGGCAGTGAAAGTGAGAGGAAGAGCAGCAAGAGATGTCAGTCAGATCTTGCACACAAAGACCACTCATCACCCACTAGAGAAACAACACACAAGTTCAAAACAGGAGGCCCAGTGATTAATAATAACTTCATTAGGCCCAAGCTGCTGTAGCCTGTCCTTCAGAGCACTTGAGGGAGGTCTTCTCATATGGCTTCCTGCATCAGATGAGTGCTATCTATTGATTATATTGTACTGGGCCTTTTTAATGGTGAAAAAAGTGGGCTATTTACAGCCTGGCTAAGTCTGCTCTTCCTGCTAATCTAATCCCCAAGCTACTCATGTGGTCATTCCTTCCAAGAAAGCTGAGAGCTCTGTGTAACTTTATACCTGCCTGCCCCTAAGGAGAGAGAGAGAGAGAGAGCAAGAGAGCAAAAAGAGAACATGAAGCAGAGGGAGGAAGAGGGTGAGTGGAGTAGGTGGGGGGTGGGGTGGGAAGCAGAAAGAGGAGGGAGGATATGAGGTGAAATCACCTTTGGGTATCATCATCACAAACCCTCTTCTCTTAAAGCAACCCTGTCTGCCCTCTGCTCACCCCTAACACCCGAGGTTAGTTCAGTTCTGCTCCATTAACTTAGTGCCTGTATCCGCACCTTCCTGTAAAGGCGAGTCACATACATGTACACACACACGAGCGGCCAACGACGCTCGTGAAGCTGAAAGATAAACCCAACTCTTTTCACATGACTGTACTTGACGATGCTGAAACATTAAGAGTGGACTGATAACACCTAAGACGTGCAACAACTTGAAGTGCATTAAAATGTGCAGCACGCTTGCCTCTAAAAACAGGCAGGCTCTTTACACAGCCTTCAATCATAAAGCCAGATACAATACACACACACTATACCCCTCTGAAACAGACGCTCGGAGCCCCTCTGACGCGACTCTTTCACTGTTTGTACTCACACTTTCCACACCCTCCCACCACCCCCATCCCGTCTTTCTCCCTTTCTCTCTGAGGACTGGACTGCCTTTTGTTCGCAGGGCCGTGAAACCCAAGCCGTTTCGGCCGGTAACATCTTTCACTCTCCGGGCCCCACTGGAGCATTAGCTGCAACTTGATATGGGTCTTTTCAAAGCCTCATATTATTGGGTAAATATGGGTCACTTTGGACTGGCCCATTATGTCGCTTGGGGGGGGGGGGGGCGGGGGGCGGGAAAAGACGAGTGCAGGTGATGAAGACAACTGAATGACACAGTATGACAGTGTGCGTGTCAGACTGCAACTGCCACATGACTATATGACAGGGGTTTTCCATCAGTGTGCATACTCAAAGAAGTGATCTATGTTGATATCTTCCTTCAGCTTAAACATCTTATGTGCATGAAGTGCTGCAATATTCATTTGGAATCAACAGTAGCATGAGTGTCAAAGTTAGATTTTTTTTGTATTCTCGAAAGCAACGTATAATCTAATAATATAATAGAGGACAAAGCGCTTGCATTATTTTTCAACCTCTACTCATACCATCTGCTACTACCCATTTCTTTCAAAAAGCCATGTGCAGTTGGATCAAAACTGTTGAGACCTAACAGCATTTTTCCACTTGGGTCTGGAACTTTGAATACCTGGGCAATGTCTCCTGCTAATGCTAATAACGGTCAGAGTTTTTCCTGATGGGATCCTGAAAGTATTCCCCACTCTAGCTGCCTGGAAAACACCACGCAGCTCCATCTCTAATTCAAAGTGAAAAGATAAGTGCCGAAATGTTCCGGCGGGTTCTGCGTGATTTCCAGCTGGGAATGTGTGGCTCCTCTTTGTGTTTGGATCGGCGACGATGCCGTGGAACAGAGGGTGTTTGGGTTCTTCAGGGAAACGGCTGCAAGGTTGGGACTCCGGAGGGAAAACAGCAGACATAAGACGGAGGTGCAGGCTGAGTTGGGCCTCTTGTCTAGACTCCATGTGTTGGCTGGAATTGGATTAAGAAGAGCTGTGGAAGGCCGGGCTTGATGGAAAAGAAAAGAGGCCTGTAATTCTACAATAGCTATTTCAGCAAGCAGACACTTAATCAACATACAAACCACAGAGCAGACGCGCAGGACAATGGAGCAGTCTGAATCAGTCTTAAACAACGCTCACTGTAGAATTACTGTATGTGGTTTGGCTGCTTTTATACTGAACATTCCTGTTTATCATACAGCAAGTTCAAAGAAGCTAAACTGGCTCCTTCAATGGAACAGAAAACATAAGGCAATATCTGAACCAATGGGATTTTCTGAGAGAATCCATAATTTCAAAGGTCTGTACGGCATTTTTCCTTCAAAGCACTGGCCTGAGACCTGGCCTCAGCTTGGCACCTGTCTGCTTTCACACCACCCTCAGTGATCCGGGGTCAGCATTTGTTTTTACCTTTCAAAGGATGAGAGGCTTTTTGGATTCAGCCTGTCGTCAGCATGATTCATGACCCAAACAGGGTACTCTGACTTTCAGGCAGTTGGGAAATACGCTCTGCTGAATCAAAACTGGAGGGAAAAATGAAATCTTCAAAGATTTATCAATAAAAGCTACCCTACCTGACACTGCTCCAAGGACTGAAGCCTCAATAGCTCTGTTTCTTAAATCGAAGGAGCTTAGACTGGTGTGTTGAGTGCACAAAGAGGGCAGCTGTCAAGCACAGGGCATGCTATATCTGAACAGAGGCTGCCCCATACTTCTGAAAGGCCAGTCATGAGGCTGCTGGATGGCAGTGTGAATGTCCGGAAGCCTTCCTTTAACGCTCTGCTCCAGCAGCGGTTGAGGATTCCTGGCCTGGAAATGATGTGGGAGGCTGGGGGGTGCAGAGCCACACACCTGCCAGATGATTTGTCATTATAGAGGGGTCAGCACTCAGCTGTCACCCCCTAATCACCCATCCTACCCCTCAAGTCAGCCCCCCTTCACCCCCCAAACTCCACTCCAGTCCTCCAAAAACACCCCCTGCATTCCTCAGGCAGCTCCGGTTTCACTCACAGCACCGCTACCCCATCTGCCCCTCCTTCTTACACTCTGCCCTGAGAGAAAATGTACCCCTGTGAGAGACACAGCACACTGAGTGCATTGTGTGGATGTGCAATGTGTGCTTATGCCCCATGTGTGTGTCTACACAATTCAAATGTGTGTGAATACATGTTTATCTAAGGGCAGAGCTGTTTGTATCGATAGCGACGGTGAACGGATGGAGCAGAATTTTACCAGTGGAGAACGTGTGAATTGGCCCAGGCTGCAGTCCAGAAACAAAACCCCCGCAGACAAGCCAAACACAGAGGGCTCTCACAGGTATTCTATATCTGTCAACAGCAGTCTTTCATCTCCACGGGTCATAGGTCACACTCTTTTCCACTGAATGCAGCTTCCTCTGGGACGTGCGAGTGTGTGAGACAGATCCTCAGCCATTAGCCTACCCACTGTCCACAAGATTATCTCAAGTTGTACACTGTGAGTGTGTGTGAGGGGGGCTCAAAGCGGTTACATCATATCCTCACGCGCAAACAGGACCCTTATCCATTATCATGCGTCTTATCATCACCACTGACGGGCTCTGCATCCCCAAAGAGAGGAGGAGAGGGGAGGTGGGTATCGCTAACACTTAGTTAAGGGGAGAACATGTTTAGAGTGTTAACAGAAGCTTTGGGTGACACTTGACATTAACGCTTATAGAAATACATTCTCATGTGGAGTGACTGACAACCTGCAAGTTGTCCTCAAGAAAGCGGCTCATTGGTGTCAGTGATAATGACTATGGGGTACATTGTTTTGTGTGTATGAAAGACAGCATTGTGGAGGTGCTTACGAAAGAGGCCTATTGTGCTGCTGCTTGTGCCCAAATTCAACTTCACTTCCTGGTCCAAGCATCACCTGTCATTACTCATCCAGGGCTCTCTGTGTCTTGGCCCTGCACCTCCTCTGTCTAACCTGATGGGGGCAGTAGAGGCTGGCTGACTAGCTGGACCACTGGTTTCACACCTAACCACAGCAGCCTGTGGGCTTAGAGAGACATCACACACCCCGCTAGCCACTTGATATAGAGAGCATCTTTCTTTCGTCTCCTGAGCTGCCACTTGATAACTCTGCCCCCTGGAGAGCTTCGAGGAAGGAGGAGGGGGGCAAAGCAGACTGGAGAGGGAGGATAATGGCATGACATCAGTGTCATCGTTAACCAAATGGGGCCGTAAACAATGGAGGGACATATGCTGTTCAGTGAATGGCTGTGAGCACAAGGCACACCCATACACACAGCAAAGGAGCACTGACAGTTAGATGTAACATTCTGGGAATAGAGCACTGATACAGAGAGGAAGAATAGAGTATTCTCAGGGGGGGAGGAGGGGGGTTGCCTCCACAGGTATCAGTTACTGAAGCACCTCAAGCACTGGGGAGAAGCAAAGAGGATTTCAATTAGGGAGAAAGATGGGAAAGGAGCAACGACAGGGATGGAGGGAAAACAAAAGGCAGGGAAAGGTAAAGCAGGGGGAGGGTGATAATTCATACATCATAGTGGAGAAGTACCTCCTACCATGAGGTGTGCATGGCAAGTCCCCACAGACAAGACCCACATGATGGGAGTTTGTTTTCTTCCTGCAGCTCTTAAGAGGGGAAAATGAGCCAGCTAATCCCCCTGTACATTGCCAGGCCCTTTGCCCCAGGGGTGAGGAGCAGGGGAGAGGCACCGAGTTCAGGTCTGTTGGTGTTTGTGTGGAAAACACACACAAACCGAGTGTGGGCATAGTTATGAATGCCATCAGACTCAAAATCCAAGCATGTAAGCCTAGACAGCGTGGGGCTGCTTTGCAAACCTCTACAGAGATCAGTGTGTTAAAATAGTCAGGAGACATCACTTCACCCTCCACTGGCTGTTGACCGTATCGCCTCTAGGCTGGGCCACAAATAAACCTGCAGGCGGAGATGCTGTTAGCCTCGGAGTTCCCTGCCCACTGGTGTCTCCTTCACTGGCAATGGCCTGCTTTGGCCCAGCCTGGGTTCATCTTGGGAGGAGACTGCTGGTCTGTCTGGCACACAGCCCACAGAGGGAAAACAATAACACTAAAAGCAGACCTCTTTCAGATGACCAGAATACACACAAGATAAATGCTTCTCCCTCGCAGTCATTCTGTAATGCTCCCTCTGTTTCCGTTCTTTGGGTCAGAAATGACTCATCCACAAGTAAAAAGCCTCCAGTCAACTAGAGCGTGTGCTTATTTTGACTCATACTTCAAGAGAAGATCAATATTTGCAGAGATCTATGGGAGGGAAAACAATAGTGATCTGGCCTCCACCAGCTCTGTCTGTTAATGGTCTGTTTACAGAGACAGACGGGATAATGGCCTGGGTGGGGGCTGGTGGAGAATCGGACAGTGGCCACACTCCACTCTGTTTCTGATCAAGTTAGTATCGAGGAGAAGAAGCGCCTACAGTACACGAAGCTGAGAACCAAAGCGAAGAATCAAAGTAAAGTGATGTGATGTCCTGTGGATAAAGACGGGGCATCCATTTGACAAGAGACAGGTTTGCAAGTCAAATAGCTGGACTAGGATCTCCACACTTTTATAATGCCTGCACTCTCTTTTGGCTATGCAAATTTGAAATCTGTGAGCCCCATGGCTGCAGTCAAGCTTTTAGATCTAAGCTGTGGAAACACTTAAATGCTCAGAGAAGCACTGCATTGAAGTCTATAGTTACTGGCTATGCTGGATCTGGTAACACAAGACACTGACACGCGCAATGAGTGTGTAGTGTGGAAGACAGGAGGATATCAGATATCTGAGAGACCAAGTTCAGCTTTAGGTCTTGGTTATGGTGGCAACCCCAAAGTATTTGAGGGAAAGCCCTGCTGTTATGCAAGGGCCGAATAAACCCTCTTCCCATAAATGATACTATTTGGCAACGTCACAAAATATCTTAATTGTCCGAATGAGAGCAAAATATGTGCCTTGAGACATTATCTAATAGTAGTAAAAGTAGATCAAAGACTGGTGCTCTCGAGCGAGTTCATCTGAGGTCATGCAAACTGGCGCCTCAGTCTCCAGCTCATAACTTAAGCATCAAAGCTGTGTTTGTGTGAGAGTGAGTACATGAGTGCATGACGATTTGGGGCCAAGAATACGAGACCCGTCTCTCCAAGGTGCCATCACTCTGCTCCTGTCAGTCTCAGCACTTTGACGTCCCGGTGCTGCACCTCAGGTCCCCCCACGGTCAGTGACCTCTGATCCCCACCCCCCCTCCCCGGCCCTTCCAGGCCCATCAGGCCCATCAGATGGATATGCGCCCTGCAGGGATCAGAGAACCTGGGTTACATGGAAAAGCTTTTCATGGCCGTTTTTTTACAGACTCCTCTGAAGCGCTTGTTCTCTGCATATTGAGTGAAAAAGAAGAATATCATGGCTGACTTGCACTTTCATCACAGAGTGAGAGGGGAAAGCAGGGGAAGGAAAGAATGATTTGTATGCAATTTAAACCTCATATACTCTAATTTAGCGATGGCAGAAATGGATTCAAGAGTACTCTATGGACCATGTTTAGTGGTCCTGCTAACTCTCAGAGCCAAATCCGGGGTCACTGGTAGTGCTCTTGGCCTGCTATGCCAGAGCTGGAAAGATGGAGAGCTCAGACCTGGAATCAGGCCAACCAGGCAGGGGTAGGCTAGCAAACCCGGTTGCCAGGAACTGTGATGGCACCACTAACTATTCTGGATATCTCCCTCCCACAATAGCACTTAACATGCAGAATAATCCAACACACAAACAAACAAACAGATACACACACCATTCACATAAACACGCAGACGCCAAGGGATGCTTGGAAGGCTAAAGAACACAGGCAGGAGGAGAGCATCACTCAGAGACCCATTAATCCCTGGCTCCCTACCAGAACAGTGAGCAGGCCTCAGTACATATTAAACATAGCTAGTATATATATGTGTGTGCAAGTGATTTATGTATTACTTCTGTGTTTCTATGTGTACATATGTCCATACAAAGATTGAGCCACTTTGAATGAAGCCTTCCGGGCAGTTACCAGGGGATGATGACTGGCTCTTCTCTGTGTTTATGAATGAAGGTCACAGAAAACTACCCATTGGTATTTAACTAGTTTGTCGCTAGTTGTCTGTTTTGGGGAGCGAAAGTGCTCTGAGGACTACTTCCTCGTGCAGAGAAGTGCATCCTCAGGAGAGGAGCTCTAGACTAAACACTCTGCTCATTCAGCTGCTCCCCTTCACCCCACCGACAATAGACGATACTTGACAAGAGCTCCCAACAGAAAACCTCACTTTTTCCACCAATTATAGAAAGAAATGCGGAGTGGGGGAGGAGGCAAAACTTCATAATATTATACACACTGGCATTTGGCGAAGCGCATTGAGCAACCTCTGTCAGAGAGAGATGGGCTAATTTCAGGGCGACCTGTGCCAACACAAACAACTGTTCTGGCTAGCTTTCATTGTCAGCACTTGAGGTTTGAGTTGAATTTTTCAACGCTCCGCAGCCAATTTCTCTTTCCCCTATTTTTCCCCCCCATATGATTTGTCCTTGTCCAAGATCCCAGTCAGTCTTTCATCGCCTACGCAGTCAGAGCTTAAAAAAGTATTCATGTAGAGAACAAACTCAGACCCAGATGCTCATCTACACACACACAAACAAAAACAAAAATAGAACGTATATTTTTCTTTTAGGTCGTCAGCGTGTGTGAGTTCATGTACTTAAACACAGACCTGATTTAACTATAACGCAGGCATGACTTCATTGGTGTTGTGCATTTTGATGTATGCTTCCATTAAGGTTGTGTCCGTCAGCAGGCGCAGGGTCGGCGTGAGGAGGCGGGAGTTAGAACAGCTACCGCTTCGTTCTGTGTGTGCTGGGATTCATATCACAGCCATGTCAATGTAAACATCATATGTTTCTGTTTGTGTCTCCAGAGCACTATTTACTTCTCCTTTGATTTTGTTTATCAAAGGCTTTTACTGTTCAACATAAAAGCAAGGAGCCATGGCAGGATATTTGGAGCACAGGCTGCAATGTTACATTCATAGTCTACTCATAATTCTTACGGCTCACGCATCGCTGTGGGTACGTGCCAGTCAGTGAGATGGACGGTGCTTCACTACATTACAGAAACTTCACGCAGTCTTATCCTCGGTGGCAAAGCATATGCACCTTCGCATGTCAGGGGAAGCGAGGGTGGGAGTGGGGGGTGTAGATGTTGAGGGGGAAGCTGAATGGGCACTTTTGGAGGCCCCTGTTGCCTGAACATGCAGCCTTTACTCTGCTCCAGTATTGAGGCAGCTGTCTTTAATATAAGAGCTCAGCTCAGCCCATATTTATTCAGGTACAGCTGACAGAGAGGGAGAGACAGTGAAAGAGGCGTGGCCCTTCTTTTTCCTGGCAGCCGTGCAGCACTCCTGCGGTTTTTTGGGGGGCAAAGGGACAAGGCGAAAAAGACACAGACACTGAGACAGAGGGAGAAGGAGAGCGGCACACAAGAAAAGAGCGAGCTGTAACAAAAGTGCATGGCTCCAGTCTGTCCTATGTTGACTGGACATCCTGTGCGAGAGACTAGCCCCAGAGGCCCTGGGCCACAAGGGAGGGGGTGTGTGAGCTCAACTCTCCAGTCTCACTTGATGGCCGTGTCCAAGACAAATCACCAGTGGTGCTGCTGTCACCGTGGGCCTTGACCAAGACAAACAGCCGTGTTTTAAAATAAGTACCTGCCCCCTCACAGCCCCTTTCACCTCATCCACACTCAGGCACATCCATATCTCCACACGTTCAAGCATATTCCCTTCACAGGTCATAGGACTGGGGCCGTAGTCCAATGCTCTACACTGGGGACTCACTTTTCACCCTCTCAACGCTGTCTGCCTTCTCTCTCCTCTGCACACACACTTGTGAATATTTACCACATCACACACGTTCCATTGTGGCCAAAATGCTGGGACTGCAATAACGGGGGTGAGTGTGAGTGTGTGTGACACAAAAAATATGGCAGGTTTGAGGGACACCGTCTGTATGCATACGTACGTGCAAGCCTGATCGTCTATGTATATCTGAGCTTGCATGCACAAAACCTCAAACTTAGCTGAATCACAAACTGCCAACCGCGCAGAAGAGTCAGCACAATTCCTTGCTTTTACTTAACAGCACATTGCATCTTGGGAGTTGTGGTTTGTCTGAAGGGGCCTGTCTGTGTCGCTGCCTGCGGCCTGCACCAGTGGGACTGGTGTTCCTCACTGATCTGAACCTCATTTATCTCTGTGGCAGAGCCCTTCCTATCCAGCACCGGTCCTCCCGGACCCCTGAACTGCTGACACCACCCCCATCCTCTCTTCCTCCTCCTCTGAGCTCCAGCATGCGGCAAAAAATGTGAGATGTGTTTCATCTGCATATTGATCAGCCTGGCCAAAAGAAGTAGGACCTCAGCACTTCACTGAATACATAATGTAAATAAGTATCAGTTATTCTGCTTAAACTCTCCTGCAATCCTTTAAGGAAAACGTTTCACCTTAAGTAGGTGATTTTCCAGGTAATTAGGTGAATGTGACTGTGCAAAAAAGTCAATACCAACTTTTATCTGAAGAATAAAGAAGAATAAACTAGGAATCCCTTATCCAAAACATGCTGACATAATGTTCAAATCCGCACATCTCAGCCAAATGAAGGTTAGTGTGGGGGTGAAGCAGTGCTGAAAGTCAATGAGCTCGCCCAAAAATAAAATGACCCCGTTTTGCTTCTGTCACCCAATAAAAGCGGGCCGTTCTCAGTGTGTGGGCAGGCTTTAGTGCCAGCCAGTTGCAGCGCAGATGGCTAGGCGCTGGGCTGTCTGATGGATCGCTTACATTCGGCGAGGACTGGACCAATGGCGTCGTGGATTGATTGGCCCAAAGGGGCCGTCGGGGAAAGCACTTCCTGTGTGTGTTAATGGACACTCCTAGAGAGGCACTGTGGCGGCTTGTGGCAGGGTGATGGTTGTTTCTCCCCCTCTCCCTCTCTCTCTCCCCCTCCCTCCCTCTCGCTCTCCCCCTCCATTTGCTTTCACTCTCCCAGTTAATCAGAGGAGAGTCAAGAGAGACGAGCTAGGCTTCCCAAGCAGGCAGACTTTCCAGCAGCTTTCTAAACCTACTATACCAAAGCCTTAACAAGGCACTGCTGTAGCTATGTTTATGAATAATCACTTTATTTTACACGTCCCATACTTTCCTAGAATTTCCTAAAAAAGAACTGTAAACTGATAGGAAGGTCCCTGGAGGCCACTTTTTTTAAATTTTGTACCAATTATAAGGAAAATTATTTGTGATTAATTAAAAATTTAATTTGGCACAACTTATTAATCTCAACAGTATCAGAATTTTGTCTTTTTTATTTTCTAAAGCCTACTTGGCGACAAATTATATAGTTCTTTCCCGGAAAGAACTATGAGCAAATTATGGACCCATTGTTGGCTATTCTTCAATGACTCAACTTGACAACTTTGCTCATCTTTAGGTGAAATTAAAAGTCATAGTTAGTATGGGTCTGAGCTGAAAATGCCACTGTCTCTGTCTGCGGTGGATGTATGAGCATGAGTGTGTGAACAAATTTGTACCCGTGTCTGCCCAGCTGCTCCAGTTCAGGCACTGGGGGTCCGTAGGTTTCAACCTGAAGGGGCTTGTAGTGGTACAGAGTTTCTTCTATCCTGGGCAGAGGCTGTAGAGACACCGTCTGACGCTAAAGAAGAAAAAGATAGAGTGAGAGAGAGTGAGACAACAGTCAACAGAGGACAATAATCTTCATTGTCTCAGTTTCACTGGAAACTATGGCGATGGCACAATCAGGATGACGCCAACAGAAAAAACAATTTGGAAAAGGCTTAATGTCAATCAAAGAGGAGCATGAACAACCACCAGTTCTTGACCAACTGGTTTGGAAATAGGAGTTCTGTCTGACAACATTTTCACTTTCCCCAAGTACTCCTGGCTGGTAGAGAAACCTAACTTGGACAATGACTGAGCATGTTTTTAGCGGTCAACACTCTAACCATACATGCACAACTATTCCTGACGGAAATAAAATAAGGGAGAACTGGGGTTGGGCTGTGTTAGTTGAACACGATCACAGAGTACACTATATAAAACTCCATGTGGCAGAACATTGACCAGGCATATGTATGACCTGTTATTTATTATTCACTTTATATACTCTGAATGAGTAACCGGTTGCTATCGTAATGTGCATGAGCTATTTTCTAACAGCATAGATATGATTGACATAGATGTTGGGGTATTTTCTCACTATAACTGATCTTCGGTCAGTCTGAAATGACAATATGTGTATGTATTGATTACACCTGATATAGCGTTATTTCAACATTGGCACGAGCCCCTTTCACCTGTCGTTTAAACTCGTGCATGAGTACATCTACAACGGAGAGTCCAGAACTGCTGCTGCTTCCAGAACTGTGGGGGCTGTGCAGCTCTGTAGGACCATGATGCCCCCAGATTGGGCCACTTACATAAATGCAACCAAGTGAAATTTTAACTGGCACACTCAGAAAGCTTTGGTTGCAGCCTGGAGCCCTGTATCTGCTATTTTAACCAAATCACAGCAAGACAAATCAACTGATAATCTATAAATGTAGAAAAGAGAGCCAATAATTAATTAAACTTATACTTGGTATACTATTGTAAGTGTTTACAAAGTGCTTTGTTTGTGCAATTTGCGTCACATCTGAATGTCACTGAAATTAGGCTAATCCTTATGATTGTTAACTTGTGAATGTTATACTGCTAGGTCTCCTACAGTCATTAGATCTGCACAAAAACCCATTTCAATCCATAACTACCGAAAGTTGCAATTTCAGTCAGGCTGCTCCAGTTCCTAATGCTCTTGACCATGGTGTTCGAGAGGGAAACCTGATACCTCTTAAGGACACTGTAGAATTATTCGATTTGGGGCTCTGCCATCAAAGGGGAATTTCCACACAGCGTCAGACCACTGTGTTTTCTCCAGCATTAAAGTAATGAGACTTAGAAGACAAGCCAGAGTCATGAAACAAACCTGGAATTAAAAAGATGATATCTAAACAAACACTGACTATTTTAGAGAGGAGCAAAGGAACTCAGGGACAAAGGAAAGATAAAAAGATAAGGGTGAGAGCGAAGAAAAGAGTAGTGGGGGAGTATAAACAACAGAACACAGAGGGGAGCTGATGAAAACCAAACTAAACGAGTAACATGTGCCCCGCGGCCTCAGACTGCCCGCCCTCACACATGCTTTAGCCCATGCGAGTGCACCCACAGGGAAATAAAGCAACCAACGCTGAGCTGGAAGTGACAAAAGCACCAAGTGATGCACACTGAGACAGCAATGGATTCAGAGTTTCTTTGCCAAACACAACATGGTGGTAATTGTCCTAACCAGGCCAGCATGTAGGACAGTTAGACAGACAAAACAATAACCACACACCAGAAAGGTTTTCTTCAACTTCTACTTCGGTGTGCGATTTCCTTTATTTCCCAATAGGGTTGGGCAATATGACGATACGTCTATCATCAGAGAAGTCACAGTGTTGAAACAAAACTGCTGCCATTTGATATCTGTGGTTGCATTAGCCCATTGGAGACAGTGTTGCAAATCAATGAGCAGGACTACTTTATGGCAATTTGGGATTTTTATATACTTTTAACATCAATGTACCAGAGTACATTCATCCATCAGGTATTGAATTTCCCCATATTGGCTACAAAAGACATTCCTTTCTACCTATTTTATCGATGAACAGCTCTTGAGTAGATTTTTTAGAAAATGTACAAGATATATCAATACTGCAATATAAATCACATATGCTGTGATACAGGATTTTATCCTATTCACCCAATCCTATTTCCCAGAATGACTTTCAACTACCTTAACAGAACAAGTCTGGACCTGTTGCATTCAGCAGTGGTTTATACTGGCAGTATATTGACAGCATGAGAGTGGGTTTTTCCAGCAAAGAAAGAGTGAGAGTTGGACTAACACGACATGTATTTTGGCAGCAATACCTTGTGAAACTACTGCTTCTGAAATAACTGCTCTGTTCCATGATTGACTGATTTATTTTGATGCAATAAATCAAATCACATCAGTCACATCCTTGACTGTAAGGTATACAAAAAGATGACATTTATCCATGATTAGAAAAAACACCTGATCAAATAATGGACCCAAGAACAGATGTTGTTTTAGCCCATTGCCTATATCTGCTAAAACTATTTAAATGCTTTAGATCTAGATTGTTGGATTTTATCTTTAAAAAACACAACAATAGAGACACGCTTCTCTGTGGTTTTCCCTCAACCTTTAACCCCAAGGTGCCAGTGATCCCCCATCCTGTCCCATCCATTCATCCAACACAGAGAAGCCCCACCACAGGCTAATGAAATCCAGACCAACCAACCCAAACCCAGGCACTCTCCCTCACTTTCACACTCCTTCAGTCGCTCCATCCATCTTCCTTCAGACTTTCAGCACTGTTAAACTCCCCTACTGCGCCAATCAAAGAGACGCACTGGGATGAAGGGGTGAAGGGAGAAGCAGAAGAAGAAAAGTCTACAACGGTGGAGTGGCAGAGAAAGAAAGCGGCAAATTGGGAGTTGCAGAAAGCTAAAGGGCAGTAAATCAGATTTTTAAGTGACAGACAGAACAGAGCCAACCCCCAGTCTAGAGAAATTTCTGTTGCATTCCTCAGTAAGGGCACCTTGAAAACTGGCAGAGACACATCATTATGAACAAACACGGCATAAGACATGCATACATAAGAAGAGGCTTTGCTCTTCTATATATACAAGAAAACTGAAATAGCAAAATAGTACTTTGTAGTACATCTAAACTGCTTTGATACAAGAGACGGTGTCTGTCCATCTAATGCATAGCTGCAGCCTCTCAGACCTGCTCTGTCCTCCACAATAATAATGCAGCAACTTTCAATCATGAACTCATCGCGTCCTATTAAAAGCTTGTGTGAATTACGGCATATGAATGTTGTTTTCCAACTGCTCCGCTGAAAGAAAGAAACAGAAGGAGACAGAGGGGACCCCCATCCAGGCCCAGCAGAACAGAAATGGCTAAGGGACTAGGGGCCATTGGAACAACACCACCGAAAGAGCCAACAAAAACATCTGCTGTTTCCATCACGGAGGCCCATCTTACTACCTACACAACATTATGTGAGCCCTCGTGATGCTTTCAAGTTTGTGTATAACTGGTATTAAAGACTCGTATAATACCCCTGTGACATTAACATGACACTCTAGGGGCCATCAATCTTAATAAAACCGCAGGGGAGGATGATTTGAGGAAATCACCATCGTGCCAGAGGGAGCAGTCCTCCTTCTTCTGGTCTCGTGATCCTCCTCCATCTACCTCAGGTCCGCATAGAGTTATAGTGATCTCCTAATACCAGCTTCAATTTCTAGGAATGGACCTGTTCTGAAATGTCAAGCAAAGCCATCACTGGAGCCTGTCCTCATGTTGGTGGAGGGGACAGGTGTGCTGGCTTGGAAAACCGTTGAGCACTCTACGGCTCCTTGAGGGAAACTGTCGGGGGGTGGGGGGGACAACAGGGTTAACCCATCTGACAGAGTGATATGGCAGACATTCGTGTGACATTTATGGGACAGGGGTCTCATAAAAGTCACATTACTTTAGGTAGGAGAGGTCAGCCCCCACGGTGTAGCACCAACTGTACCAAAGTCTACATTAAAAGCAAGAAGACGAATGAGGTCTTTGTCAGAGGAGTTTTTTTTTTTTTTTTTTTTTTTTTTACAAAATTGCTAATTTAATTATATGCCAACTACTACTCCTGTGTTTTTGTCATTTGTACTTTCAATTTTCGTTAAAGACAGATAGTGCTACTCAAGGAGGTTTTCCAATGTTCTTAATACCAATCATGATCAAAGACTCATTGGTCAACAGCTCAAAACACAGGTCACCACTGAGAATGCCACCACAAACACATGCCCCACACACACACACACACACACACACACACACACACAGAGTATAACCGTCAGCACTCTCCAGGCCCCCCATGTCTCCTGACTTTGCAGCTCAGCAGGACACATCAAGGTCGCTTAGAGACTAACCTCTCTCCATCAGCACCTTCCCACAACATCCACAGACACACATGTGAAACCACATTCACTCGCTTGGTTCCCGAGCGTTTGGGGAGCCACAGCTAGCTCAAGCAGAGTTCCTGGGGCAGCGAGGCCCTTGTCACCCATGTACAAAGTGATAATGACAACAATGGAAAGGGAAACAGTGGTGGGCACTGTATAGGCGATAAAATTAATAAGCCTAGTTAAGGGCCAGCATAGTGCCATCCCATCCTCAGCCCTCACTTCCACCTTCTGCCCTGGCACTGCCAGTGCTTCTGTATGGATAAAGAGCTTTGGGCTTCCCACTGGCCCACTGAGCAGCAAGTAGCAAGTGTAAAAGCTGCTGCCCACACAGTGCCTCCCCTTGCCTTACAAGTTTAAATATAACTGCCTGACCAGTGGCAGCTGCCCCAGCGCAAAGCCCCTAAAGCTGACAACTCCTTTTTCCGCCAGGCTGGGCTGGTCTGCCCGTGGGCAAGGGTTGCTGAGGCCAACCTAAACAGGGCCAAGCCAGGGGCAGGGGCAGAGGTGTGAATGCCCACATGTGCTGGTGCCAATCAGGGCTGATGGTTCTCTTTACCCCCTGAGCTGACCCCCTCTGCCCAAGCCCCTGGAGCTATCAAACAAAATGCCAGTGATCCAGTAAAAAGCAAAAAAGGCCAAAGTGCACGGGTAAGGCACTGTCCCACATGAAATCCACTATCATTGTTTTGTGAATGTTTTATACATCTAAATGCATAAACAAAACATTTACACGAAGGACAACACTAACATCTTTGTCTCAAAGGTGTGAATAAGGGAAATGAAAGTAATGCTGAAGATAGTGAGAGTGTGTGGGGGTTGGGGGAGTACATAGCAATCAACCTCTCCAGCAAAAACAGGTTAGGCCAGTCTGCCAGAGTAAAGGAAAGCAGAGCTCGGCCTGCGCTGACGAGTACGTCTACCAAGCAGAGGTCACTGTAGAGGACAACTTAACCAAGTAAATCAAGCTTGAGCAAACAAGTTCACAGCATGAGCCTGTGTGTGTGAGTGTGTGTACTTGTGTTAGTGTTTTCTATGGTAGTCTAATTCCACTGCCTAAGTGTAGAATGGAATAAAGCCAGAGAGAACCCGAGGGTATTTCAGCCAGCTACACATCTATGTTTAGGGATAAACTTTCCACCCACATTTGTCTGTGTGAGTCGCACTTTGTTTATGTGCGTGTGTGCCTCCTGCTTTCATTAGATGCCCATGCTGGCCTCGTCAGGTATGTCAGCTGCTACTGCCCCCTGTGAGGAGTGGATCGGGCCCCTGCAGTGCTGGAACCTTGGACCTTTCATTTAAGATGGCGCTGAAAGCTGCTCCAAGGTGGAGAGATTCCCCATCGGTCAACCGCTTTCAGTAATGGGACACTGTAGCAGCTGAGGACAATCCCCAACCTCACACATAAACTCTTTGACTAGGAAAATGCAATAACTTCATATAAACAAACAAAGCAAGCGTGCTAATAATGACACAACTACTCATGCAATGTTTAAGCCATTCTGCATGTTAAGCCTAAACCTTGCATGTATGCTGTCCACTATAGGCATGTTACAATCTAGTCTGTGAGTCATACCCTACAAACACAGGTGCACATAGCTTCTAATCAGGTACTCAGGTGAGTACCAGGAGATGGTGTATGCTATTCATACTATATAGAGCGTGGTCTTAATAAACACTATCTTCCTCGCTGTGCTCTGCTTCAGTTTCCTACATGGCAGATGATGAAGATGCACCTCCCAGTCCCTGGTTGAACCTCTGACAAGATGTCTCCATCCACTGGTCAACAGCTGTCTTTGGATCAAATGTCTCTGTGGTCATCTTTGACAGGTGAATGTGCTTCTTCTCACATGCTGCACTGCTCAAAGGCAGTTTAAGACAATTTAATCACAATTTTGATGTAGGAGTGGCAATCTGGCATGCTTTTATTCAGTATTTGGACCAAGTCATACTCTGAGGACACTGCCAAGTGTTTTCCTACTTGATTTAAGAGCATCTATTCTCTCTCAGTGGAGTCTGTCAAGTTGCAAGGTAGTTTTTGTGATGTTCTCTAAGCCATCAAAGAGCAGCCCCCAAAATTCAGCCGATTGAAACTTTACTCTTAACTAATTGTGCATTATGTGCATTCGCACTTCTCATCAATATGTACCTCATACTCACTCTAGCTGCTTCAATAAAGCAAACTCCTCAGCATAGGAAAACATAGGATTTGCGTGTTTACTCTAAAGAAATTGAATGAAAACATTATACAGAGCTCGCCGTTGTTCCTCATTCATCTTGTTTAGCAAGTGGGCGAGTGGACTTTTCAGCTTGACTAGATTGTTTGTTAGCAATAGCTTGTGCCACATTCATGTGCTCCTTGCTCTTTTTGTGTTTATCAGATAATGGACAGTTGAAATCCATTGAGCCTCATTGAAATGCACCTGTTTTGTCTGCTTGATGTGGAAGCAGACGACACATCTTGCACCACATTTCAGGGTGCTCATTGTTGGCTTCCAGTCACAGCACTTCTTGGAGCCACTTTTCACCAATAATGTGCACCGCTGCCTATATGGGCCATTCTACATAATTGGTTTAAAGCCAGAGTTGGAAACAACCTGAAATAAATGTGTCTTTTCCCCAAAACTATGTATGTATATAAATTGTATAATATACAAGGTTTACATTTCTAGTATAATTTATGTGCAGATGACCCTCAACATGTCCATGTTTTGCTCTGAGCAGGTGCCAAGTCTGATGACTCTTGTCATCAGACTTGGCACTGGGGCTAGTCTTATGTGTCAGACAACAACAAGCAACCTGTTTAAACAGTGAATAGTTGCCTCCCTCCCACACAGAGAGTCTCTTTTGATATCAGCGGACGTCTATTTTAGAAAGACACTTTATTCTTCAAAGGATGTTTACTCAGACTAGCTAAGGGTGTGCATTTATGTGTGTTTGTGTGCGTATGCACCCGCACATGGGTATGTGTGTCTTGGTTCAATAGAATGCCTACAAAGTGAGGGATTAGTGAGTGATCCCAGACCATTCCTGAGGCAAGACCAGGCCCATCCCACCCCACATCACACCTGGACCGAGACTACTTTCCCTCAGGATCGGCTGATTTCCCCAAGCATCCATTCAACAACATGTTAACACGCAACCGGAATAATTAGGATCAGGGTTGGAGTCCCCTTCACCTATTCCTGGAAAATCAGCCAGGCAAAGAGCAGTGCCAGAATGGCTGAAATGTTCCCTTGCGTGTTCCTAGTAAACAACATGACACAACTAGATGCGACATTAGCTCACACTTTAAATAAAGACGGCAGTCATTGGGAAGCTGAGGAAGAATTGGCATCCTCACGTTCCATGGATTGGAAAGCTCAAAGACAGGCAGATATGTCATTCCACCAGTGACTGCTCACCTTGGCCCAGGGTGAAGCAGCTGGCTGAAGTGCTGGTGGGGCAGGTGGTGGTGGGAATGAGTAGGGGTTGTTAGGGGCACCGTGAATTTATGGCTCCGTGACTGGTGAACTTACACATCACCAAAAACATCCAGATGAAAAAACAAAGGGTCATGAATCAGCCCCCTGTCCATTCATCACTGTCACAATCTGTTTCTCCTTCGTGTACATGCGTCACAACAAAGTATGGACACCCGAGCGTCTACGAACAGTTATTTTGAGCGTCCAGTTATTCTTTTGTTTATTTAGCACTAGATATTGTCACTGTCTGTGAAGAGAGGAGCACATATCAGCTTAAATGTTAACAACGGCATATCATGGAAATGTAGCCCAGCTTTAGAAATGCGTTTTTGCATTTGCCTCCCCTAATTTCTGCTCAAGAAAAACTGAAATGCTGCTTGGAACAACGGACCACAACCTAGCAGATAAATAAATTCCAGCAATCTGCAGGAATTCACTGCTCTGTGCTGAAACCCCACCAAATCAAACAGAAGTCACTCTTATGGACTCTGAGGTGAAGGGAAATCCAAACCCACACGCTCCCCTGACTCAAGTCTCTCAGTCCAAAACACAGCAGATGCATGGTGAGAGCTCTGCTCCACCAACAGGAGCTCAGGGACGGGAGGATGAAGAGAAATGGGAAGAAAGAAGCAAGGAAAAACAGCCACAGAGGAAGCCAAGAGCAACATAATCATGCTGTTTCTCTCTCCATCAGCAAGTTTAACTTCATGCTGTATATCAAGGGGGTGAGAGTCAGAGCACCACATCCTCCATTTGGATCAATTCAACACTTTTCCACTGGTGGTGGATGAGCCAGTTGTCTTTTTGGGGTTTAATGAGTAAATTAATGTTTTTGTAAAGTCTCTGATTATGACTGCATCAGATAAATTTAACCAAGACCGTTCAAATAGCTATGCCAGTGGAAAACTCACTAAAATTGACAGGACAGGCCCACAAAGATGGGAAAAGACAGAGATGGGTTATAACCACATACGTCAAAACCAAGCTCCACCTTGAGCCTAGGTGAGTGCTAAGCAGATATCTCTCCCACGCACCACTGAACTGTGGGAAGACAACCATGCCTCATGAGGGTTGTTGGGGAGAAGGTGGGGGTGATGACACAGCCATCTCATCACAGGAAAATGAAAATAAACTACTGAAAAGCTGAACCACAGCCAAATGGAAGGTCTCTCAAGACACGGTGAGCACAAAGCTGCAAGCTCAGAGCGGCCAGAGCCCTGAGCCCACATGCTCTCTCTGTGGGTCCCACCATTCGTCCAGAGGAATGTGATGACATGAGTGAAGGGGTGAGGGCCTGTTCCCACAGTGAAGAAGCACCAGACACGGAGGAACATCCTCCCTTTGAAGGTCTGGGCCGTTATCGTCACTCTACTGTGAACAAGCTCGCCACATGAAGTCAAGATTAGCACTCAACTAAAATCACACCAAGGCCTTAACTATTCAGACCTACCTTACCGCCAATGGATAGAGGTATACAACAATGTGACCTCAACCTACACTGGCTCATTGGAAATAGCTATTTGTTATTTATAGTACGTATAGCTTCTTCAAGGTCTCCTGTTACACCGTGCTCATCCTGCTCTCACTTGAAGCAGGAAATCCCAGTCTGACAGGTTGTGTTCAAAAAATGTAGCCTTGTCATTCATTTGAATGCGGCCACTCTGTTGATGCAGTGGGGGTGTCAATGCAGAGTGAGGAATCCAAAACAAAAAAAGGGTCATCTGGCAAAGAAGTCGAATATAACTTATGGACATCCCTGTAGATAACTTTGTAATGTGAACTCTTTATTTCTACTGTTATCTCAGGATTGCCACGGCAAACAATTAAACATATGCCTCCGTAATAACCTCCCAGAGTTGTAAAATCATTCAAATGTCCCCTGACACACATTACCAACAACTAGCGATCACCAATCATGGTCATTTTGATTCACTTAGGAAACGGAGACAGTTATCTACATTCAACAAGATGGGGGGGAAAAGTTGACCATTCGCAATGATAGATCTTTAATGAGCCACTGGGACCTGAATAAGGAAAATGATGCATAGAAGCTCAAAAAATAAATTATTTTGATGTGTGCTGGTAGAGTGGCAAAGGGAGAAAATAAAAACACCAAGAAGCTTCAGGCTCAAGAGCCTGTCGCTTTGAATTCATACAGAGAACTGGGGTTCAAAAGCTAATATGCCTGCAGTGTTGCACTCACCATATGGATTCCAGTTGAAAACAGATTTGTAGGTTTGACAGACTGTTTCTGCTGCTCTATCTGGGTCTCCAGCTGGGCAGCACGGACCTTGTGTTGGGCAAGCAAGATGGTGGCAGGAAGTTGAGACTGCTCCTGCATGGAGAAAAATGAGATTTGGGATTTTATATGAAAGTTAATGTTAGGTGTATGTGACACATGCAAGGAACTGCTTCATCGGGAAGTCGGGAACAGCTAACACCTGTACATGAAGCCTCCTCCTTCTCCTTTCTGACTGTTGTATGTTGAGAAAAGACAGTCGACCCCCTACCCCCACCCAGACATTTCCGTCTAACTTGATAACCATAAGCTTAGGGGGCTTTCAGGCTAGCTGCCACATCATTGATGCAAGCCATATTAACAAAACCGTGGCACTGCAGGGGGACGATGCTTCAAGTGCACTGCGTCGCCTTCACCTCCATTAAATGCAAGGTCGGACGTTTCAATTTCTCCAGTGGAGTGTTGCCAAGCAGAGAGGTCTAAGAACACAAGCTTGGACACGTTGTGCACTGAGGAGGTAGGACATTTTTGATAGGGTGGACAGCAACGGCAGGACAGACCAGAGGTGTCTTAGGATTTAACAATAAACCAAAACAGATTTAATGGCTTTCAACATTAATAAGTCCTGGTCTGACAGCAAAGAATTCCCACTTTCACTTTTGTGTGTTACACTTGTTTCGGATATGCCCTTGAGTGAATTTACTTTCTTTATTTGGAGGACATTGCATGATTGACATCTCAGCTGATGAAGATGTGAAAAAAAGTTAAGAAATTTGAGAGAGAAAAGATACCTGTAGACAAATAACATAAATTCAATGTTTATGTAAGATAAGGACAATAATCAAGAAGTGTTACAAGTTGCCAGTCATGTATTTTATTGATTAACTACCCACGACTTCAGCAAACAGCGACAGTGAATCTAGATGTATGTGTTAGTGTGTTCGCGTGTGAGGGCAGTGAGCAGGGACATAGAAATGTCAGGGCTCAGGACAGTTCCCTGAGGGGGGTGAGGGGGGTGGAGCTGATCTCATCTACCTACAGTCAACAGGCCCTGTGCCTTTAAACAAACAAACACACAGCTTAACCTGCTATCTGCAATGGTCCGTCAGCAGCCAGCTCTGCAGGAACAATCACTTCCAAGCCCGCAGATCAACACAATGGAGCCAAGAGGCTTTGGAATCACAGAATGAGAACAATGTGGCCTGCAGCACAATGACTAGTAATAAGCTCTTAATGATCTC
Organism: Chaetodon trifasciatus; assembly: GCA_037975065.1. Lineage (NCBI taxonomy): Eukaryota > Metazoa > Chordata > Actinopteri > Chaetodontiformes > Chaetodontidae > Chaetodon > Chaetodon trifasciatus. The sequence goes on from JBBMOE010000021.1 coordinate 5,098,316, forward strand.
ACAGCCACGAACCCTCAGGCTGAGGGTGTGTGTGTGTCAGACATGGAACATCTGTCCTAATGTGACTGCTTTTGGCTTCACTTCACGCTGTGGACATATGTGGGCATAAACACACGTGTAACATGTGTTTCTCACCAGTTCATCCAGCAGAGCTTGCTTGTTCTTCCTCTTGGCCTGGAGCTGCCTCTGCTCTTCCTGCAGCATCTCCAGTCTGCGTTGCTCATTGCCCTGCTGCTCCAGCAACAGCAGCTCCTCCAGCTCCTCCTGCTCTCGTGTCTAAGGAGCGCAGGAAAGAGAACACAGATGTTGGAAAACCTCATGTCCCATCTTTGACCACAAGGCTGAGTCACCAGCAGCCCAAGTGATGGCATACTGTACCTGACCCTCCACTTGTACTTCTCCAGGTAGGGGAATAAGCACAAAGAGGTCTCCTCCAGTGTTGATTTTAGCACCAAAATCTCAACATTAATGCAGGTTAATTTATGCATGCGTGAGAAAATACACTTGATACGTACGAGTTTAGCCTTATTCTTCTGGATGATATCTCGGTTCTCCCGCTGGTACTGTTCCATCTTCAGCTTGGTGTTCTCCACGTCAACGTTGTTTGTCAGATTATACACTACACAGAGGAGACACAAACCATTCACACTCACTTCACTCAGGCCAGCTGTGTGAAGGTGAGAACGGAGCATGGAGCTGAGTTTCTCTCTCAGCTCTCCTTGATCCTTTACACAACTATTTCGGTCATTTTTCATGTGGACAACCCAGTTCAAAACTATGAATGTCTTCCAGTTGAGACTGTCTGAATGTGCGTGCTCCCCCTCCTCTCTAGGACAGCCAACCCTACTTTCAAGAATGGCTTTCTGGTGTTCCATGATGAACTCTTTTAATTGGTCACAAACACGTTGTTTGACCTGTTTCTGACCGAGTTTACCCTGGCCTCTAACTTCTTTGACCCAAGAGACCCTTTTGTGGTTCCAGCATCACAATGTCATGTTGTAACGACAAGCACAGCTCAAAGCTACAACACTATTATCTTAAGTTATGGTCACGATCCAGGAAAATAGTATAAAATGAGGTTCAAGATGTTCCCATTTCATGGAATAGTGCTGCCTTAAAAATGCCATCTGGCAATTCAATATTTCTCTCAACCTCAGTACAATTCAGTAGATTGTCAGTGGCACACTGCAATGAGTAGTTACAGAATATACACATGTAGGCTGCTGTCAAACTGGAAAATAATGTCCTGCTTCAACGTTGCTTAAGGGGACATTTCCAGAGAATTTTTAGGGTTTAAAAGGTTAAGAAAGATCACTGGTGCAAATTCCAAGCACCAAACTTATGACTTAGACCACAGGAGCTGTTCTGCCTTCTGTTAAAGGCTAAAAGCTGTCATTGCTTTATAGGAACTGGACACTTGACATTCACGTTAGTGTCTGTCTTCCTGCCCCCGCCCTCCCTGTCCCACCTGGCCCGTAAACTTTACGTTTGGATGATGTCATACTCATAAAAAATTGAATGTATGTAAATGTTAATGGGACAACGTATCACTGAGGTGGCGGCCAGTTCACGCCACTGATACATGTGCAGCTCTCTTAATACACCCATGCTAATAGCACATGGTGGGTTGTTAGTCCTGATGTATCGGCAGAGCTATTTCCTGATCCATGCCATGCTAATGCCTGTAAAATCTCCATGTACAGCCAGAGTCAAGGACCTAGGCTCCTACCTATGTCCTCCACTTCCTCCAGGTAGTCATTATAGTCTCTCAGGCTGGAGAAGTCAACATCTCTCTTATTGTATCTGCAGAGAAAGAACAGAACAGATGATACAAATAGTAAAACCTGATGAAAGCAAATATGCACTGACATTAATAGCCTCCATTAAATCAACCATTTTATAATACCATGTCTGCATACTGCCTAATAGACACACATTAGATGTCAATTAAGGGGCTATTAAAGAACAGATGAGAGGGAGAGAGAGAAGGCAGGGAGGGGCTGAGAAGTAAAAACCTGGCAGGGAAAGAGCCTTCCCGTTTGAGCCCCCCCTGGGGAGACTCATTGTCTACAAAACAAACAGTGTAATGAGAAAGACAAAGGTGGCTTAAGAAGTGGGAGGAGGCATGAAATGACACATAAACACGCAGAGAAGCACCCCTCGCCCTCCCGATCCCCCTCACTCACATCTTCAGCACCTTCTTGCGAATCTCCACCTCCTTATCTACGGTCGGGTCTTCGAAGAGCTGCACGCGGAAGTTGCTCTTCCTCAGGGGCGTGTCGCACTGAACGCAGTTACCCGAGCCTCGCACAAACAGCATCTCCACACAGTTCTCGCATCTGCGCGGGAGGGGAGATGACAAAACAGAACACACCACCAAGATGAGATGGACGTTTCCAGAGGTAACCCTCCCAGGCAGGCTTGAGGGTCAGCTGTGTATGTGTGGGCGTATGTGGCTGCTGAAATACATTTTTCCTCAGAGTAAAGCAAATCTGTGTTTTTTCTTTCTGTAAGTTATCATCAGGCGCAGTGGGTGATCATGGGGCACATGAATATTTCCTCTAAGTGCTCAAAGATGGCTGGAATTATGATTGGAATGTCGATTAGGCTGCCTCCAGCTCTCAGACAAGAGGAAATTAGTCTGACACCCCATCAGTGGAGTGTCTGTCTACACTGGAAAAACATTTGCTTTATTGTTATTTCAACAGACCTCAGTCATTCTGCCACGTTGCATAATATGATAAAATCCAGCTCAGTAATTCACAGTGTAGTCTATCATTATAAGAATGGACTAAATCTTACGTAATTTAGGAAAAGCAAAGAAGTACAGATGGACAACTGCAGTGTTTTGTGTATTCTTTACTTCACTGGTAAATTTATTGATGATGATATTGATGAATTATTTGCACTTAAGGCTTTAATGTAACATTAAGAAACCTCAGCATGTCCACTTGCAATTCCAACGTTTCTCCCTATTCTGCCAGAAAAATTTCATTATTATTCCTGACACGGTGCCTGAGTGAAAGGACGCTGCATTGTGGACAAGTTTAAGCTGCATTTTAAATACCATGGAAATCTAGACAATTATTGATCGAAGTATCTACTGTAAATCTGTTTAATGGATATGATTACTTTCCAAGACAAAATATGTAGCAGTTCAGCACAGTCATGATGACTTTTTCAGATGGCCCTCGGTTCCTCATATAAACATCCATGAATCACAATGCTCCTCGGTCAAGAGCACGCCTCTCCACCCCTGAACAAAAAGGCAGAAACACTCAGATAGCATTGGGGAATTTCAGGTAAAGCCCAGGTTCAAACAGGAAGGTTTACTTTATGCACCATCATGACGTGACTCCATGGCAACCAGCAGACCTACCTGAGGGCACAACCCTGAGCTCAGCCATCAATCACACCTTTATGCAGGTAGGCGTTTACCCATCAGTCACACTCAAGTGAGGAGTGGACACTGAAGACAATGGGAATGTTGCTAAATCTCTCCTGATGGGGTGGAGGGCCTGGATAAACGTTTACACAGTACACTCTTTTAATTAAGTCTCTGTGGAGCTTTATTTCCACAGGAATTCACCTTCCCGCTTGTGACCACCTTCACAAAAATGGACAACATCTGGTTTCCAAATGTCACTATCTGCTTTTGAGTCCTGACAGTTCTCATAATAAAAATCGCAAAGTTGATGGGAAAAAGTCAGATTTTTCACCTTACGTCATTGACGGTATAGTTGAGTAATTTCTTTCCAAACTCAAGGTCTGGGGTTTTGACACTAATGCCTAGTCAAAACCTCTCCGGGGGATAGAGCCTATTAGAACAATCATGAAAGAGTCATCATGCAAGACATTTTGCCTCATCAGCAGCATTCAAAATGAAAAAGCAGTTAAAGGAGAAACTGCAGAGCCACAGAGTTTGGCTGTTTACGTCTAGCATCTCAGATATGGGTCAAATAAGACCAACCTGCCAAGCATGACACCAAGCCTTCACAGTCACACAACAAGCAGGTACAGCTTTGATGAGGCATTGCTCAGGACTATCTTACAAGCAAGTCAGTTGAGCTTGGCGTAGATGAAGCCACAAAATAAAAATGAAAGCTGAGCGGTGGACTGAAACATCTGCGCTGTCCAGTTGGTGCTTCAGAGCACAAGGAGCTCCTGCTCAAGTGCACCCTGGAAGAGGCAGATGTTCACTGTGGCCCCAGGCCACAGGAGATGTATAGGCCTGGCCATATGGAGGTAGATGGAGGGATTCAGCTTGTTTCCACAGGCCCACAAAGAGTCCATTCATCAACACAGGGTAAGGAGAGGGGCGTAGCTTGCCCCCTGCCCCATAAATGGACCACACAACAGAACTCTCCAAAGGGGAAATCCTGTGTAACTCTAGAGCAAAGAGGTGAAGATCTAAAAGGGAGGGAGGAGACCTTTTCGAGTCAATTTGCCATCTTTCTTCTGAAATGTGACTTCTTTAAGTGACAGTGTTCTGATTGTTGGCCTTTTGCAATTTGTAATCAAAGGGGGAGTCAGAAATCTCTGGCCAAGGCAACGCTATATTGCTCTGCATACTGAACAGACATTTAAGTGAGCCAACAGATCTCTTGCAGCTTGCCATCTCTGTGTCCCTGGGCTGTTGACGCTGGCTGAGTACTCCTGACTCCTCCCTCTCTCACCTGTCCTGCTCAAAGCTCCAGGCTCCTATCTTTCCCATCTGCAGCTGTCAGCAGGTCAAAGGAGGGGGTGGTAAGAGGAGGGTAAACAGGGTCCTCCTGGCTCAGCAAAGAGGCCACCACAACAACACCACCACCACCGCCACCGCCCCTTGGTGACATTGCCTGCATCTTTGCCACCTCATACAAGACAGAGCAGAAACAACATAGCACTATAAACAGACCGGAGCTGGATTCACTTGTTTCTGCCAAAAAGCTGATGATCTTCACAGAGCTGGCTTTGTGTCAAATTTAAACCCGCTATGACACTCTGTCCTGTCTTGTGACCTACAGTACCTGCAGCAGCACAGTCAAAAAATGCTGAGGCCCAGGAGTATGAGTGCTTACGCAGGAAGCTAGCATAGGCTAATCTTAGATTAGGTGTGCTTTGTCGAGAAGTAAAAAGGGCAGAGTCACAGGTTTCAACATTTTCAAATGATCATTTCAATGTTCCTGAAAATAAAAACGGGGATCTAAAAAATTTTAATGATACTGTAGAGAAATACTGTGGAGAATCACAAGCTAGTGGAACAGATGCTAACCCTGAGGTAGGGCTAAGGCTAGGCTCTCTATTAGCAGCAAAGACAGCACAATCAATTTTAAGCTTGTTAATTGGCTGTCTTGCCATATGGAAAGTGTTGGATTCTCACTGAAAGAAACATTTAGACATTTTGGGAAAAATACTTCTTATTCTTTCTAAGTCTTAGAGAAGATTGGCACCACTCTCCTCTCATGTTAAATATAAAGCTACAGCCTGGAGGCTGACAGCTTAGCTTGGCATATAGACTGGAAATTGGGGTTAACAGGGAGTCTTTCTCTGCCAAAAGATTACACAATTTGCCTACTAGCACCTCTAAAGGTTGCTTATTAATATATTATAGTTTTTTTTAATATCCGTATAGCAACTGAACTGGAAAAACAACAAGTTACTGTTGGGGGGGTTACAGGTGCTGCTAAGCACATTTTGTTTTGCCTTCGAACAAACACAGACTACCTGTTTCTCCCTGCTTCCAGTTTTTAAACTAAACTAATGTGTGTATTTCCAAAGTTTCCATGTACGTATGGAGAGCTTTTATTTCTGGGACCATCCAAAAAACACCCAAAAAAGCTTTTTCCACTTGACTACTGTGCATCAACCAAGAACATAAAACTACAAGGTACAGGAAAACTAGCTTCTACTTAATGAGGTGTGACTGTACTATAGAGGGTGGACTCCTCTAATCCCCACCGTATGCCGAAGCTACTGTCGTTCGTGCCTGACTGTGCCCAGTGTCAAATGCCAAAGGACACGGGCCCGGTGTCATTGTGCAAGGGTAATAAATAACACACATCAAATGCCCCCGGTGACAGGGATACAAAATGTGCTGTGGTGGGGTTTAAATTTAGATGCATGCTAGAGGTGGAGAAGCTCAATACTGCATTGCATCGCTGGGGCAGGGAGCCTGGTCAGTCCAAACTGGAATGGCCACTCGACCAGGCCAAGGTGGAGAGCGGTTTTCAGTGAATGAACCAGTGCAGAGTCCAACTAGGGCTACAGCTAATGACTAAATTCAGCATTGATTATTTAATGCCAATTTGAATAACTTAGCCCATATTCAGAAGACAGAGAAAAAGATACTGCAGTTTTCCAGAGCTCAAGGTGACATCTTCAAATCACCTGTTTTATCCAACCGAGCCCAAAACTCAAAGCTATGTATTTTTAGTGATTAGAAAACAGAGAGAAGGAGTGAATTCTCATATTTGGGCTGGATCCACTTAATTTCTTGCACCTTAAACAATGGCTAGATTATTAAAATTGTTATTGATTGGTTTTCTGTTTCTAAAATCAAGTACTGTAAATGGATAGGATGGCTGGTTGTTATGTCAAACTTTACATAAGAAATGGTAATAAACTATGCTAAGACTCTAAAAGGACAGATTTGAGTCTGGGACCTTCTCTTTCCCTGCAGAGAGCAGAAACCAAGCATTGAACTTGGTATATGGAAAGATGCATCTTTACACTTATTTCTGTTAGCTAGTCGTGGATTTGAGCATGCATCGACATTCTGTATGTACATGTACATGCTGCCTTTCTAATTTAAAAATTGTAATATTTCCTTTTCTTTCTTAGGCACTATTTCTACATAGAGTCGCTGCTTACACCAAATGGGAAATCAGTAACTGTGAAATTGAAACACATTGCTCACGCCACAGTGCAAGTCTCCGTACCTACTGACTCTTGAGGAAGCCTTGCAGCAAACAAAACGCCAAATGATATCAGTGATGAAAATACTAATACAGTTTGAGAGTACAGCAGTTTCCAAGTGCTGCATTAATTCACCGACGCACCGGCTCTGAGGAACAAATCCAAGGTGACCTGGGCTAGGACATCTCTCCAAATTGCTTCATTGCAGAATCATTTTAATTTTCTGTGTGTAGCCCTGCATCCAGACAGAGGCGGTGAGTTATGAGCTCACTGACCTGATGACAAAGCACGGCCACTTCCTGATGGCACGGTCAATAAACAGACAGGGTCGAAAAAATATGCTCTCATCAGGCCACCACTGCCACTGAATGGAGCTCTTCTTTTAAATGACCAGATCTTTAAACAGATGACAAGGCTGAATTTTAGAAAATGCACCACAAACATGTTTTACTGCGTACTGACATGAAGATGATGCACAATCAAAAGTGCAGCACAGGATTTAATAAGATTAGTGTAGACTGGTCATTTCTATGAAAAGACCACAAAGAGAGCAAATAAAAGCTAATTATAAAAGCAAAGACTTACATTTCTTTGTTTTACATACTATAAATCTCATTTACTCAAAATTCTATTACGTTTTGAAATCTAATTTAATCACGTACAATGGGAATTTTGTTTTTTTTTTTCTGTTTCATGAAAAAGTACAAATCCCACCAGGATTACATGGCAGGCAGAGCTGCTCGAACTGACCCACCAAAGCCAGACCTACAACAGGTGGTTTAGTAGATAAGTAGTTGCTACAGACGTTTAGAGATCAGATGTTTAAGTTTATTTATGAAGATGGAAAGGGTTATGTTTAGGTTGCATTTGTAATGGTTTAGGTTAGGCCCGTGTATGGTCTGGGACGAGTTCTGTCTCTCAGGTCAGGACAGAAAGCATATATCAGTCATACTGTGATGACGTAGTGCAGTCATAGTGTAGATTACAATGTATTTGTCCCTTTAAGGTGACCTTTTCTAAACATGATGTGGTTAAAACTTCAGTACATATATAGTTGCACTGGCAATTTCTATTAAAATTTATTCCATATTATCTTATTTTATCTATTTACTATTGTTATCGTTGCAGTAACTGAACTGTGCATCCCCTTCATTTCACTGCATGCTTTACCACGTAAATCTGCGCATGTGAAAAATAAAGATCCTTGAATCCTCTTCTACCAGTTTTTAAAGAGGGGCACAAACAGGCAGTGCAGGCCAGGTGAAAACGACCAGAGCAGAGTTAATAAGAGCTGACTGTCTGCCATGTTTATTAACAATGTCCAGTAAGACTGACTGACTGCTGTGCAGGGCTTAAAACCCACCTATGAACTACGAGCTCGTCGGTTGATGCTATCTTTAAACTCAGTTAACAGTATTAATATCACGTTACCAATAAGAATGTGGTGATTATACCCAACAGGAAGTCGTTCATTTTTAAATTACTTTATTGACAACATCACAGCTCAACAAACGGCTGGCTGTTAGCTAAAAGCTCGTGACGCTTAAAACATGTTTCCCACGTCTTTTGTCCGTTAACGTCCAACTACTGAGGTTTAGGAGACGACATGAAGCTAATTTGGGGCTTTCTTCTGTTTGAATGTGTTCTGTTTGCACAGTTTGAAGTAAAAACGTCGTCACTCCTGTTTCTCTTTAGCTGTCAGATGTAAATACTCACAGCGTGTGGCCGCAGACGTTCACCATCAGCTTCAGCGACGGGTTCCTGTATTTGGTTGTTTTGCATCTCGGACACCCCTGGTCGTCCATTTCTGTCGGCGTAACACAAAATAAAAAAGCTTGACAAAAATGTCAACAACTAGCGGTTCTCCTGTCACTTTGAAGGCAGCGAACCGCTGCGTTACACAGAATGCTGTCCGACGGGAAACGTCACTAATAGGAGTAGTTCCTGTGTAATGACAACCTCTGTGTGGTCACACTGTGCTGCTAGCTCATCCAGGGGTCCCCCAAGAGTCCCAGGGGTCTGAGGTAAAAATGCTGAGTGGTTTATTTTTACTCATCCACACAAAGGTTGTATTTAGAGAGGATGTATAGAATGGTTGTTTTGATTATAGGTTTCACTGTCTCCTCTGTGCAGTACCATATAGATCACTCCCATACATTCCTTAATGTAAGCCTGCACTGAAACATAATTAAAGCCAAAAACCTCCCCACATGTTATTCCTCAGGGCGTCTGACGTCATATATTTTCTGCTTGAATGTGGAACTGTTTGGATAAATAATTCACCAAGGATGATGGATAGATCATGTGGTTTATTATCTTATGTTAGCAATGTATGATGAAGACAGAATAGGTGTATTATGATATAATAGGGATAACACACTAACTTCAAGGCAGACAGGCATACATTTAAATTCACTCTTTTCAAAGGCTATAGCTCTGAAAACATATATTCTAGCACAATTGCTCAAAGCCAAGGCCTATCTTCTGTGTCATAATGATTTATTGACTATGTATAAATATCAGTAATTGATCAGACAAAAAGGTGGTCCACTAAGTTAGACTCAAGTGTCACATTAGACTGACAATTAGTATTTGCAAGTGACAAAAAAGATTTTGTCAGGATAATGCTGCAAGACAAATATACTGTTTGCTTTTACAGATTTAGACGTGCTCTACTAATCCTCATTTTGAAGGCATTAAAATCTTGTTATTTCAGATCATATTCATGGAAGAATATATAGACAGAGATGCTGCTTTGGAGGTCTGAGAAATGTGAAAGGTGAAAATAAAACTGGAGGCTTTTTTACTTTCTGGAGAACAAAAATATCACAGCAGGTATACTTTATGTCATACTAGAAATGTTCAGAATGTGCATTGTTGATGTGATGTTGGTTTCTACAGCCATTACTACGCTCTGTTTATGTGGATTTGATCTGACATTGCTTATTGGGATCATTATGTATTTGCTGTGACTTGATCCAATGTGTGAGGGGCTTTTGACGGACAAGCTGACAAGATTGACCTCTCATTTTACTGTAATGGATCTGTACTGAAAGTTTAAAATGTCTCCATCTGTAAAATTGTTGCTTTTTAGAGGCTGGATCTGTAATAACTATCAAAACTGAAGATATGTGAAATATAAGATAAAAAGGGACTCGTCATTCCTAAAAATCCTTTTGGATTGGGGAATATCTCAAACAGTCGCATATTTTACTAATGTTCTGTGAGTTCGTTTGAAATAAAAAAAAAATAAATAAAAAACAGACTGAGACAGTGAGTCGGGAGTAGACCGAGGACTGTCTTCCTCTTGGATGTTCATACCTCGATATGGGAATGAAAATGCTTTTCTGTTACCGCATCAAGCCAAGTCAGCTCCTGTCAATACAGACAAAAAGGATATCCCGTTCCCACGATCCCAAAAGCACTCACCTTGCACAGGTGAGCTACGGGAATATACTGTAGGTTATATGAGTGACAGCTGGAAACCAAACATTGGTGTCTGAATCCCGCTTGCTCCTCCCTTCTGGGGCCCTCGGCGGCCAATAGCGTGGCTCTCCTGCAGATAGACCCCAGTGTGCCTCCTTCCAGCTCCAGTCCCGGCAGAGTAAAAGTCACGTTGGAAGGAAAAGGGGAGAGAGATATCTACTTACAGCTGCTGTCAGATATCCGATCGCATTCGCATGGCGAGGAGGTAACCTGATCGAGCTGGGAGGAGTGACTTTAGCAGGGAAGGCTTGAACAAAAAAAATGTCTTCTTCTTCTGCCGGAGAAGTCACAACAGCAAATGACATCAAGAGGGAAAATGTGAAGGAGGTGGATACGCGGGAGTGCATCAAGCTTGTGGCGCTGGACGCGGCGGAGTTGTCCATGGAGCGCGCGACTCCCAACACGGACGCGGTGCGCACGGAGCTGTTGGTGAGCGCCGCCTCCTCCCTGGCTTTCTCCCCGGAGCAAGTGGCTTGCGTCTGCGAGGCTTTGCAGCAGGGAGGCAATGTGGACCGGCTGGCCAGGTTCCTGTGGTCCCTGCCACAGAGTGACCTGCTACGCGGCAACGAAAGCATCCTGAAAGCCCAAGCTCTCGTTGCTTTCCACCAGGCTCGGTATCAGGAGCTGTACAGTATTTTGGAGAACCACAGCTTCAGTCCGTCCAACCACACCTTTCTACAAGATCTGTGGTACAAGGCCCGGTACACCGAGGCGGAGAAGGCGCGGGGGAGACCCCTGGGCGCCGTGGACAAGTACCGGATCCGGAGAAAGTACCCTCTCCCCAGGACTATCTGGGACGGCGAGGAGACTGTGTACTGCTTCAAGGAGAGGTCCCGAAACGCGCTCAAGGATCTGTATAATCAGAATAGGTACCCTTCTCCTGCCGAGAAACGAAACCTCGCCAAGATTACAGGACTCTCCTTGACCCAGGTCAGCAACTGGTTCAAAAACAGGAGGCAGAGAGACCGAAACCCGTCCGAGGCACAATCAAAAAGGTGAGGCAACAAATGGAACGAGCTATAGACTATTTTGATGACAGAAGTCTTACCAACCAAATTAATAAAATATTTCTAAGTGTGCTGTGCGTAATAGGCGCATTGAAATAGACTTACGCTAATTTTAACAAAGTATTTGAAAGCTTATTCCGATTGAGGGTGCCTGTATTTTACAACCATTTACTCTCAAGTCTGTGACTGACAATACTCAGTGTATTTCATAATTTCCCGTCGACTTATATGGCTTTACCATGGAAATCTACAACCGTCGATGATTAAGAACCAGTAGAAAGTATGCGTAAAAGGGTTTGGAGCACGCTTTTAGTGTTTTGAAATATGAAGCGGTTGCCATTCAGATCCGGTTTCAAGCGTGTTGGTGCTAAGGGGCATGGAAACCATAAGCAGCACAGCTCCCACAGTCCAGCGCTTCGACTGTCACACACGCGGAGCTGGTGACTTTGGTGAAACAAGTAACAAGGTGACTTGAAAAGTTACTTTAATTTCTTCTTATCTACTTTGAGTGCGCGTGCGTTTGTGCGCGCGCGTGAAGTCAGAGGTGAACACTAGCGCGTGCACGTGTCCCCTAACCCAGCACATAAATCATTTTTTATTATCACTTTTTTCCCACCCCCTCTCGGACAAAAAAGGGATCTCGGAGCCTCCATCAGCTCCTGCGTTTCATTTCATAATCCTCCACACAAACAGACAGACATGGAGCTTCTTTCATGTTTCTCTCTCTGTGAACAAAGCTGACGCACACCTGGTGGAGGTGACCCCTCTCTCTCTCTCTCTCTCTCGCTCTCTCTCTCTGTCATACACTCTCTCTCTCTCTCTCTCTCTCTCTCTCACACACACACACACACACACACACACACACACACACACTGTATTGCCTTTAAGTCGCTACTTAAATTATTCAGAAACAACATTTATAACCTCTGGATATTTTCATCAAATCGTCTCATATTTGCAAAAACTACTGTCTTTGTTTGTACCTTTTCCTGGAAGTGGTGGATGAGACGTTTAAGGGTATGTGTGTGTGCGTGAGTGCGTGCGTGCGAGCGTGCGTTCTGGATAGGCTGCAGCTGTTTGAATCAATCTTAAAAAAAAAAAAAAAAAAAAAAAAAAAAAGTAGTTTATAAATAAACTGTATCATCTACGTGTGTATCATTTCGAATGCAGTACTTCATGAAAACAGAAAAGTATGGATATGAAATTCCAACACCGTGTTAAATTGGAGGAAGAAATGCAAGTAAATACTCTCAGCCATTTGTTTTGTCACGCCACCAGCGCTGGCATTTTGTCACGCCAGAATTTATTGCGGCAAATGGTTGCACGGTTGTTGACGCTGGTTGGTTGTTGTCAGTTCAGCTCTCCATGAGGTAAGAGAGGGCTCCATACTCACAAACACAGCCTGCTCTTCAAAGCTGTGTAATAACACAGCAGCAAATGTGACTCCTTCTGCTCTGTCTTCAGTGCAGGCAAGATGGATAAAATTGTATTTTATTGAATCTATATTGTAATAGTGCTTTAGGGTGTTTGCTCTTTGCCAAAAAGGGCACAAATGGGAGAAAAATACTTTTTATCAGGAACATTTCCAAACTTATTTACTTTATTCAAAAAGTGGCTTAAAATCACCTTATAACAATAATTTACAACAAGTGATTCCGTTTTTTTTTTTGCTTTCCTTCGTCTTGTGACACATCATTTGTCATTTTTTCCATCTTTTTTTCCCTCAGTGAATCCGATGGAAACCACAGCACAGAGGATGAGTCTAGCAAAGGCCAGGAGGAGCTGTCTCCACGGCCCCTCTCTAACTCCTCAGATGGGGTGATAACCCATGGGACCCTTCCCCTTCAAACAGGGCCTCTGGACAGTGGGGTGGTCATCCAGCAGATCGGGGACATCAAGCTGCCCCCTGGATCAAGCAGTGGTGGTCTCTACAATGGAAGTCTAGTGACCAGTAACACCTCCTCCACCGTGTTTCACAATGGCGGCTCATCTTACCTCCACACACCTGGAAACATCCTCTTCAACGGGCTCAATTTGGGCATCCAGCCTTTGGCCTTTAACCCTCTGAGGCCGTCTGGAGGGGTGCTGCTGGGGGGCTCGGGAGTGGACATGCAGATGGGTCAGGAGAAGGGACTGGGCAGTTCTGCAGAGGACTCGGCCCTGCAGCAGTACGCCTCCTATTCAGGCTGTGTGAACGGAGCGGAGGTGAAGCTGGAGGGGGCTCACACCATGGCTGCCCAGAACGGGGGCTCCTCTGTGCTCACATTCAGCTCCTCGTCAGGTGCGCTGCAGTTGGGTGGCTACAGTTTGGTCCAGGTACCAAGCGGAGTCCCAGACAGCGATGGCAGCTCATTACTCAACAACGACGTAGGTCTTCCGCCACTGCAGCTCTCTTCTGCCTCATCTTCCTCAGCAATCACACAACAAGGTGGGTTCAGAAAACCATTATTTTAACTTAATACCCATTCTGTTTGCTTGGAAGCTATATTTAGATATACTGAGGCAGAAATGTGCAACAAGGACAAAAAAAAACTGTTTGGCTCAATATCTAATTCATAATGTGACAATTTGATTATGACTAATTGAACTTACGTCATTTTAAATAGGCTTGGGTGAGATTGTCTTGTAATTGGGATATAATGCTTAAGGATTTAGAGGCATTCACTGCTCATTTCCCCCTTTTAAGCAGTCAAGTAAATTCATTAAAGATCACTTTGCTTTTATGTAGAGCAGCAGTGAAGACCAGGAAAAGTCCAAATTAAGACACATCCCGGTATTAGAATAACCAAAATCCAGACATAATCTCCTCTACTCTTGTTTGATGTTTGATTCTGATATCTCCAATCATGGTAGTTGCTCAGTGGTGCCCTTTGCCATCTTTAAATGTTCAAGTGCAACGCAACACGTCCGTGGTGGTTTGTCAACAGGTCTTTACTACGTTCACCCAATATATCTGAGCCTGCTGTATTCTTGGCTTGTCTGTATTTGGGCTGTGGCCCAAAAGCCTGATACTACACATAACACAGAGCAGAGGAAACAGGGAAGGGCCACACACACACGCACACATGCATGCACACGCACAGAAGAGGTGGTCCTTTGAAAACCCCAGAGATGAATAAAAACAAGTTCTGAAGTCACCATCACTCATCATCATTGCACTCTTGATCTGCAGAGCAGGGAGGAGGGGAATATGTTTCAGACAATCAGCGGCCATGAAACGCACTAACAGGGAATAAGCCATTACAGCACTCACTTTGACATAAAGCAGAGTATCTACACGAGGGTGAATAATAAGTAAAAACAGAAAATTGCAGCTTGCTGTTGAGTCCTGGCAGGCTTTTACACTCGTACTCTGGGGCACTGCAGGGTCGAGTTTAAGGAGCACAAAGTGTGTGAGACACACTACGGTAATTTTGGGGCCAAGGCCTGCTGTAAATGAAACGTATAATACTGTGAGGAATGAGAAGGGGATCCAGCAGTGGGAATGGGATATACTCACCCTGGTAGAGGTAGAGATACTGTATGTATTGATCCATTGTTGTGTTACCACAGGCACCATGCCTCTGAACAATGTAGCAGTGAGTTCCTCCAATGGCGACTCGTTCCAGCAGCAGGACAAGCTGACTATGACGTCCCTGCACCACAGTACAGTCCTCTACAACATGAGCAGCGCCGGCCAGCCGTCCATCAAGAAGGAGCCTCTGGAGGGAGGTGTCTACTCCTCATACCACCATGGCCTCCACTTGGACCCCAGCGGTCAGCTCAGCTACACCACCCCCAACTCGGACGAAGTTCCCTCCAGCCGAGGTCCCGCCTCGACCACTGAGGTCCCCGCCGTCAGCTCATCCAGCCCTGAGCCAGAGGTCTACACCACGCTCACCGTCAGCACGCCCCTGATGGCCCAAACGGACCCCAGCAGCCACCACCTCCAGCCCACAGAGTATCTCGGGGGCCACGAGGTTCGGGGCCCCCCGTCCTCGCACCTGATGGGCCCCGGCATGAACAGCGACTACATGAACCTTTCAGAGAACAAGGTGGGCAGCTCGGGCTCGGGAGGCGTGAATGAGATGGTGCGGGCGATGTGTGGGGAGATGGAGGCCATGGAGGGGAAGGAGCTAGCCAAACTACAGACAGTGCAGATGGAGGAGGACATGGCTGACCTCTAACCTCAAACCTCCCTCCTCGCAGAAGCACTCATGTCCGCCCTGTGCAGCGATATGGTGAATCTTTTTACTTTTGTGTGTGCGTGCGTGTGTGTGTGTGTTTTTTACCATTCATTTCCTTTAAATGTTAAATTATTTGTAGTTCATTTGACTTTTACAATGCACTCTAGTCAGAGAGGAGCCCTGTGGGTGGGCATTATGAGTTTATCATAAAAGTAAAAAAGGGTCTGTGACGTGTTTTAAAAGCCCCCGTTCGTTAGAAGGAGCATTACGACTGTTACGTGCTCACAGAAGAAGTCGCTGTATGTGTTTGAGCCCTGTTTAAATGTGCATTTTTATAGACAACACCTGCTACTTCCTGTTGAGTGGATTTGATCTGCAGAAGCAGGTGCTGGAATGCCTCTAGTCATGTGACTAGGATGTTCCTCCAAACTAAATGCGTCATCTGGGTCAAACCAAAAAGGTCATTCAGTAGGGGGAAGACGGAGAGAGCCTCTGTGAAAATGACTAAAGGCCTGCACACACATATGGAGAGTACACACAAACACACAAAGCTGCTGATTTAGGAAAAAGTGTCCTTCAGTAATCACCTTAAATTCTCTGAATGCCTCTCAAGTCACTGCAAAGACCCCGCTTTTGTGCTTTATATCACACCAAATGAACTGAGAGTGTCGAGTATGGGACTAGAGTTAAGACGAATGTGCCTTTCTGCTACTTTAAATACACAATGGCATTGGTCTGTTTTGGCGTTTGCACTACCATAATGACATTACAATGTACGTGCTTCAAACAGCCTTCACGTTGGAGGGTTTGTCATGTGGGACACACCTCAACGAAATGCACACTATTTCAGTGACGGCTCATATTTCAAGCCTCATCATCAACCTGTGAGTCCAAGATATGAATGATGATCGAGGGGTCGCGCTGTGGGTTTCACATGCCGTTCATCATATGTTGTTTATAATGCTGCAGCTCATAGTATGTTAACTAGATGTGATGATGCTATACTATATCCTGTTTCATTTTGATGTGTCTCTCCAAATATCAGTAATCATGAATGATATTTTTCTATAAAGGGATTGTAATAATTTCTCTTTGCATGGCGTCATAATGTTTTGGACACTAGTGCCTTTTACTTTTGTTTTGTGAATAACACTGAAAGAAGCTCTTGCGTAGGAGTGCAGGCAGTGACGTTGCAGCTTCAGAGATTTTCCGCCGTCACTGGCACATTTGTTGGGTATCGGTTGAGGGGAAAGACGAGAGAATGTGGAGCCCATTTGTCAAGTGTGCCCGGTGCTTTTCACAACTGGAGCCTTGGATCCTTGCTGTCATACATGACCGTAATAGCACATTTCAGCCTCACAGCCAACTCACACCATACACCTCTATCAGCGCATCACACATCTTCATACAGGTGGACGAACAAGTCCTGTCTTTGTCAGGATCTATGACATAATCCCATCAATTTGAATGGACACTTAAGTGAAAGTATTCTCAGTGCTTTAATGTCATATACCAAAAATGAGTCGTGGGCAAATAGTAAAACTGATGGTCATTTGTTTTTTTGTTTTTTTAACCTTAGTTTGAATTATATGTTTGTTATCTGAAATTATGTGAATGTATTTTTCTAAATCTCCATACTGCAATAAAAGTTTATATTTATAAAAACATAAAACTGATCTTTTTAAAATTCTTTCAAATTTTGCACCAAATGAGTGAGAAAATTAAGGATTGCTCATTTTGATGCCGTGTTTCCACAGCATGGCTTAAAAATGTTCTGGACTTGATGCACTTTTGGTACCAGGTTTTTTACCTCTGCAGCTTGTACCCCCTCAGTGTGGGCTGGATCTTCAACACAGTATAAACCCACAAACACAGGAACAATGAAGGATATAATTTCCTTTCGAGATCCTTTTATCAGCAACCAAACAGGAGAATGTCTGCATTTTGCCAGCTGTCCATTCCGTGCTTTTACAGGCTGTCGTTCTTAAAAATCTGGGTCAAGTGAATAAAAAGTTGGCGGTCGGTGTGCAGAATGTCAGTGTCACACGAGTGACGCCTCTGCTGAAGATTCTCTCTGACCAGTCAGTGGTCAGCATTGTTTTCACTCCACCGTTTAGTATCAGCTCACTTGGAACCTGACCTGACACCACTACCAGGTATTCACAACTTTTGACAATGGAAAATCAAATAAGAGTGAGTGGAGTGGAGTTGAGCCATACCATGCAGTGGAAACATGGCATTAGGGACATGACATGTGTGTAATGAATGTAAGACAAAAAGCATATGTCTTCCCAACATTTAAGAGTCCTATGTAGCCAAACTGTGAGGATTGGTGGGGGGGGGGGGGATGCTGTAATCCAGCAGGCCTTATGGTGCTCTCTGCAAACCTGCAGTGATCGTTTGCACATGCCTGGCAACCTGGAGTTCATTAACCCTCCTTTTCTCATCTCAGCCCCTGTAATTCAAATAAACAGCAATGAGATTTCCAGAGGTAAAGCTCCTTTTGGGTGGGGGGTCTGCAGCTCCCCACAGCTAAGTCCAATCCTATGGCCTTTTCCCCGAGTGAAGGCCGAACAGCCGCCCCCCTCCCGACGTACCCCCTACTTTAACATGTGGAGGAATGAATCTGAGGTGCTGTCACTCAGACACTGAGTCTCTATCCAGAAAAGAGCCTAAACTCCTCTCAAGGCTAGAGGGGGGATTCTCCTTAAATTCATGAATATCCAACCAATACTTGTTCACTCAGCGGGCACACGACCAAACCAGCAAGGGAGAGATAAGATGGGGACAAAGTTTGACAAATGGACGAACAGAAGGGGATTTTATTTTATTCACAGTGTGTCTGTGATGGATTATAGGAGTTGTCCTCTCAGCGGATCTTGGCTGGAGGAGTTATATATGATCTAACTGATGACCTAAATAAATAGAGGCTGTTTGTCTGTGCTCACTGTTGAGGCACAGGGAGAGAGAAGACAAAATGGGAGACACTAGCGGGAAAGGGAGGGAGAGGCAGGCAACCGGGATAAAGTTACCTGTGCACAGGTGACCTCGTCGCCATGGGCAGTGGATTAGCTGATTGTTAGGTATCAGGTAACTCCTCCTGTAATATTGAAGAGGGTGAAAACAGCTTTGTTGGAGCCCAGAACAATATCCCATTCGCAGTAAGAGCCCATGGTCCGTGGGTCTCACGGGGAGGGGGCCACTGAAAACTCCAAATTCCACCTCTGTATTGTGCCTATAAATTAGACAGGAGAGGAGCACAAATGTTTCCTCACGGAAGACATGCAGAAGGTTTTACACGGGGACAGTTTGTTACTGAATTTTACATTTTTACTGCTTCCTTCAGGTGTGAAAATCGGGATATCCCCATATCGAAATAGCAGTGAATCATTTTGTCCACAATCTCAAACATGAAATGTAAAACATACTAGAGTGTGCAGTAAAAAAAAAAAAAAAAAAGAGGGAACTCCCCCAGAACTCTGGCCTTATTAAAAACACTGACCTCTGATCTTTCAGATGGTTTCAAAGCTGACATTTAATGCGGCGCAGCAGACTGCAAGCCATATGTAACATGACCTGGGGAGCACGGTACTCCACTGCTCCACGTCCCACTAATGAGAGGGCAGGGGTCAGCGGGTACCAGCCTGCTTGCACAGACCCACCACTACCGGCCGAGGCACAGGGAGACACAAAATCCACTATCAGTTCTTCCAGTCTTGTGGAAACTGGGTGGTGTTTATGGACTAGAAGGGAAATAAATGTCCTCAACCCTTGTGGATTCTTCTCTTAGCTCCACTTAAAATAATTGAGTTGTTGCTTGGCAGAGTAGAAGGTATGTGCACATGTCCACTTCATCATCCAGTGCGGGAAATGGAAGATGCAACCAGCATGATTCACTGGTTTGTTCTGGGCTGCAAGGACAGAAAAATCAGAAGATTTTTTTTCACACGCACGCAGAGGCAGCAGCTGGGAGGCAGCATCATGTCCACATCACAGTGGTCAAACGGTATTTCCCAAAGAGAAAAACAGCACTTTGTAACAGGAGCAGAGCCGGACACACACACACTCTCTCTCTCTCTCTCTCTCTCTCTCTCTCTCTCACACACACACACACACACACACACACACCTGCTGCTGCTCAACTGCTCTTCATCATTTACTCAAACACATGCAACCACTCATCCTCTCAGTAGTCACATTTGGACTTCTATGATAGTATTGTCATGGCGCCCCCTCCCTGCCAGGAAGGCACACATGGTAGCTGCACACCCAGTTTTTTTTGTTTTTGTTTTTGTTTCTTTCAAATCTTTCCTTTGTTTATGTGTTTGTTTCCACGCCTGGTTTGTTTACTTACTCCAAGCCCTGCAGCACACACACAAAAACTCTTTCCCTAAAATAAAACGTCTTCATCTATAAGCCCGGGGGGTGTTTACCGAGCAGAGCACAGTAAAAGCCGAGGCCGTAATTGCATATTTGTGGAGGTGGTCCTCTGAGGAAATGCGTAATGATTTTGAGGTGGGGGGAGGGGGCTATAACCCCAGTGCACTTGTACCAGGTCTAATTTTCCAACATGACAGGAAACTCTGTTAAGCTGATAATTGCAGCTCCAATTTCATTTAACTCACTCATGTCAACAGTTGTGTTTTGTTTTGAGAGAAAGAGCGACTTTTTTCCCTTTCTCGCTGCCGTCCACCTCCCGAATAAACCGCTTCAACTCTTCATGCAGGGCACCTTGAATTAACCAGAAACTTTAAGCCGATGTCAAACTATTGATTAGATGCATTTGTTTGTAAATATTAAATTTTTTTTTCGGTGCTGCTAACATTGAAAGCCATCAAAAAACATTTCCGCCAAAACGCATAGAAATAAAAACCCCTGATGACCAAATCTGACATTTTTCACCTAATTTAAACAGAGTCGGCTTTGTTCCAGTCCATACAGCTGAAATAGCACTTTGGATTTAGATGGAGTGAAAACCATCTGTTCAGTGAGCCAGTGGTCGCTTCAGTTTTCCTCCATCTTTTCTGGAAAATAAAGCCTCCAATAGGAAACACGGGCTTTTTGATGATGACATTTTTATGAAGTGCGCTGAGCGCAGCCTTTCTCTTTCTCTCGTTGTCTCCCACAGGACCGCAGTGTCGCCGTTACATCTCATTTATTTCCCCATAATGCAAAAATGTCACGAAATTTATCCAGCAGCGTTATTAAATCTACGAGTAAATACACATTTTGTATTATTTGTGTACTTGTATTATGTCTGTAAATAAATATCAAACTAGTTAAAACTGCTGTGTTGAGGTGGAACAAAGCCATGAGCAAAGGGCCCTCAGGAGCTGCCTCACATTAAATCAGTATAACGAGAAATGGCAAAATGTTTATTTTCCCGGGGTGAAAACATTGTGACACGTTTGAGTTTTCCGGAAAATCGATGACTAAAACTTGGAGCATCCGCGATATTTAGCAGCTCTGAGCTTTCCGGAGGAGGCAGGCCGGATTATTGCGCTTTCTGGAGGTAACGGAGGAGTTGAGCGCAGAGAAAAAGCCTGTAACGACAGTAGGGAACCTCTGTACGGCCCGTTTTGAAAGGAATAACCAGTGATAGCCAACCGGGGTATTGCATTACTTGTCGGGGGGACGAGGAGCCCGGCACTGGCCGTGGCAGAGGCGGAGGCGGAGAGTCCACATCTTGAAATAATCTCGCCCCCCGGGCTGCTCGGGTTAAAGGAGGAGGCGCGGCGCAATGTGGTAGAGATATTAGAGAAACCCGAGAGCCGCTCATCAGACAGCTCATTTACTGAAGCAGTGAGGTTTTACGCACAGGCCGAGTGCAGCTCCAGAGCCGAGCCAAAGTGGCCTGAGAGCCTGCGCGTCCACTGAAGATCCGGTTCAGCATTCACATCAGGACACGCACTAATTGAATCACGCTTAAGCGATATGGCGTGCATGGCTTTGGTTGAGCCAGTGCTGCCTTAAAGCAAGAAAATTAAGCTTTTTATTTAAGATCAACTTTAAATCTATAAAATGACGCATCGTTGCAAAAGCCAAACTTGACGTTTTAATTATCGTGAAACGATGTGCGTGTTGTCGCTCTGCAGGCTGATGACACTGCTAACATTGCGGCTAAAAACAGCTGTAATTAACTCCAAAACCTCGCAGGCAACAATGACTTCAGATGTTTCAGCCAATAATCTGATATTTCCTGTGGCAACACTTTAATTTCAGCACGGCGGGATACAAGCCGTCCATTCAGGAGGATGTCAGCTGCGCAGGTCCAGTCTAGTCCCTGATACATGATCAAAACAAGCCATGTAAAAAAGAAAAGGTTTTAAAAAGTTAACTTATGATTAAGTTTCACCTGCATTTTTTATTTTATTTTATTTATTTATTGCATTTGTACACAGCGAGCATACTCAATACTCAACGCTGAAATGGGATAATCATACAGCCTGAACAAACCTGATCACAGCCATTCTGCCTGAATTTGATTTTTATTTTTGCAGCAGTACATATATGCCCACATCTCAATCGTATTTGTCCATTAAAATCTTGCAGGTTAAATTACACACACACGGTTCTTCAGAGCTGTTTTTTCAGGTGTCCCTCCCCACGAAAACAAACAATTCAGAGCATTTTATCTCTAAAGTAAAACGAAGGGCTCCTCTCCTCTACACGCTCTGTGTGAATTTGTTGAAGTTAAATATTATTTTCCAGGTCAAATCTTGCTTCTTAACACATTGAAAGGGGGGTTCAGTTTCAGACTGTGGAGCCGATGAAGAAATGTGACCCACGTATATGTCTCAAACCAACAACTGCACCACCAAGAGCCAGTGTCGCAGAGAACTCATTTACTAATGGATTGGTTTAGTGTTTCACCCCACAGAAAACACTGGAGCCAGTGCGGTGCCCGTCTAATCCCTGAAATATATATGTAGGCTACAGGCTAGAAGGATGTCTTGGAAAACACGTTATAATGCAGAAAAAAAGCATAAAACAGCAAATAAAAGGAGCGAGGGGCCTGTTGTATGTGTCCGGACCGTATTTAATAGTAATCTTCAGATCTGTAAACAAAAAGGAATCTCCAATGCGCAGAAAACCAAAACTGACTCTCACAAATAACAAAATTGCTGCTAGACATCAAGCCTACACACACACACACACACACACACACACAAACACACACAAAAACACACACATACATACAGTGAAAAGTCCTGCGCTCTGAAAACACTTTATTTTGGCAGTTTACGCCAAGTGTGGGAAGTGTGAAGGCTGCTGAATGTGCGCAGAGTGTTTGTCTATGATTTCCTATCCTGAAGACATTTGTCAAATTGTCTAACAAGCTTGGACCATGTGGCATTTAACATCAGCTTCTTTCTCTCTCTCTCCCTCTCTCTCTCTTTCACACACACGCACACACACGCACGCACTTAAGTGCCTGATTTCCTATTGGTGGTCTATGTCCCATAACACGTTTGGCAGGTAGAACCAGTTTCTCATATAAAAGACGTGCGTAACGGCACGCATGGACTCAGCTATCATAGGAACTTATTAAATTATATCACCTCATAAAATAAACGGCTTCAGTAATTAATAGACGATGAAAGGTGGGAATACAACAGCGTGTGCAATCTGCATGTAATTAAGGTGGTGGGCGTCGACAATGATCAGCTGTGATGGTAAATAAACCTCCAGAAATCCTGTTAATGAAAAAAAAAACCAAACGCCAAAATCACCAAAAATCAATGAATATTGTACGTTTTGTGCAGTTTCTTTGTATAAAAAGGCTCTGCACTAACATGGATTCATCGTGTGGCCTGTGCTCAGAGCGTCACTAAGATGCTTCAGCCTTTAAAAGTGGCTAAACTTTAATTCACAAATAAAAAGCTTTGTGTTTTTGTGGCTTTACCCTCCACTGACTGTCATTACTGATAACGTTTGGAGATGCAGTGTGTGGTTTGACCCGCGTGGGAAACCTGGGAGCCTACAGTCGCCAACATTGTGGAAGATGTATATTCAAAACATGTTAATAAGGCTTTTTAAGAGGTCTGTAATAATTGATTAGTGTTTAGGTGCCGCTCTGCTCCTCAGCTGAAGCGGGAGAGAGACTGTGGGGGCGGGAGGTGGGAGCGCTCCTATTTCAGCCCCTGACGCACTGCCTCTGGGGAGGAAACGGAGCTGCAAACTCAGTCCTGCTCTGCTGTACACGGTACAGGGCAGAGGGAGAGCCAATCACCGAAACGCACAGGCTCCCTTTAAGCCTGACATATCTCCAACAGGAACAAATTGTCCCAACAATCAACATCCCAATCTGCTGCGCGCACCAGGGGCTGGAGTGGAGTGGATAGCCGACAGGCCTGTGCCGCGCGGACGGACTGCACCGGATTGCATCGCGACTAGAAACTAAAATAAACGCAGACAGTACACGACAGCCATCGTTTTGGATACCAACGTGTTGGACGAAGGAGTGAGCTCGGACATCATGTCTATCTTGCCGTCCTTCGGGTTTACGCAGGAGCAAGTGGCGTGCGTTTGCGAGGTGTTGCAGCAGGGAGGAAACCTAGAGAGGCTCGGCCGCTTCCTGTGGTCTCTACCCGCTTGTGATCACCTCCACAAGAACGAGAGCGTCCTCAAAGCCAAGGCGGTGGTGGCCTTTCATAGGGGGAACTTCAGAGAGCTCTACAAGATCCTGGAAAGCCACCAGTTTTCTCCGCACAACCACCCAAAGCTGCAGCAGCTCTGGCTGAAGGCGCACTACGTGGAGGCGGAAAAGCTGCGCGGCCGGCCGCTCGGAGCGGTAGGGAAGTACCGGGTGCGGAGGAAATTCCCGCTGCCCCGCACGATATGGGACGGCGAGGAGACCAGCTACTGCTTTAAGGAGAAGTCCAGGGGCGTCCTGAGAGAGTGGTACACACATAACCCCTACCCGTCTCCACGGGAAAAGAGAGAGCTGGCCGAGGCCACAGGACTGACCACCACGCAGGTCAGCAACTGGTTCAAAAACAGACGGCAGAGAGACAGAGCCGCAGAGGCGAAGGAGAGGTACGTCCACTGCCACCGCCTCGGTGCTGCTTCTAGTTTATAGACAAAGATGTTGACTCTTGTTTTTGCATGTTTCAAGAGCAAAAAGGTTTCGACTCGGAAGAATTATCCAAATGTGGAAACAAGCAAAATATAAGAAAGTGCAGGAATCACAGGAGTCAGCTCTGACAGTGCTGCAGGAAAAGTAGGAAAATTAAAAGAAGGTCATTT
Source organism: Chaetodon trifasciatus (assembly GCA_037975065.1). Classification (NCBI taxonomy): domain Eukaryota; kingdom Metazoa; phylum Chordata; class Actinopteri; order Chaetodontiformes; family Chaetodontidae; genus Chaetodon; species Chaetodon trifasciatus. The sequence goes on from JBBMOE010000021.1 coordinate 5,123,121, forward strand.
CTGATTGGCTCACTTTATTTCAGAATGAAGTTTGAACTTATTTACTCGTTTTGGTCATGTTTCGTCCCCCAAATCAGTCGTGTCCTGGTAACGGTGATAGTAAACAGACGCGTGTTGTTGACAAATGATGGGCTTTCTTCTAGAATCTGTCCCGTCTAACGTGTCTCAGCCTGAATTATAATCTAAACTAAAGCAGCCGCTTCAGGAAAGAGGATAATGTAGTATCTAATAATGATGGACAAATAGAAAATGTAATATTGTGACATTTTTGGCAAAGTTTCTATTTCTAAGATGCGTGCTAAAGGTTAAACTGGGTTACAGTGGAATAAAATAACTCACATCACTCCGCTTAATCGGCAAATAACATCCAACATAAAGAGAAATAAAACATTTTCTAAAAAACACTGCAGAGCAGGCAAATAACGAAACTTAAACCTTCCTCGTTGTTTTTTCTTCAAGGCCCTGGCCTGCTATATTTTTGGTGTTACTACAAAAATATTTACGGCTGCCTTTTATTCTGCTCCAGAATGTCATCTGCAGGCCGATCATCAAGGGATTTAATGCCATCTTTCAAAATGTCCGTATTTCCCCTCACTTTTCCCCTTGCTGTCGTTTTCAGGGAGAACAGTGAAAACAACAACGCAGGCGGCAACAAACAGAACCAGCTGTCCCCGCTGGACGGCGGAAAGTCTCTCATGTCCAGCTCGGAGGACGAGTTTTCTCCACCTCAGAGTCCTGACCAGAACTCAGCGCTTTTGCTTCAGGGCAACATGAGCCACCCCGGGGCCTCCGCGTACCCCATGTCCGGCCTGGGGGCCCCACAGCCGGTGCACAGCATGCACGGACACCCGCACCAACTGCAGGACTCCTTGTTGGGACCTCTAACCTCCAGTCTTGTGGATTTGGGCTCTTAAAGAAGCTGCCAGATTATTATTATATTTTACAAAAACAAAACCCAGAAAAAGAAGACTGATATCAGATTGAGTACATGTATGAAGTAACACTATAGTAGCCTACCTTATAATATAGACTGACTTGTCTGTCGTTAAATTTGGTTAGAACAAAATTCCTTTATGCGCTTAAGCTGTATATCCCCCATGACAGGAGGGTTTTCTGACCTCCTGCACATGGAAACACACAAACAGGACCTGTCTGAAACTCTTAACTCAACGAAACACTTAACTGGACTGCCCATTTGCTTAATTTATGACACTTTGTTGAGATTAAAGAATTATAGCAACCTCCTGCGATGGAAACTAAGAGGTAACGTTTTCATTAGAGTCACGGCAATTAGTTTCCAATAAAACTAAAGTAATACATTTGTCTCTGTGTTATTTGTGTATTTAGAAAAAGAAAATAGCCAATTGAGGTTAATGCGTAAAGAGTCTGACCCTCAAAGCTGCGTCGGGACTTTAGCCATTGAATTTATCTTTAATTAATTGTGAATGAACTTATTTTCTTATTCAACTTTTTTAGTACGATTTCACCTATTTAGTTGTGTTTTTGCCTGCTGCCGAAAACGACTTTATCCTAATAAAAATGTAGGAAACAGATTCAAAAACGACAAGAAAGCGATCAGATCTACATTGGTGGGATATGAATCTCAATCAAAAATATTGTGAGTCATTTTGCGGTGGAGATTAAAGCCTGCTCCACGGCTTCTTTGTTTTCTTTTTACGATAATTACGGTAATTCAAGACATAATTCAAACACAGAGTCATAAAGGCAAATTTAATTACACGAATGTGAGTCAGCATCAGCAGCTGTCTGTCAGGAGGCTGTTGTGTACACATGAAGGCAGCTCTGGTGCCTTTGAATATCGTGTCTGTTCCATTATACATGTTTGGCTGAGGGAGAAAGGCTTTTTTTCCGTCATATTTTCTTTAGCTCGAGTGCTGCGGATCATTGGCTTTTTGTTGCCGTGTTTTCTTTGCTCTCTCCGAGAGTTTGTTCTGTCGGTTCCGGGCCATGGGAAAGAGCCACCACTCAACCCTCAACCTCTACCAGCTCTGGATATTCTGACCAAAGAAAAAAAAAAAACATCCTATATTTAAAAAAAAAAAAAAAAAAAGTTTAAAGTTCACTGCCTAATGAAATCAGCAAAGATACCCTTTAAACAAAATAAAACAAATTATATGGGCTTTTATAATAGGTTTCAGACATAAAACTGCTCAGATAAATTCAGACACTCCCACTCTTTAAGATGTCATCATAAAAAAAATCCACAATAAACAACAGCAATGTAATAATAATAATAATAATAAACTGAGAATATTTGTAGGGCAGAATATGAGAATACGGTGGCCTGAGAGCAGGAATCTGGTGAGGACAGCTCTCTTGTCCCCCACCCCCTACACTCTCTTCGGGCTCATGTCAGGGTAAATTGTTTTGAGCAGAGAGCACAGAGGATTTCCTGAGCATAATCTGAAACAGTCGCTGCTAGCATTACTGCCTGATTGCGAAGATTGCCGGGCTGCAGGGCTGCAGCGCCCGGCTTCAGTGGAGGGACCTCGAGGTATTCTGCATCCCAGAGGCCTCCCGCTCTCTTTCTGTCTCTCAGCCCCTCAGGTCTACTCAAAACACCAGAGCTGTGCTCCCCATCTATCACCCACAGACGTCCATATGGCTTGTTTGAGTGATGTGTCTGTCTGGCTGTCCTCAGCAGTCCTCCATCAGCAGGCTTTTGGTCAGTGTTTCACCTTTTTTGCATTTTTAATCTAACGTGAGATTGTGATGGAAGAGTTGTTCAGATCATTTGCTTAAGTAAAAGTAGCAATTCCACATTTAAATGGTTCAATATCTTGTAAAAGTCCTACATTAAAAAAAATGTACTTCAAGTATCAGACGTAAATGCTTATGATGTAGAAAAGCCCCCATCAGTCTTTTATCTTTATGTTATAGGATCACACAGATGTGAAGCTAATTTTAACTGCTGCACTGTTTGGTTGTTTAACAATCCCTCATATTTTATCAAATTATGACATGATTATTTGTGGGAAAAAAAGAAGAAGTAGTGCAAAGAGTCAGATAACGTAGTGCTGTAAAAAGGTCATATTTCCTCCACAAAATGCAGTGGAGTAGAAATTCAAAGTAGCATAAAATGGCAATACTACTAAGTAGAAACTGTACTTAAAGCACCTGAAAGCTTGGTTTCAAATCATTAGTATTTTCCTGTAATGTGAAATATTTATGACTAAATGTGCAAAAGTCAAAGTTGGTTGAGTTTTATTCATTAACTGTTTAACACTCACAAACTAATAATTAGTTTCACTGGGACTGTATGGGTGTGGTTTGATCAGATTTGATCGACGCCTGCGACACCAACGAGAAAGACAGAGACAAAAACACAAATACTGAAATCTCTTCAATGAAAAAAACAAACAAAAAACGATTCTAATTTAAGCAGAAAATTGTGTGTTCACAGGACCCCATCACTCAGGCTGGATGAGCAGATATGATTTCACGGCCTTGGTGCTTCAGTAAATGCACTTTGTTATTCAAAATTACACCAATGGGAAAACTACATCCAGCAGTTTAACTGCAAGCAGAAAATATGAAGTTTAATCTCAAAATGGCAACAAAAATATAACACGTGTTCCTACGTAATGACTTCTGGCAAAAAGCTAAAAAACACTGAAGATCATCGGTAATATTTGATTTACTCACAGTGTGGATGATCTGAGCAGATGTATATTTTAAATATCAAATTAAAAGCATTAAGGTATATTCTGACAGTCGAACATATGGCATTGCAGCTCAGGACAGTTTGATTGATTGAAAATACAAATGGTTTAACCTGTAAGTCGTAGTATATTTAAATAAAGTTGTTTATTATAATAGCCTATACTTAAACCTCAGTATTGGCCATATGTCACGTTCAGCAGAGGTCGGCAGAGAGCAGAGGTCCCGCAGATCAAACGTTATTCTGGCTCAGCACATGTCCTTCACTCTTGGCACACAGTGTGGCTAAATATTCACAAATTAACAAACAGGTGATCACAAAGCCACCAAAGTGACTCCTCATACCTGTTAATCTAATGACAACATGTCCGGCAGGGTACAGACACAGCAAGGATTAAACAGGCTCTGTGTCACATGACAGAGGGAGGCTATATCAGAGTCACCTTCAGGATGTGCAAGAGACTAAAATCAATCCAACACGGAAACTCTGACAGTGCTTTTAATCATTCTCAAATCCTTCGCTTCCGAATCCGGAGGGACAAAGTCTGCAGCCATAAATCTATCTGCTGCATCAGCCGCTGCGTCTTCCCTTCATCAGCCATGCAACAAGTGTGAGTGCTAGGCGTGCTCCAGTCTATTGACCAGATGACAAAAGCTGGTGGCAACGTCAGCGAAAAGCACACCAGTGCCAGTAACAGCAGCTGCTGATGGCAAACAGAGTCCGAGTCATCAAAAGGGCATTTCATTTGACTTAGGCGTAAGTGGCAGTGGCTCTAAATCAACAGCAGGAAGGGCCCTGACGTGTGCAAATAAACATGGAGAGTAGCCTGCATGAGTCTGCGCCGTCTGGCCTCGTGTTTTCTCTGGCATCAGAGTCGGTGTGCATCTCTTACAGGGACAAAATCCAAAGCTGAGGGACTTCTGGTTGCCTCGCCATGGTCTGCTGCCTGCAGGTAGCTTTACCCCACATGGGAGCCCGGGTGTAAGACAGTCCCAGGTATCCATAACCAGGGGCTGTATGAGGGGTGTGTGTCAGAGAGGGGGAGAAAAGGGAGTGGGGGGCAGGCGGGTGATGAGGGACAAAAGAATCTTTTCAGGTCTGCCTCAGAGGGGCAGGGCTGCTGGTGTGGGAGGGGAGGGGGGCTTGAGAGATTTTCTTACCAATGATGCATGGATCTGACAATGTTCCTGCCTGGACGTACCCAGAGGCAGATGCAGGCAGTGTGTGTGTGCGTCTGTGTGTGTGCATACTCACGTGTACCAGACTTGAAGTGTGTGTGTGTGTGTGTATCTGAGGAAATACAACTGATTGGAGTAAAACTCACCAAACATCTTCTGGACGGCGGTGGCAGGCGTCTGCTCTGTTTCTATGACATAAGCGTATTAGAGATCAAAGGGATTGTGCTGCTCTGCCGAACAAATATGTAAATCACTCTGATGCAGGAGCGGCGAGGCCAAAGACAGCTTCCACTCACGAGTGCAGGAAGCCTCTCGTCCAGCAGGAAGCTCGTATGTGACAGAGCTGAAAGAAATATTTATCTCTTTCTTCCAGTCGGGATGAGTGATGCATGACCCGGGGTTCAGGCACGAGGAGGAGGAGGAGACTCCGCAGACAATCCCTGCCTATTAGGGTGTTAAATAGCATGTTTTGTGTCAAGCGAATGAAGGACGGCGTCATATACGCTACCCGATGGAAGGGGGGGAAATTTCTAATATGTTACAAGAGGAAAAGACAAAGGACAAGATAAGACGTGTGTGTAATGTCTGCGAAAGAGGACTTGTATAAAAGAAATGTGGCCCGAAGGCACGGGCTCATATAACGAACTGTTCCGGAGACAAAAGCCAGCTCTGGTTGCTGAGAATCAGATATGTATATTTTTGGAGCTTGGAGAGAAAGTTGATAGCGGCATTAGTCTCATATGTTTGATCAGGAAAGTGACATCAGTCTCACGTGTTCTTTTAATACTTTTGTGAGGACTTAACAGATTTTCTTAGTTAGTTTCAGTCTTTCCAGGTCAAACACTGACAGATCTAAACACTAAGCATCATAATTTCACTGAAGCATTTCCTCCACTGAGTGATGGGATGTATGGATGTCTCAGGAAGCAGAGGCAAAGAAAGGAGTGAGCTGAGAGGAGGACACCTTACAGAGGCAGGAGCAGCTGAAAACTATTGTGTTTGTCTTGTCGTGGTTTCAGCCCTGAGCCCATTGCTTCTTAATGAAGATCGAAATCTTTAAAAATCGGTCACAAATACGTAGTTTAATTTTTTTTTTTTTTTTCTATATTTTTTAGCAAACAGCTGGGCAGTGCAGTTTTTAGCATATGTTATTCAAACAGGAGCTAATAGCACATTTGTTGGGACTATTTTCAGCTGTCAAATGTGACAAAAAAAAAAAAAAAAAAATGTGAATTAGGCACATTTCCATCAAGAGGTTTGGAGTGAATTAACTAGGCTACACAAAGCGTAGGTTCATCAGAAGGTGGCGATATAGACTACATTACGCATGGCAGTAATAAACAGAGTAGAAGAAGATCAGATCATGAACCAGAAACAAAACCAGTTGTTTGAAAACCACCAACAAGTCTTGAAGAAGAAGAAGAAGAAGAAGAAGAAGAAGAAGAAGAAGAAGAAGAAGAAGAAGAAGAAGAAGAAACAAAACCAGTTGCTCCTACCAGCCATGTATCCATGTGTTGTGGGAATGTCCAGGAAGCCGCCAACAGTGAAAACTTCTTCTTCTTCTTCTTCTTCTTCTTCTTCTTCTTCTTCTTCTTCTTCTTCTTCTTCTTCTCTCAGAGCAGAAACAGAGACTCATGTAAATTAGATGCTCACTGTGTCAGACGTTCACATGGTGCCTTTATTTGCATTAACTCTTTTTTGAAAAAGAAAAAAAAAACACCTCAGTGAACATAAAAACCTCTTTTTAATTAAGAAGTATTGACTTAGCTGTTTCCATCCTTTTTTTAATGATACTTCAAAATGTGTATAGAAACACGTACATCACTTCTGGACAACAATGGAGCACAGTGGCACATGGAGGCATGTCAGGCGGTGGCTACACAGGAAATACTTCAGTGGGATCAGTTGGTTGTTGGTTTTGGTCTTTTCACAGGATTTGCCTGACAACAGGAAAAATAGTCACCAGATTTATACTTTAAAGCAGGGTACGTATATATATATGTCTGTGTGTGTGTGTGTGTGTGTGTGTCTCACTGTTTTGCACAAGAGGCCATTTTTTCAAAGGGGATTTTTGGGCCTTTACTGTAAATGTCTCCTTATTTGTTGATGTTCAAGCAAAGATGGCAACACTTAAAGTCTGCTATGCATGTATTGAGGTACTGCAACTTAAAGAAATCTGGTGACAATCTGTATTATATTCTTAAATATAATATTCTTATATACTTAGTTATTTTACTTATTGTCAACAAAACTCATGAAAAGATTAAAACCAATAATGAAGCGAGATGACGTTGAGCAAAATAATCCTGACAGAGCTTTTTCTTCCATGCCGGAGAGCTTAATTGCTTAATTGTCCAAAAACTGTTAAACACACATCAATGAGCCATGCTGTTGCACCAGGTGACATGTTCCTTCTTTACACTGAACACACACACACACACACACACTGCTCCCTGGCTGAAAGTAGTTCCTAAGATGTGCACTGTTTGCCTCTGCTGGTGTAACATTTGCTAAAAACTACAGTGCCCAGATGTTGTTGGAAATTACTGAGCCTTTTTAAAAATATGTGTTTGTGAATTGCTTCAGTAGGAACTAATGGTCTCGGGGCTGAGAGCCACAGATGGGGAAGGAATGTCCCAGAGTATTGAGACGTGGACGAAGACATTGTTGGTTCTGGTCCTTTTACAATAAGAAAAAAAACAGAATGACACCAGCCTCAAGCTTTAATGTAAATATATGGATTTAAAAATATTACCAAAAGCAACTCTTTCAACGAGACGGACATCTATTCTACTGTACCCAGAGATTTGTCTGTTATCATGCAGTACTGTCTGTGCCTAACATAAGCCAGCTCTGATGACTTCTTTTAAGGAGCCAGACAAAACTCGAGCCATAACGACTGGGTTTAGTGTCATATTATGGGCATTATTTTACAACAGAATTAATAATTGATCATTGTGCCGACTGTTAAACTGCTTGCTGTTGTACTTCTATATGCAGCCATGAGTCTAAACACAGACACGTCACTGCTCAAGGGCCTTTTGGGGAGGGGCAGGGGGTGGCAGACACAACAAGAGGAAGTGGTATGGGATATGGGATAATGAAATATACCTCACACTCCCGAGGGGCATCGCTTCACCTATCCTGGGGCTCACAAATAGCTCAAGTAACTGAGCCCCCACCACTTCACACATTGTGAGCCACACCCCGCTGTGCTCGAACCACACGGCTATCCTCCACCAGGACCCTGCAGCTATGCACAGTTTGTACTTTATTTGTTTGCCGAAGTTGGAGTGACAGCAGCCCGAATCTGAGCTGCCAGCTCGCTCCCCTCGCCCTTCATCTTCATACTGCAGAAAGGGATAAAATACCCTTCTGGGTTCCACGCAGGAAAAAAAAAAAAAATCAGGAAATGAAAGTTGTAACACGATCCTCTGAGTGCCAAACGTCTCCCTGAGCAGGGACAAAAGGCCCAGACAAGGGCCTATTTTAGCCTGCATGTGATAGAGGAGCAGGGAGGGAGAGAAGAGCAGAAAAGAGGAGGCATAGGATTAAAATGTGTGAGGAGTTAGGAGTTGCTAGGAAGCGGTGGGGATGAACTTAAATAATTTCCTCAGATGGTGATAGAGGAGGAGGAGGTGGAGGTGAGGGTGCTGCAGTGATGAACTCTGCTCAGAGCCCCACATCCCGCAGATATTCATGCACCAAGCAAAATAAACTTCCCATTCCGGCCCTGCAGTATGTTTCCCAGCGGGCCTCGCCTGAGAGAGACTCCTCATTCGTTGCTCATGGTCCAGTCGACTGCATCCAAGATAAGGGCAGAGAGAGAGAAAGATTTTTGCATCGACAAAGAGGAGTAAAATAACAGATCCGAGCCTGCTTTCAATACTCAGGTGTTCATTAATGATGCAGAAAGAGACAGGAAGGAGATCATACTCATTCGCCTTTCTGCAGTTTGGTGAGACATGGCCGATCACCAGGGCATCCTGGCAGCAGAGAGGGAGAGGGCAGGGGAATGCTGCGCTGGTCCTGTCAGTGCTGACTGGTGCATTTGCAGCATGGTGTCAGTGGCCGGTGGTAATTACCAGGCTCTCTCTGAGTTACCGCTACACCAATGTGCCACCGGCTCTGGTATGCCAGCTAAGCTCTGTTATTAGGCACAGAGCTGCCACTGGACAGTAGGCGCTACTTCAGCAGACACACACTCTGTCCATCTATCTATCTATCTATCTATCTATCTATCTATCTATCTATCTATCTATCTATCTATCTCAGGAATGATTGTCTTACTGCTTAGAGAGTACAGGCTAAACTAGCAGGATCTTTGTCATAAGTGGGCAACACTTTTATCACATATAGCATCTGTAATTATGCACAGAAGAGCTGTCATCTCGCTCCACCAAAATGAATGAAATGTCTTCATTAAAGCTGAATTTGGAGGAGTTGGAAAAACAATTTATGCAAATCTACTCACCCATCAAAGGAGCTGCAGAGAAGAAGACGCCTTCTCATCATCGTCCTCCCTGCGCATGTCTTCAAAAGGACCGCTGGTGCCTGCAGAGGACAAGCGGCAGGTGAGTTTGTGACATCCTGGTTACATGCAGCACTTGAGCACACACAGGAAGACACTGATGCGCTCTGGATTTGACTGGAATTCACTGTCAAAGTGTTTTCATAATTTCACCTCTCAGGTAATGAGTCCTGTCAAAGTGAGCCATGTGAAAAAGATTTTTAAACAATGATGCATACATAGTGGAACAGTACTGAATAATATTTATAAACTGCCACATGTTCCATCATTTAAATCAACACAGCTGTTTTGGCAGAAATCATTATTCTCAAAACACTGCGTGAAACTCTCAAATGCACAGCACACTGTCTCACAACAGTACATGCATTTCATGTGGCTTTCATATAAAATTCAAATACTACATGCAAAATTATTACCATCCATAAGTTCATCCCAAAAACACCCAGACTCAAACCAGCTTAAAACTCGGACATGCAGAAACACGTAACATGACTGAAAATTGATCTGGCATATTAACCAGACAGAGTGTTATGCATAAGACTGAAGCACGGCACAGGATTAGAAATGTTAGAATGAAGGTAACATACTTCCATATAGTAGTCCTGGCCTGTGCTCCAGCTGACAGTAGATGCAGTATTAGTATACCTAAATCAGGGAGCTGGTTTCATACAGGAAGTTCCTATTGTATTTATTAACAATAATGAGCTTTATATTGAGTTTGAACTAAAAGTGGAATAAATACAATACAGCCATGATGGTGTTGGTTTTATCCAGTATTTTCTTTCACAGACAGTTTTAATAAAAAACCTGAGGACTGCTTGCACATTCCTAATCTACAGTAATATTTATTTGCTTCTACAACAAATGATTAGAAAGCAGGAAAAAACAAGAAGTAAAACAAACCAAGACAAAACAAACCTCCCTGCTGAATCATAACTAATAATATTATTTTAGAGTGAAGAGATCCAACAACATTTTTTTTTTCATAATAAACCCGTCTGTGGACCGTGTTAGAAGAAATTCTGTAGTACTGGCATATATTGTGATGCATTATAATAAAAAGAATAATTCATTAATTAATAACAGGCAGGAATTTTAGTTCAGGGCCACTGGAAAAATCTGGACTCTCTGAAGCCGCAGGAGATCTGACCTGAAAGTCTCTGCTTCACCCACTGCCAATCAGAGCTTGGCAGGTTTATAAGTATGACCCAAGAGCATGGCTGAGAAAGGCTCAAGGTGCTGAACTTAAACTTGGCGACAGCTGCAGAAACTGGAAACCAGAGAGTTTAAATATAGACTCTTAGAATCCCAACTGGTGCCCTTGCCCTGCCTCAACACTTTCTTACACATGTATTTTCACACCCTCCGCTCAGTAATGCTGTACGCTCATTTACACTGGGGTCCAGATTTACCTGCAGTTTGTTTGTATACATGTCATAACATGGCAAAAATCTATTCAAAAAGCTCTTTCTACATTTGACAGTACTCTTAATGTGGGTTCTCTAATTGAATGGAGCCTAACTGGAGGCCTGAAATATTTCAAAAAAACAAAATATAAACTACAGTATGTCTTCTCAGGCCATTGTCTTCTCAGTCTCTTCTTCAATGTTTTGTGGGTTTTTTTTGTTTTTGTTTTTGTTTTTTTTTAAATGAAAGCAGTAATTAAAGCTTTGATCACAATGTGAGCCATTGTTTTTAACTACTCACGCAATGATACAGTCCATGACAGAAGAAAAAACCTGCAGCTGCAGCGCTACCGACCGTGTCCTCTCTACTGTGGATCTTGTACACCATCTTGTGGCCATAAGGCAGAACTACAAGTACGGAAACTGACGCGAAAAACGTCTTTATTTGCTTTAAATAAGCTAATAAAAACCAGCCTGTCTTTTGATTTATGTATAGCTATTATTTGATAAAACAACACACTACTTTTCATCAGAAACATTTGTCACAGTGCTTATCTGAGCGAGAGATACATTAGCACCGAATTTATGTGTATATATCACATTTAAAATTAAATAAATAATTGAACTAAAAATAAAATATTGGATTAAATAAAAAATGCGATTAGAATGATAAATAAAAACGTAAAGAAATGGCATAAAAATAAATCTCACAACACTTTGGTAAAGTTACTGAAGAGAAAAACATTATACATATATAAAGGTATTATTTAGGTTTTTTTGTGTGTAAACCCACATCAAGAATGAAGAAATCGCACATGTAGTCACAGTGTTTTAGTTCAGAAGTATTATGTGTGAAGGCTGATGAATGAGCCAGAGTGAAAATGACTGATGACTGGCCTCTTTGGGAAGCTTCTTTCTTTGATCAATGTCTCCATCTAGCGGTAAAATACGGTACTACAACCACTGACCTATGAGAAATGGGGACCAACAATTCCCTTTCTTGGCTTTCTCGGGTTGTAATTAGCCCTCAATGTAAAACAGAATATAAAACATATGTGTTCTGGTAATGTATCTCACTAAACTCCATTACAAAGTATGGAGGAGGACTAAATTGGCAGGCCAAGGTTTTCTACTCAAGCACAAATTTTTGGGAGAATTCATATTTTTAATTTGCTCAGAGGAATAAACTGAAAATAGGTTTTTGTTCTAAACATCAGCTCATAAAATATGATGAATTCTTAGGTGAATTTAACCAGTAATATTATTATCACAACATCTAGTCAAAGTGTAATTATCAGTCAGGCAAAGCAGGCAAAGGCCTTGGGAGCCCAAAATCCTCAGGGGCCCAAAAGAACCCAGGTTCCTTGTGTGGCGACTAGTTTGTGGCCATTTGACTATTTGCAAATTTCTTTGACAATGCAACACCAAGGCACAATATAAAGTGAATTGGTCAGGCCTTTGGGTGCTACACTGCATTTTACAGTAACCTAATCCCGAGGCCCTGTCTCGTAAAGGGGCCTCGTGTCAAATCTCGTTATAACAGACTTTTTTCACAGGAGACTCTCTGACTTGTCATAGCAGGAAAAGCACAAGTTCTCCTCAGAACATTAACAACAGCCCTGTTCTATTCAAGGAAGACAGTGTGACAGTGATTCATCTGCTGAATCATTCACACATGTTCTTTTCCTGATGCAACACGTCAAAAGGCTGAAACCTTCATGTTGACATAAGTTGACATAAATTTCCCTTTTGTGAAATTATTGCACACTAACTTTGGGGACGCTCTGCGGCCCCCTCAGTGGGTTCATCTGACTCTGCAAACTATTGCTGTAGAATGAGTCTCTATTCTGTAACACTGAAGAAATCATTCTTAAAAACTTGATAATTAACAGACCGAATAGATTTGATCTTCTAGCATCACACTAACAGGAGAAATCCTCACACTGATCACCTCAAACTAACTGGCGACATTATGTATCATTATGTGACATTTACGTATTTTTCACGGGGCTGTGCAGATATTTTTAGTCTCTGACGTTGCTGCGGGCCCTCTGACCTCCATCTGCGCCTTCATCCGCGATCTGCTCCGTCGATATTCGCCTTCCCACAATGCACCAGGCCTGCGCACAGATGGCGTGTTTTCTCATCAGATGTTTGCGCCTGTCAAATGAAAGGCCACCTACAGCTCGACATCAGTCCTCTTTGTGTGAGCGGAGCTGTCTGATCGCACAAAGGCCTCATACCCGCCTCATTTTGTATCTGCTGAACACGGACGGGCCCAGGTAGCAGCCATGCATCGACTGATTGATTGATCCGGAGCCTGAACATGACTGACAAGTGGAACTGAAAGAGGACAATAAATGTCTGTCAAGACAAACTGACAGAGTTCTCCTGAAGTTAGAACCTGCAGAACCCCGCGTGATTGAAAGTGATCAATAAGTTGTCCGATATGGGATTTCCTGACATGTGTGCCAATCAGGAAGACAGAATTTGTGGCTTTTAAATAAGACACAGAAAAGGGCGAGATTTTCACCGTGACTGTGGGCTTAAAGCAGGATTTGTCAGAAATGTATTCGCCCTGAGTTTCGTCTTTCAGGCTACATGTTAAAAACATATGTTTATTATTTTTATTTACACACAGTGTTCTCGGTAGTACTGATGTAAATACATTATCTATCAGAAAGTATCAATAAAAAAAGCTCAATAGAAGGGCTAACCATTAACCAGAATTAAACAGACACTAATGTTATCATCTATGGTTTGGTTGGACTGGTTGAATGTAGAAGAAGAATCGGAGGGACAATCCCCTTTATTCGTCACACACTTATTCATGCACATGCACACACACGCCATGCAATTGGTGAAGCTTGTCCACCGCATTTATCCCATCCTGGTCGCCATCCGACCATCCGACCGGCGCCGGGGACCAGGTCCTGTTCGTCACCATTGGTCAGGTGGTGATCTTCTTGCATTTTTTTAGTGGGTTTTTTTAATGAGGTGACCACGGGGAGAACATGCAAACTCCACACAGAAAGGCCCCTTTTTCCTCAAGCAGCAGGCACCAAAGGCATGGTAGAGGACACACCCCCGACGCTCACAGCGGGATTCGAACCGGGACCTGTGATATGTGAAGAAGTGGATTTGACTCACTGGCTGCTGAAAACGCACCATCGCCAAAAATAAATAAATAAATAAATAAATAAATGCATATGTGGGCAGATTATGGAGTTTTGGTTTTAGGCCCATAAGTTTATAGGTCTTATTTAAAGTCTTAATGCTAAATCTTACGCGAAATATATGTCAGACAATTTGGAGGAAGCCCATTCCTGATTATCCTGATCCATACCCGGAAGTGGTGCGGAAGAATTTAACATCCATCACTGCTGGGATAAGCTGACCGCAGGCTTGCATGAGGGACCAGCCTGCTCCCATGCGCTCATGGCTGCATGGGGCCAAATCTCTGCAGACAGGGGCGAGCTGAGCAGCACCGCTCGGCGCACTTCTTTATTCTGACATGTCGGTGAGATGTTCCTGTGTCCACAAACTTTAGACTATACCATGTCCAATACTCACACGTTTTTGTCTTGACCGCCGTTAGAGGCGTTTTTAAATATGGTTTATGAGGCAGAAATGGGTGGAAGAACTTTGAAAACGGAGTGATCCAATGTGAGAATAAACTGGTTAATGCGGTTTATTCGCTCTGCGGGAGACGAGCCTGAACGCACCATCAGACAGACGACACTGGACACTGGCTTTATTGCGCAAACTCAAAGCCAAGTCGCGCAGGGTTTCACCCAGATAACATTGATGATATCATCCTGATGTGATCAGTTATGGAGCAGATTTTTGATGAAATAAGTGAAAAGCAGGTGCAGGGTGGTGCGGAGAGCCTCACTGAGGCTGACACGAGTTAGTTTTCAGTGAGCCGAAATTTAACTTCTAAGGGACATGGCTGAGTGAAATAAAATGTTATGGATGTGCATTATGTCCGTGTTTAAATCTATTCAGGGCAGCTACCACTGAGAGGACACAGGACTGATGTCCCTCAGTGTTTCTAGGGATTTTTAAGGAGTTTGAATTAAACAATCACGCACAAACTACAGTGTGGTGAGGTTTTTTTTAAGACTGATTTTGATATTCTTTGGAGTCAGTATCTTTAAATGTCACTATTTCAGAGCTTAAAATAATCACTAATCGCAAGATAAAGCAAAAACAAAATGGACTTATGTTTCTGTGACAGCACAGGTGGGATAAACACAGAAATCAACACAACGTGGAGTTAAAATTCTTGATGTTTGGAGAAATTTGCACTAATTTCCTCAATATTTCTAAAATACTTTTTTGTTGCTCTTTTAAGTCGCAGAGCTACGAGGTCCTGAGCCAATGAGGAAAAGTATAAAATCAATGAATCAGCATTCTTCTCCCTGTGTTTTATTTAGGTTTTATCTACTCCAACCAGGCAAATAGGCTATTTAACTATTATATTATATTATATTATATTATATTATATTATATTATAT
>JBBMOE010000021.1:5138816-5151673 GCA_037975065.1 Chaetodon trifasciatus
ACACACACACACACACACACACACACACACACACACACACACACACACACACACACACACACACACAAAGCCTATAGAAAAATATTTGTATTTCCAGTGTTGGAAATGGGGACGGAGCGTTTTTTCGAGAGAATATTTTGATATAAATTCATGGCCTTCGAACAATGAGCTGACAGGCACGCGCCCGCTGCTGATGCCTTTGGTGCTGGGAACAAACTATTTTGATGGCGAGGTTTTTTTTTTTTTTTTTTTTGTTTTTTTTTCAAAAGATCATCCAGCGAGATTTGCTTTAACCTTGTAAACAACACGCAGGGGAGTTTTTTTTTTAAATATATATTTAATAATAAAAGTTGTTGGAGCGCAGGGAGGATGGAGGCTGTTTGGGCTGAAAAACGGAGAGGGTGAGGAACAAAAGCCCTGCTACCGAGGCCAAGTTTCTCCTGCTGGGTGACCTCTTCCACCTCAGGAGGCGTGTTGAGAGGGAAAATGTGACGGCGTGACAGCATCAGACTGAGCCCTTCACTGCTGCAGCGCTGTTATTAATAGCATTATGCAACAGTGGGCCTATTTATTTATCATCTTCACGCTAAAAAATAAAAAGGAAGGTTTGAAAGCCCAGGCAGTGAGCTTCACTTCACTTTTAACTGTGAGGACACTGAGGGCTGATTATCAGCAGGGACAGCGGTGTGGAAGGATCCTGTGGTGGAAGAAGGATTCAGATGTTCTTCTTCTAAGGAGGCTAAAAGCGGTAATGCAGGGTTTAAGTACTCTGCTGCAAGTAAGAGTCATGCATTCAAAAGTGAAAGTACAGAAGTATTTACATCAAAATCAATGTGAAGTACCAAAGGTAAAAGTGCTCATTATACAGAATTACATGCAAGCATCAATAATGTTGAAGCTGGTGATTTTAAGACTCATTTTAACTTATAATAATAATAATAATAATAATAATAATAATAATAATAATAATAATAATCCATCATGATTTAGTAACTGATGATACACTCAGCAGCACAGGTGCACTACACCTGTACAACAGCTCTGCTTTACAATGCTCCTAATGTTCACTTTTGTGTCAGTGTGGAAATTAAATAGCATGTTTCAGCACTGAGGTTATAGTTAAAGGGGCTGTTGCTTTTTTTTGCTTTTTTTTTCTTTTCTTGTCAAATTTCCATAAAAGAGGGGACAGAATAACAAACACCTCTCAGTATAACTCAGCCCAGAACAACAGCTCCTTTAAAAAAAAAAAAAAAAAAGACCTCAGCACCAAAGCACATCATTTATTTATATGACAGTGTCAAAACAAACAAAAGCTGAACATTATAGGGACCATGAAAGCAGACTTCATGGCAGAACAGTTATACTGGATTACATCAGACTGTGCAGGTGTACCTGAATGCACCCTGAGAGTATTTTGTATTAATAACCTCAAATCTGCAAAGTAACTACCACCTAAAGCTTTCAGATAAATGTACTGGAGTGAAAACGTACAAGATTTTCCTCTGAAATGTTGTGGAGTGGAAGTATAAAGTAGCTTGAAATGAAAATACTCGAGTACAAGTACTTCAAAATTGCACTTAAGCACAGTGCTTGATCCACCAGTGGAAGTATAAAACAAACACACCCCTCTCATGACGACCCTTCACTCCTGGATTAATAAAAACATTTTACTGATTGAAAAATCTGCAAATAATATTGGGCTGACAGGACTCCACGGAGGCAGCAGGTCCAGATTAGACGATTGAAGCTCAAATTTGGCACATGACAAACTTATAGTGCATCTATTGCTCTATCGTTTTGGATTTTAGACCTCCTGGCAGACAGAAATCAGTTTGAAGGAAGCAGGTTGTACAGGTGAGAGACCATCAGCACTGGGGCCCATGCAGGGTGCGCCCTTCAACAGCTGCTTTGTTGACTGGTGAATTCAAAATATATCGGTCTAACAGTGACGAGAAAGTCCAGAGCTGAGGTTAAAAGGTTGTGAACGTCCACAAAGCGTGGTGTTTGGTTTTCAGACACTGAGAGGTGTTCCTTTCCTGCCCCTGTTGATGTGAGTAAACAAGCAACGATTCCCTTCTACATAAGCTGCTGCAGCACAAACTGTCCTTCATCCTCCCAAGTTTGGTGCAGCGACTTAAAGAGGGGAGACAGTTGGACAAGGCCGTTTGTACAACATCTCGCATCTCTGCTGGATGTTGTAAATAACAGGTTACTCTGTACATCGCCATACAGCGACACTTTTAAATCCCTCCCAGTTGCCCTGTAAAGAACTCGCTTTAGAAACACAAATCCTGTGTGGACTCACATTTTCTAGGCCTGTTAAAGGGATGTAAATACTCCCATCACGCTGCAGCACTGGATGTGACCGTCCAGGGTCCTCTGTGCGTTTGCTTTCTTTATTTTTAATCATTGCTCTCCTTTAATGAGGCTGCTCCAATGAATTCCCCATGCAATAAAAACACATTATCATTATTTCAGTATTAACCAGCGCTTAGTATAATAGGTAATTATGCATGTATAACACTCAGGTATTAAATAAAGTCTTAAACAGTTTGAGGCTTTATCAAAAACAGCTATAATTCCAACTCAGTGCAGGCAAGCTCTGCAGACATGTCATGTCTGAGCAGACATTTATGATGACAAACTGCACGGTGCTTCAGAGTGTCTGCACGCTGAGCGACGCTGACAGATTCAATGACAATGAAGATGTATAGTCAAGGCTGCAGCTCGCCCTTCAACGCATATCACAACCAGAGCTGAAAGAGCCTCTGCTCTCGCAAGTTAACCGCACTTATCCGACAACCTTTAACTTGTCGAAATGCTCCGAAGCTGAAATACCTGGCGAAGTAAGTTCAGCCCACTATATACTCAGACCAGTACAAGATGAAATGTTTCTCTACGATTGCAAGATCGGGTTAAGGGAGGGGGCAGAGAGATGTGGCCTGTTATTTCATTTACAGCCGCCCACCAACTAGATTTAAGCGTTTCTGAAGCATATGCGCTGCGCCGAAGCTACTACAAGTCAGAAAACAATCAACTGGCAATTAAATCCTGTTAATAGGCCAAGCCATGAGCTCACGCTGTAGCGCGCGCACGCACGCACACACACACATGCACACACACACACACGCAGAAGTCGTGATTTCCGCGCCCCAGACTACCCTCACAGGAGTCTTTTCTTTGGAGAGGGACCCGCGGTCGCTTCCCTTTACAAAACAGCGGCAGGGCCCCTTTTGTCCGAGCAGGGACCCCAGACCCATCATTAGCACTGATTACCGCTGACCAGTTTGACAACCTTATTGACTGCGAGAAAGACTTTTTCATCTAGTCCCCCGGTCGTCCTTATTTTCAACAGAAACGGAAATATTCAGCCATTTTGTCCCCGTGGTTTGAAAGAGGAGCAGCCAAAAAAAAAAGAAAAAGAGAAAGAACCCCCCTCCAACCCCCGCCGACCCAAACCCATTTATTTCCCTTCACTTGTTTCCTCTCTCTGTCTCTCTCCATACAGATTTAGCTTCAAGCTGAAAGGCTTTTGTGTGTTTCAGAAGTTACTGTAGCCTAATTAATAGCAAATTGGACGAAACCAGGTGTCTGTCCCATCAGACGGAAAAGCTCAACTTTAACTTCTGCTTTGCTCACTTTGCTCTTTTTCTGTTTCTCATCCCGTCATGACTTCACCGAAGGCAGTTTGTTTGGATTTAATGTCCACTTACAGTCCAGTGGAAATGTTTGGTAAATGCTCCCCTGTGCAGGTAAATATATTCGACTGAAAGTGTCTTCAAGGGGAATATTGTGATTCCAGATTTAAGTCTGAGAAGATGCTGCAAGCGTATTACTGCAAATAAAAAGCCTGAAACAACATTATTCAAACAGTCTACCACAGAAATAAATACGAGTCGTTTTATGCCAATACAGGAAAAAATATTGTGCTGATTTTTGCCTGCAGCCAATCAAAACTCGACAACAAAAATCGATTAAACAAACAGTCCAAACACAAACAATTTGTACTTTTAAGATAATACCATATATGAGCATTTCTGCAGTACAAAATATGATGCTGATTCGTTTATATTAAATGCGTCAGCCTTTCTTTTTCTTTTCTTTTTTTTTTTTTTTTTGTTAATTTAAGGAATACATTTGCAGCACGCGCGGCTCAGGCTGTTTACTGTCTTAGCAAAATGGACACTTGCGCGGTTTAAGAAGCTCCTTTCTATATATTGTCCGTCCTCCTCCACGGGCAGAATAAAGCCTATTTCCACAATCTGCTGTGTTTTGATCTCTATGATCTCTCTCGCAGATCATCCGGGTTAGTGAGTCGGCCTCTCTGTGACCTCTCGCTGTCACCCTGCATTACAGGACGCAAAGCATGTTGGCCAATTAGGCCTCGCTCTAAAAAACGTGTGAGGGGACACAGCACCAAGGCGCGACGACCACGACAAGTTTCTCCCCGTGGAAGCGGCGAAGGTTCGGTTCAGGTTGACAAGTATCTTTAAAACTCAGCAATAAAAAATAAGACTAAACCTTATGCTCTCTTGATCAACAATTATTTTATTAAGTTATCTTTACTTTTTTTTTTCCTTTTACTGAAACACATTTTCACTAAAGCGCGCATGCTCAACAGGTTCACCTGTGTACAAGGTAAGTATTAAAAACACCAAGCAAATGAATATGAAATTCGAAGAGACAGAGCAGATCGTTTTTAAATAGGCAAATAAACATTATTTATAAAACTTTGAAAGTAAAGTAAAAATATCACAGTTCTTTTTCAACATGAAATACCCACAGAGAACAGCAGGTTAGGCGCTCGGAAGCCTTCATCCCTTTTTTTTTTTTTTTTTTTTAATGCTTCTTCTTTTTTACTTTTCATCTCGGGTCGTTGGTTTATTAGTCCGTCAAATATGTTTCGTCCGTATTAAGTTCAGTTATCCACACGTGGGTAAAACGCAAACAAACAAACAAACAAAAAAAAGTAGGCCTAAAAGGATAAGGACGGGCAGTCCGACGCAGATCACAGATCCCCTCATGTTTTGGCACCCGTCAAATATCAGTTTGTGTGTGTGTGTGTGTGTGTTTATAACTCAACGCAGGCACTATGACTTGTTTTTATTAGATTGTCTTTCAGTCGCATCCCCCTTTTAATTCATCAACACCCTCGATCCGCCCGTCAGATGTCACATTCACTGTCGCTGGAGGTGATGGAGATGGCCGAGGCGGCTGCTTTGCTGGACAGACTGGCCTCCGGACTGGACGAGTTCCCCAGGCGGTCCACGGTGCCGTCTTCGTCCGCCAGAGAGCGAACCGAGCCGCCGGACAGGACCTGCTGCTGGAGCCTGGGCAGAAGACACGGAGACGGAAGAGCATGACATAAACACCGTCCACTGTGCAGGACATTTAGCCTGTCCTGTATTATCTTTTTTAATTTCTGAAAACAACTGGGAAAACTGGAGGAGAAAAATAAGCATTTCTAGCAAGGATATTCTTGAACTGAGGGTCATTTTATTTTGTATTTTTCGGCTGCGTTTTTTTTTTTCTCCTGCGCGTGTGTAAATGAGTCCTGAAACAAACAGGAGAGGAACAAATGGTACACATTAGCTCCACTTTTTCCATGTTCACGTCTATAAAACAGACAATATGAAACTAAATCAGGTAAAAGTGGCATTTTTTGTGATGTACACGGTTGAAAATGTCCCTTGGAAAAACAAATTGTACTGTTGTGGCAGATTTAATCGTACCAGTACCACAGCAAGACCGTTTATTTACAATATAATAAAATGTATCAATAGGATCATTTCAGGAAGAGCGCACTAATTACTGCACAGCAAACCACTCACTTAAAATACCAACTGGAAAATTATGGGCTGTTTCATGTGCATTAAACATCACTAATACAGCAGCGTGACCTCGACCTACACTGTAATAACAGGCCTCTTAGCAGATTGGCTAGTTGTAATTGGAAATTACAGCACATCATCTCCTAAACTGCATTCAAAATATTAGATTATTATAATCAGAGATGCATTGGCCTACTGATGTGTACCAACAATCAAACAGGCGTAAATAACATGTAAATGCACCTTACTCCTCATGTTAGCCTCAATGCTGCCCTCCTGCATTGTGCTAATCTTCACTGAAAGTAAAATCATTTATCCAGAATTTGGCTCTCATAATAATACAAAATTACAGGAAGACATACAGGAAGGTATTTTTGGGCCATTTCCTGAAATTCAACCCCTTTAAAATATAATATCATTATAGACACTGTGAACAGCATTTATCAGAAAAGAACAAAAAATCCCCAGAGTTTAGGATTACAGATGATTCTGAATCTCATATCCAGCGAAATTATGTCAGGACTGAAGGTCTCTGCAGCGTGGGTTATTGCCTGTTTCGCTATATTAAGATGAATGACTATTAAATAACACGATGCATACACGGAGCCAGCGTGCAGGGAGCCTTTCCTTTCCACTGTGTCTAAATAACTGTCTTTCTGTTGCAGCTATCATGATCAGCAACCATCCAAAAGATGCATGCAGCTCACCTGTTCTTGGCAGCCGCCGCTCTGTCTCTTTGTCTGCGATTTTTGAACCAGTTTCCTACTTGTGTGGGTGTAAGTCCTGTAGCCTGTGCAAGCTCCCTCTTTTTACTGGGGTTCGGGTAGGGGTCCTGCAAATACCATTCTCTTAACAAATGCCGGGTTCTCTCCTTGAAGCAGTGGGTTTTCTGCTCTCCGTCCCAAATGGTTCTGGGTAGGGGGAACTTCTTCCGCACCCTGTATTTGTCCACCGGCCCCAGCGGGCGTCCCCGCAGCTTCTCAGCCTCCTGGTAGTGCGCTTCGAGCCACAGCGCCTGCAGCTTCGTGTGCGACTCTTTGGTGAACTTGTGGTTCTCCAGGATGTGGTAAAGTTCGCGGAAATTGCCGGTGTGGAAGGCGACGACGGCCCGGGCCCTCAGCACCGACTCGTTTTTGTTGAGGACCTCGCAGGCCGCTGGCGCGACGGGCAGCGACCAGAGGAAGCGGCCGAGGCGCTCGACGTCCCCGCTCTCCTCCAGAGTCTCGCAGACCCCGGCGACCTGCTGGGGGCTGAAATTCAAGATGGGCAACTGAAACATGGAGGCTTCTCCTGTGTTTCCCTCTCCCCCTCCTTTCTCCTCTCTCTCTCTCGAGCCCTCCGCTTCTTCTTTCCGTGCGCCAAGGCAGTCCAAGACACCCAAAAAACAAGGCAATCCGAAAGTTACCGAACCAATCGTGCGACCAGCCGCGAAACAACGCAAACAGCAAACGCCGCGGAGGAGGAACGATGCTGCGTGGGGGCCCGCTACCGCATCCTCGGGCTTGGCAAACTTGGCAGGCAAAGGGCTGAAGGTGCGAGGAAATCAAAGCCGGAGCCACGATGTATTTTTCAAGGTAGGCTTGGATTGAAAGTACGAAAGAATTAAAGCCGGAGCCGAGATGTATTTTTTAAGGGGGGGTGGAGTGGGGGGGAGAAAAAGACAGTCAAGCCCCCTCCGATGATTTCCTATTGGACTTGGCAGATTGGCTGCCCGGTTGCCATGGATGCACGTCAATCACTGTCAAGTTCGGCCAATCAGGCGGAAAGCAGAGCTCAGCGCCTCCCTTTTCAGAAATAATATAAACATTTTGACCTTTTTGCTTGGCGTCTTCAAACGTTTCGCTGCCCCGCCGTGCTTTCCAAACACCCCGTGCCTTTGTGCGGCGGGCGGCGTTAAAGACAGACTCTTCAGCCTATATAGTGAAGTGGCAAAGCAGGCAAACACGCTCAGCTCAGTCCCCCTTTAGAGCTCTTGAAACGGGCTTTACACAGCAAAATGACACCCTACCCTGTCCCGCCCTGAGGGAGAAATCACCACATAATATTAGCCCATTTTAGACGACATGATATTTAGTCAGTATACCATGTTAAGTATGAACTGCTAAATAGTTTTTTTAAAGGTGAACTCACCTATGAGGCTTCTTAATGTGCCGCTGTCTCAGCAGGCCTATACTTTGACTGTATAATAAGCCCACATGTTTCTATAGGCCTAACATTTTAGCATATTCTGTCATTTTTAAAATAAAACGATAGTTCGTTTTATTCATGCTCATACATACGCCTGACCTCACACGCTTATATTCCGATGCTGTATTGTAGAAATAACTCAAAAAGGGTCAATGTGGCCTTTATTTCAACAGGACTGCGAATTTGCAGGCAACTCAGTCTCGCAACCTTGAACAGAGTTAGTCGAGGCTTCCCGCATTTTTCAACCTCACAAAAGTGATAATTTATTAAGCATAATGAATTATATCAGAGCCTAAGTTATGATGATGCATGCTCTTTTCATGTGGGGCATGAATAAATGCTCTTTTCGAAAACAAAGGCTAATTGATTGCTGTTATGGGCAGCTGTGCAGACTGGAGCTCGTACAGCAGCTTATAGCTATGTGCCTTTATTTAGCCTACAGTATGGTTGTATTAGTGCCGACAGCAGCAGCAGAGCAGGGAGGCAGCCTCCAGCCTGCGAGGGCTGTAAAACATGGCAGGAGAGAAACGTTATATTTGTGTACATGGGATTATCATGGCCCTGCCAGGCTACTCGGCTTTAGTATCAGACACACTCCGTTTTGTGCACAGGCTGATTTAGTAAATAAGAGGGCGGATAGATAGCGCAGATGGTTTGAAGTGTCGGGTCAGATTATTTCATGGCTGGATACAGTAGTAAAGTTCATTCTGACGGAAAAGCCTGATATTATTTTCACAGACCCCCCACACCCACCCACCCACCCCCCTTACACACACACACACACACTCTCTCTCTCTCTCTCGCTGCTCTGCATCCCTCTCTCTCTCGTGCGCGCGCGCACGCACACACACAAACACTCAAGCTGAATCTCCCTCGGGCTCTTTTTGCATGAATTATAGACTCTTGATGCGGGGTTATGAAATGCCTTCTGTACAGGAAGCTGTTCATTCTCTTGCTGGTTAACCGGAGACCGCTTCATCAAATTACGGATTTGGGAAAAAAAAAAAATCTTAACAATAACGAATTTGCACGTCATCTTTTAATGGTGGTGGGACCTATTTGTTTGGAGAAATAGGTCTGATTTGACAAACAAAACAGGCCGCACTGCCTTGATGGAATTTTCAATTTACAGCAGATAGCCTGGCCACTGTGAGCGATGAACGGATTAGGACGATTCCGTTTATCGGGGTCGCCTTTCATCCACCCATATTATTACACCAACCGGTAAATATAGGTAAATAAAGGATGAGACCTCCATCAGATGCATCCGTGGAAGTAAATTACGAGGGCGACTGACAAGGTGCTGCTCTGAAATATTTAGCTTCCTGTAAATATTTCATCCCTGCAGGCTGCCCACCCCAACCTAAATCTACAAGGACTGCATTGCTTTTTCGAGGAAGCGCGCATCAATAAAATATAGTTGAGTTTTGGATCTCTTAAACGGAAGGCTGGAAATAACAATTGTAGCCGATGCTCTGTAAGCAACACGTCTAGGTTATAGGCACTGCTAAAACATTTATAGACTGAAAAAAAGAAGGTCTGGATGCATTTTTTTTTTCTCACAGTGAATTCGTGTTTTAGACTCAAACCGGTGGCTGTGTCTACATATACTACTCTTCTGGAAACACGCAAATATTCGATTTTCATTCACTTATTATTTGAATTGTTCGCATGCTTGCAGCCTTTCTCACATCTCTTCTGTATTTAATGCCCATATCGGGTTACCTTCCATATGAAATCATAAATGTTGCATGTCACCGTAAATATACTCTGACTCAGCCGCAGTGGCATAAGCTCTACTGTATCCCACTGACTGCAGGCCTATGTCACTGTGTCAGGAGATAGTAGGCCTCCTGACACCAATATCTCCGCACATTCAGCACAGCAACACAGTAGATCTCATTCAAACACGTCTATTTTTTTCCCCTTTTGTCTGTTTGTTTCATGGATCCCACTGGCGTCCCTGCACCCAGTCCTCTGTCAGACAAAACAGACTGTGATGGTTTCCATACTGGACCTGTTGATTTTTAATTGGCTTCTGTCTCAGTTTTAGATTTTAATAACGATTGCCTGGTTGATTTAGGAATTACATCCCCCTGCTAAAACCTCTGAGTGTGGAAACCAGGTGAGCAAGTGTGGAGCTACAGAAGGTGGACAAAATAACAAGAACGCCTGACAATACAATACAAGCCACGGCACTCAAACTGAGACCTGGAAAAATGAGTAGAAATATAATTCAGCACTTCTCTGACAGAGTTTAAACAAACAGAGACCATGCTAACCAGTATTTGTTGCAGGGTTATTGCATTCAGGTCTATTTTGTCAGATTTCTGGTTTGCAGATGACAGACCGGAGCACATTTTTTCTTAATTTTAACATTTTTAATGCAAAATATTAACAAAAAGAAGTCATTAAGTCATTTAGAAAAATGGAAATCTTCAATTCCATCAGCACTGTCAAACTGTAGCTATCATTGCAGATCACGAGATAAAACTGACAGCTTCAGAGCAGCTCATAAATGGACTGTTAGTAAGTGAGTGTTTTATCAACTGCTGTTTGCAGGGTCAAAAATGAACCTTAAGCCTTAAAAATATTAATTAGGTTTCAGATTAGAGTAAAATTACATCAGATGCCTGTTTACAGTGTGCACAGGTTATTTGAACTACTGTATGAGCAGTATTGAAAGCTCGGTAGTGCTTCATGGACAAAACCAGCTGCTTACATAGCTGCTGTTATACAGGTTCTTCAATGCATTAAACTGTTTGAGAAGATTACTGGCAAAGAGAAAAAGCTTGATACACTTCCAGCGACTACAGGGACTACAAGGTGAAGAGGGGACTGATACAGCACAGAGGTGTGGTGCACCTTGCCGTCTCCCAATTTACAGTAAGAGACAAGAACGCTTACTTTGCATCACCATTAGCATGTAGCTGGGTCGTAGCTTGCCCTGGGCAGAGGGAGGGAAGGAGCGGGGAATAGTTACATGTGAACAGGCTGGAAATGACCCAGATTCCCTAGGATCACTGGAGCAGATGAGACGCTACAAGAGCCTGTCGCCAACAGCCATCCTGCCACTATCCCATGCAGACCTACAGCACCTTTCTCTCTCCATCTGCCTTCCCCCTGCTCCACCTCATAGTCGGAAACCCACAGAGATGTGTGCAAGCATGTACACAGGCAGGCACTCCAAAGAGTGCTCACACCAAAACATCACTAGTACATGCCAATCTGAATCTGAAAGCCATAATATCACCTTAGTGTGAACATGCTCCGTTACTGTAAATGTCCTCTGATCTGTCTAACCCCTGGATGCCCCGGATGTATTTAAAGGCCAGGCTCACGCAGTGGGACTTAAAGGGAAGTCATTTCGCTCATACGTTGCCTCGTGGCTCCACAGTGACAGGAGGGTTATGCCAAAGCTCTCTGAGAGTTGTGTTTTCAGACCCATTTGCCCTCGGGGCAGCACTAGCTCTAGACGCTGCGTTTAATCTGCGGATTTGTGGTAACAGAGAAGACTTCTTATCCACTGACCCATTGGCCCCCCGTGTACGTAATCCAGTGCCGTTCAGTCACACAGCCCAGCTGACAAGGCTAGCGGAGAGCCAATACACTGCAGCAGTCAGTGTGGGGGGCGCGCACACACACACACACACACACACACACACACACACACACACACACACACACACACACACACACACACACACACACACACACACACACACGGCCAGCCCTGCCCTGACACACATACTCCTCCCCTCTAGGCTTTTGTTTCACAAGTACTACACCACTGTTATTATAATCGGTGCACGTGATATTTGACCTTATGTCCACTAAGCCAATTCACACTAGTATGGTGAATAGAACATGTAATTCCATAATGCCCATTTCAAAACTGAGACTGACAGCAGCACCAAATATTATATCCTGAAGTACAGACACTGCTATGAAAAGAGTAACAGAGAAGTGCATCATGTAAGCCATACAAAAGCGGAGCCTGCCATTACACCTTGGCCAAAGAGATTTTCCGTTGTGTAAATCTCTGGAGTGCTAATACATAGTACGACAGGCTTTATCAACCATCTGTGGCCCGTAAACTTAACTTCACTGAATCCTGCTATTGTCAGCAGCATAAAAAGTGAGATCCTTCGTCGAAGATTTCCCAGAATCTCCCATGTTTCATGTTCCCCGCAGGTCGCAAATGAAACTGATAGAACTACGTTTGGCTGTCACAAAACAATGCAGACAATACAGAGAGTGAACCTCGAATCCTCGGCAAAAGCCATTAAGAATACCTTGAAACCCACCCTTTTCCCTCTTCTTTTTTTGAACGCATTTATGGAGCATGTTATAGAGTGCATGCAATTATTACATCCATTCCACTCTTGAATGCAGTCAATTTCCAGCCAGATAAAGGGCTAAATGAACCTGGGGAGAGTGCACGATGCACACCGCCTGGCTATATATTACCTGTGCTTGTGAGTGTTTGTGTAAGAGGCAGAGGAAGAGCGATAAGAAATTGCAAATGAACAAATGCATGCATCACCTATAGTACTCGCACAACAAAGTGATTGTGTGTGTGAGGCAGCATTTTGCCAACCTCGTAATTATGAACAGTAAATCCCGTATTCTCGCACAGTCACGTACAGCATGCTTGAAATTGAAATTGAACAAGCAGTAAGTGATTTTCCACGTACGAAATATACATGAAATTGGCATCCAGTGGTGCGCTTTTCTTTTCAGTCCCTCCCTTGTTTTCAGTCGCATTGAACTGCAACCGCTGAGTGCAACGGTGAATGAATGTGAATTGTCCAAAACCAGTGTGTTTTTTTTTTTTTT
>JBBMOE010000021.1:5155469-5177218 GCA_037975065.1 Chaetodon trifasciatus
ACAATTATACTGTTTAATATTAAATAGCTACTATTGGATATGGGTGGAGAGTATAACTTCTTTCTTAAATATTTCACATACTAATAATAATGCTGTTAATCTTTAAGCTAAAACAGACACAAAAGTATGTAAAAATGTAAAAGTACACTTAAATTCCAGGTTTATTGACTGTACAGCCATAAGCGTCCTCCCTAGTTATTATATCAAACACAATATATATCACCTTCTCAGGGAAACACAGGCTGCTCTGTTTCTTTAGCCTATGGAAGCTATAACAAGGGTTATTTTACTATCAAATGTGAAGCCTATATCTTGTTCCAGACAATTTGTCGGGCTAACACGAATAAAAAGGGAGCTATTGTATACAGTATCTTTTTTCCTTTTGTATCTCCGTAGGCTCCTGACAGTTTTTAGCATCACCATTTACAATCTTCCAAATGCTTTTAGAAACACTGACTGTCATGGCCTTGTGCTGAATAATACAGCTTTAGAGAGAGCAGGGGAATTTTCCTCAGGGCACAGGTGTGCCCCGATAGTCTCATAAGCCTCCGGCAGCACAAAGAAAGAAAGATGCTTTCTTGGTGAAAAGGAATAGGGAGGCACGAGGTGGAGAAACAGATCAACAATGGCTTTTTCGTTTGGGTGGATTTGGTTTTGACCTTCAGACAGAGCTTCAAATAAACGCGACACTGAGGGGGAAATCAAAAATCCCGATGACCCTGAATCCCTACACCCAGCGCTGGCATAGAATGAATATGTGATGTTCAAAGATGAATGGAGGCGAAAAAAAAATGTCTAATTCTGAAAGTGTAATACATTTTCAGACAAACGGAGAGACGAAGTGCGCGGGTAATGCCTCTCCACAAACGGCAGCACCAGCAGTCGCAGTCGTTTCTTTTTATTTTGAATACTCTCGAAGGCAGAAGTGCTGCACACGTATACCTATACATGACAATCAAAAATATATTATGCATGTGACTGTGACTCAATACTAACGCCTTTGTCATGTAGACTTTCATGCAAAACCTTTTGGACGATGAAGCTACAACAGAGAAGGGAAATATCCACCGCTTTTAGACAGCACATGCAAATATTTGTGGGAATTTAGAGTCTGGAACCAGAACAGGAAGAAGCTGCTGTGGACTGGGAACTCTTTGCCTCTATTTCCACCTTACTCTCACCTCACCTCACTTACTTACTCCTCACTTCTGTCTGCAGATGGTCCTATGAAAGGGTCAGTGTGGCTGCATGGGGCTGAGATGCTTGACACGCAGTGACTGGGGCTGACAAGGTAAGTGGTCACACTGCCAAGTCAGGCAGTCAGGAGATGGACAACACACTTATCGAACGAGGAGAGAGCTGAAGGAAGTGTCTGCTCAGGAAAACTCACTGAGCCTGTCAGAAAAATCTTAATAACCCTCCTCATACCGCCTCTAATTATCGACAGAATTTAGCTTTCAACGAGGAGGTAACAATCATGTTTTTTATAATATCAGTATTTCAAATGGCAAATCTCCCACACAGCAATGCCTGCAGGGAGGTGGGGGCTCAGAGAAATCCTGCCTGTCCTTGTGTGTCACTTACCAGCCCCAGGAAGAGCCTTTTTTTTTTTTTTTTGCTGATAGCGCAAAGTGTCTCCATGAGGCTAATGCTTTATGTCAGATTGTATACTAACTAGCACATTAGAAAGAGGGAATTCACCTTTACTTTCCCCATAAAAGCATTTTTCTTTTCCCACAACACTTAGCAGCAGTAAGGTTTTTAAGTATCGACATAGTTGAAAAGCTGATGACTAGGTTCTTAGTAGGTGCTAGAGGTGTACTGTAGAATCCTCCTTGATTCATCCTGTTTTGTCTATTTTCTCTTCATTTTATTATCTACACTTCAGAAACGAGGAGAGCTAGACAAGTGAATTGATGGGAGGGTGGAGCGGGGAGGAGAGGGGAGGTGGAGGGATGGGTGTGGAGGGGGGTTGATAAGGAAGAAAACAAAATAAAAAGGAAAACAGACAAGGAGTGCCAAGCTCTGAAAACTGGCATGCTGCAGTTGTATGTCAGTCACCTAGCAACAAGTCCTCCCCATCACTTACCCCCCGCTTCCCCGTCTCCCGCTGCGCTCTCTAATTCAACAAATCTGCTCAGAATGTATGGCTGCTCTTCGAACAAAACGCATTCTGCGCTGGGGGCTAAGGATGTGGGCCTCCGCTGAACACGCCACTCAGCTGCCCATTGACCACCGGGGCCTTTCTCTGCACACACTAAGGAGCGAGGGACAAAGACCCTGAAAGCAGGGGCAGCTCCACAGAGAAAACATTTGCTTGTAATTGTGTTTGACTGCATAATGAAAATGATGTTCTTTTTTAATTTGGGCTTGTTAAGGCCACACTATTTTCCTCTGGTCACCTGATTATTGTAAAGAAGCAACCCCTCACTTGCCCTATGGGGCACAGAGGGGGGAAATATTGAAAATGGTCCAAAGACCTCCCCACTCTTTACTTTAACCCCTCTTGTGTTTCAAGTGTTCTCTGGCAAAAACATAAATATGTAGACCCTGTTCATTACAGGATGGGAGAGTATGCTAGAATGAGTTTTTTTCTCCCTACTCGGAGAAAGGATAACGACAGCGAGGCACACACACATGCACACACACACACACAAATGGGAGTGCTGCCATGCTTGCCCTGAGTTGTGAAGCGCTGAGAAGGTTAGCATTCCTGGTGCTACTTCAGTGAAACAGGCCATTAGTGGGAGCATCAGGCTAGCACCCAAAAGAGTGCCTCAATGGACACATTCACAACCAGTGATTATTTGCACTTTTTAGCCCCCAATTTCCTGTTTTATTAATGCGCGTTTTTCACATTCATCTGCCTTCCCCTTTTTCTCCTCACTGCTCTCCTGTGGCAAAGGTGAGGAGCATTCAGGTGCATGTCTAAGTCTGGAAAAGAGAAAATTTAAGCTCCAAGCTGAAGACCAATAGGTTTAGTTATTCTCTGAGAGGGTTGCACACTTGCACTATCCCAAATTTTGCATCTTGTAAAAAAAAAAAAAAAAAAAAAAAAAGCCTACCAGTACCTTTCTCTGATGCTTCAAATGTCATGCTACATATGATTTATGCCAGAAGCTAATGTCTTCCCTCTGGGTTTCCTGTCACCCTCCCTATGGACATCTATTCAGTGATTTAATTGGTTTAAGTCTGTCCCATTTTTATAGGCATCCCCACGAAACTGTGATAAAGTGCGAGTATGCTGAGCGATCAAAGGTGAGAAGAAACAGGGCTGACTTCTGCTCACTGATATTCAAGGGTATTCTTTAGGCTTCTGTCTAGGAGGCCTAGATAGAGGGTCGGCTCATGCAACCCTGACGCTGAACTGTGGCTTTCACGACAAACAACACCTTTATCTGCAGGTGCAAGGGCAGAGTCATTCATGATCCTGGCTCATGGTATTGAATCTCACAGTATGTACAGAATTATATGGATTGTCAGAACATCCCCCAGCATGCTTTCATGATCACATCAGGCAGTGCTGAACATTCGTCTGCTATTCACTGCTGTCCTAATTATCTTATGTCAAAAAATGTGAACTTGATATGCACTTAATATTCTGTCATTATACATTCAATTTCATATTGCAAGAGCAATAAACCCTGAGCAGCAGCTTATAAGGTACAAACTAAATGTATGCAGTCAAATTCAACCGTCACAAATGTTATTATATTAACTGTTCTAGAGAGGCATTAATTCAACTTTATGGTCATTTGGTTTGTGATACATCCATCAAAATCATCATACAGTTGAATCAGTGCCTCTTTAAAACAGGTTCAACAAAAAATGAACATGGGACATATCCTTCTTACGACTGTTGTATGAGACCGCATACATTTCAGCTTGTAACCTTACAAATAAAATCAGCAACATGGGGATGTCGGTTTTCAGCAAGTCCTATGAATTAAACACCTGACAAATCAAATACAACCCTGGTTTTCAACAAACATCAATGAAACATAATGTGTTAACTTGCTAATCCGGTTTGACTCCCACTCAACTGAAAACAGTACAAAGACAATATATTTAAAGTTTCACCTCATCAGCTACATTGATTTTTGTACATATCTGCTCATTCTGAATTTGATGCAGCAACTTGTTGCAAACAAGTTGGGACAGGAGCAACAAAAGACTGGGAAAGATGGAATGTTCCAAACAGGTGTTTTTGGAACATTCCACAGGTAAACAGGTTGATTGGTAACAGGTGACAGTATCATGATCGGGTATGAAAGGAACATCCTGGAAAGGCTCAGTCGTTCACAAGTGAGGATGGAGCGAGGTTCACCACTTTGTGAACACATGATTGTCTAAAGGATGTTACTGCATGGGGACATTTTGTAAAACTGCTGTCGGTAAACACAGTTTGCAAATGACTGCATTCTGTTTATATTTCAGCTTTACACAGCGTCCAAGCTATTTTGAAAATCGAGGTTGTATCATTATATTCATGCAAAAACCCAGTAAATCCAATAACACTGTAAAGCAATTCAAGTTGCAAAATTACTTGCAAAAGGTTTATCAACCAGAGATATTAATACTACCTTGGTAGAAAATATAGCGAAATACTCATTGAAAATTTTCTATAACCTCACAGTATATAAACAAGTATTTGATTAATCGATTTGAGGACATACAGAAAATAAATCAGCAACAAGATTCATTTTCTGAATTTTTCAAGCAGAAATGCTGGATATTCTGTTTCCTGCTTCTCCAATGTGAGTCTCTGCTATTTTTCTCTGTTTTGTATGACTGTAATTGAATACCTTTGAGTTTCATACCGGTGATGAGACAAAACAAGCAATTTGAAGAAGTCACCTTGACTGCTGGGAAATTATAATGGCTATTTCTCACTATTTTCTGACTTTTTTAAAACAAGTAATCAGTCAATCACGGAAAAAAAATGGTAGCTGAAGCCATACCTACACTAATTTGGACCAAATGAACAAAGGGATTTCACACACTATGATGAGATAAATGTCTTGCTCAAGGTGTAAGAACTGTGAGATTAAAAGCAAATCTTGTCTGTCATGCTAACTTGGTACTTGGGACTGAGCAGGTGTAAAGAGGAAGGGTTGAATAGAGGGGTCAGATGGGACTGACTTAAGTTGAAGGATCCTGTCAGACTGGAGTGGCTAGAGGGCCTGCAGTAACACCCCCAGACTATAGATTAACAAGTTTCAGCACCACACTGACGAGGCCCTGTTGCATTTGCTTCTTTTCTTCTTTTTTTTTTTAAGTGTCAACAAGTGAGCGTGTCTGTCTGTGTGGGTATTTTCAGGACTTTCACCATAAGGACCCCAACTTTGACACCAATTAAAGAGATTATGTCTGGAGATGAGAGGAAAACTGCGGCCGCACCACAGTGATTGCTTTTGACAAGGTCACAGGGTACCGTGCAACAGTGCACCACCTCAACAGAAAGCTGCTGATTTTACTGCGACGAAAGCGAGAAGAAAATAATCACTTTACAGACACTGAGGCACAGCGAGAAAATCTAAAACAGGGGCCAGTTCAGACAAACTTTCAGCCTCAGGAACAAAAAACAGTGATGATCAGAAGTTAGCAGCAGGCTGCGAGGAGAGATGTGACAACCTTAAATAAACCTTTTCCACATTCACACCTGCAGCTGCAGTCCTGCTCCCTAATAAATATATATATATAATTATGCCTGTCATGATGTTATCATGTCATCTGTTTGCTTTAGTAAGTATGAGTGATTTTTGGTTTACTTCGTGCAACAGTGAAAAATGAAATGGCTGCATGTGTTTTCAGCCGATGATATAATTTAGACCAAAGGCTTTATTACGGCCTTGAAGTGAAGCACATGAAACCGAAAGGACACGAGCAAATGAATATTACTCAAACATAAGAATAATAAACTTATAGGCTGAATCTGGCTCATCCAACCCAGGGGCCATGTCAGCGTTTTTCAGGTGCATGTGACCTCTTCGTATTAAGTCATATTAAGCGACGTCACCAATAATTCAGAATAGTTTAACACCTGGAGGAGCAGGAATGAAAACCTTCTGTGCGGATGGTTTGTGATACAAGCCTACAGAAACACGTTGGCCTTTCACCACATTCATATCCAAATTAAATCAAACGAAATATAGAGCCAAGGTGAAGGATTTCGATTTATTTTTTAAAGCCCAGAAACGCTCACAATGACATTTCTGTTGGACTTTCTAGTTGGTTTTGTCAAAGGAGCGAATGAATCAGCCTAACTTGCCGGTTTTCTACCTTCGTCTCGTATTTTCTTCTCAATAAGAAACGAAATAAGCACCAAATAAATGTGTTAGACAGTACGGAAAAAATACTGACATGCCGTTAAAACAGAATAATTCAAGTGAAGACGTCAGTTTCATGCACTTAAAGCACTTCAAACAGGCCTGAGCACAGCTACAGTGTTAGCATTAGCAGAGAATTAGCTTGCGAGGAGCTAACTGTGTGCTACATGCTAAGGCCGTCGCTGCTCTGGAACTTTCCAGGAGTGTCTGGTGTCCTACCTTGACGTGAGGGCAGGTTCAGCTGTGCAGTGGAGACTCCCGGCCTCCTCCCTCTTTCTGTGTTTTCCTTTTTTTGCGTGTTTTCACGTTAATTGGCAGCAGTTGAACTGTGAGCCGTAAATCAACAAGTGCGGAGTGTATTAATGAGTCGGACCACCCAGGAAAACTATTTTCTCTGCACTTTCTTCGCAGACAATGTGAGGATACTCGAGTGCGCCATGCTCTACAAACCATGAATGAACATTCACAAGAGCAGTGCTCCCATGCTGCCACGTTTCCAGCAGGCTAATGGCTGCTGCAAGTAGCCTACAGATTAAAGCAGATATTAGAAATAATAATAAAAGGTGAAGCATTCTGGGCAAAAACATATCATTTTATTGGACGACGTTGAGTCCCTGGAAGTTTGTGCTGCAGAGTACTGGTCCTGAAGCTGAAAAGGTTAGAAAAAGATGTAACTTAAATGAACAAATAGTTATTAATCACCACTGGCCTTGGCATCAGTAAAAAATCCCTCCAGCTCCAGAAATGGTCCACTTTAAACTACACTATTTACTAAAGTGAGGATACAGACAAAATGACTTTGTTCAATTAATGCAGAGACCATTTAGCATTTTATTTTGGACAATAATAACCTTTTTTTCCGCTAATACAAAGCAAGGTTTTTAAAAACTTAAACGTGGCAGAAAAGTCAACTTATAGGTCAGGCTATTCAACATGTTTCATGACAAACCTAGTAAAAATAAAAATAAAGAAATTTCCCTCTGCCAGACCTTTAAAAAAAAAAAAAACTGCCAAAAAAATTTCTTGCTAAAAATACACGTTTTTTTTTCCTCAAGAGCAGATCCTCAGCAGCCAAAGTAGTGCTTAATTGTCTTCCATTATGAAACCTCACAAAGCTAGACCACTGGCTACTAAAATACCAAGGTTAATCTTGATTAAATGTCTTTCCAGGGTACAAAAAGCATATTTTACATAAAACATCCTTCAAGGGGACTGAAGCGTGATGTTGAAAAAAAACTAAAATAAAATATTGCTGATGGCAAGGCCAAGCATCCCAAATCTCAAATGAAAGGTATCAAAGAGATTAAAGAAAAACCATTACAAATCAACATACCGCTAATATGGGTTCATCTGCCTTCTCCATTATCTTCCTCTCCAATTCAAGTCACACCTTACCAAGCCAAAGCAGCAACTTTCATCTTTCCTCAAAGTACATTTTAAGATTTCACATGAATGGTTTTCCGTGCATATGCAATATTTTCACATTTTCTGCTTTTGTAGCCACCATGCATTGTTAAAGACACGTTTTGTAGCCTTTAAGAAGCAGCCTACAATGGGCTGTTGAAAATAAAAGTCAAAACCAACTAACATTGTTCCCTGCAGATTTCTTAACAGGCTGTGAAGGTGACTTAAATGTGAGGGTTCATTCCAACTGACTCTTACACATGACTTTAAGCTTCATTGATCATCAAATCTTGATATTTATTAAAGAGGAAACAAGTGCAGTTAATGCAGCTGAATGAATGCTTCTGCACAGCCAGCTGTATCAAGGCTTCCCTCTCTTCTTTCCTCTGCTGAGCGAGGAAATCCTCCTGCAGGCTGAATACCCCTTGCCAGAGACTTTTGTTCTCTCACACTTACCCCACATACTCCAAACGTAACATCCTTCTGCAGAGAGGAAAAAAAAAATTTCCTCCCACACCTGTTGATGAATTGTGTTTGTGTATGAGGCTCAGGCAGGGCAATAACACGTGTCTTTATACAAGTGAGGCATGGTCCCAAAATAGTAGTTCCCTCACATGGGTAGTGGTGAATGAGGAAAACCCTTTCACAAAAACAGCAAAGAAGCTTGTGGCCAAATTAGAGTAATCGTCATTGACAAACAGAAAATAATTCCCTGTTTGGGCAGGAAAGTC
The DNA here is from genome assembly GCA_037975065.1 of Chaetodon trifasciatus. NCBI lineage: Eukaryota > Metazoa > Chordata > Actinopteri > Chaetodontiformes > Chaetodontidae > Chaetodon > Chaetodon trifasciatus. The sequence continues at coordinate 5,163,934 of JBBMOE010000021.1, forward strand.
ATAAGACGCCTCAATGACTGCTGCTGCTGCAGAGTGAAAAGGGCCTGTTTGTGCTGAGAGGCTGAATGGTGCCAAATTTCTTGCCAACACAGTCCGCCCCCCCAATGAAGCCAAACAGCTTTATTATACCAGGAATACAGAGGAACAATATGGGAAGTCATGTTCAGTGTGCATGCTTCCTCTAACAGGTTCACAACCTGCGTCCAAACCCTTCAATTTCTAGCTGAGTTCTGCTTCTACGGCCCTTTGTGAAAAAGGAAAACATAAACTCTGATACAATCAAGTGAATATATGCACAGGTCATTTTGACAATCACAGTTTTGCAGTAATTTCACTTTAAAATCAAAAAGCACATTATATTTTGCACCCTTTATTCTGCACTCTTTTTTAAGCTGTGAAACATCTAAAAAAAAAAAAAAAAAAAAGTTTAAAAAAAAATTTAACGTGAAATTTAACTAATGCTGACAAATAAAATATTCTTTGGGAGGACCAGGTTTTAAAACTGTGACTGTAATTCAGCTGGAACAAGTTTAAACCATGAAAAAAAAAAAAAAAGTCAGATCCTCTTATTTACCCAATGAATTCTGTAGCAGAAAATTTGACTTTAAATTGTCAAAAAATACATTTTCCCTCAGTAAAACCCGTATAGTGTATTCAAATAAACCACACAGGCCACAGAAACATATTCAGTAGCTGCTTTTCTTCTGAAAAAGTGATGGAAATCTCTGAAATGAAACTGCTCCATTGCGCTTTGTGTTTGCCTAAAGGTGCAGAGATCTTTGTGGAACGAGGATATGACATGTAAAGATGTACGTACGTGAGGTCTTACTCATATACAAGTAATTCTCTGATAAAGAGAACTAGTAAGATTAAAATATGTCCTGGTTATTTAACGCTATGAAGCTAGTTACACTCAACAAATAAAGAGAAATTTTCATTTCCTGGTATTGAGGGCTTGAATAGCGTGTGTCACTGAAGAAACTGTATGTACTTTTTGGTATGCAATGATGTAATGTTTTTTGTACAAAACATGTTTAAACAATCATACAAACAGGGCACATTTCCAACAAACAAACAAACAAACAGGGCACATTTGCTCATCAAAACCTTAAACATAACCCTGCTCAAAATAGTCTAACTTAAAACTTTTAATTGAGCAAAAACTTAAAATATGAATAGGTGGAGTGGCTGTTTTGTTCATACCTGACAAATGGGGTGATTTGTAGTGTTGTCACAAAATCAGGAAAAGACACACAAAAGTGTTTTGTGGGATACATCCTTGCTGAGATAATACATAGTTTATATGAAATATGCGGGTACAGTGTGGCCTATTTGAGCACATGAATTCAAATAAGACCTTAATGAACTAGAAAATTATTCATCTCACTGATATGCAGCAGAAATCCTTTAAGGCTGACATTTAGTGTCACCTTCACTGAGTACTTGGACACAATGAAATCATACATTTACAAATTCATACAGAAACCTCACAGCCAGGCTGTTCAGTTCCTGACCTTCCCCACTCTTGCACCTTGCTTAATTTAGTGTATACAAATTGCAGAGTGTTCTATGAGAATGAGTGTATGTGTGTTAAGTAGGAAGACTGACACAGAGGTAGACAAAGACACTGAAGGCACTTAATCTCGCCGCTTAAAGGATGAGATGTCACCTCGTCTGAATTGGCCGTTGACCTGAAGCGCACAGCCATGAATGCTTACAATGGCTTCCACATGACACAACATACAATAGAGTGACAGCTGTGTTCAAGGTTTTATTGGTCAACACAAATCTCAGACAGAACAATGTTGAAGATGTTCCTCTCAACCTCTTGGGGCACAAACATGTACAGTACAGTTCAGTGTTAACTTTTGGACTTGTAAGTGCTGACCCGCGGCTGCGTTGGTTACATTCTCTGTGGTCGTGCAGCAGGAATAAAAACTTGTGCTATCTGTTCATGAGGGAGATTCAGCCTTAGAACCAGCAACTTAGCTCAGCACCATTGTTTAACACAAGACTATTCAGCTAAGAGTCGTGTGTTGGACCAGGAAAAACTGAGGAGCGCAACCCACTTGGCTCCTCTTGAGTCGAACATACTGGCAGTGCGGATGAAGGGCTTTGAAAAAGTCAGCTCAAAGCTTTGCTTAATGCCTGTTAACATATAATGTGATTCCAGCATTTCTGAATGGCCTTATACTGATGTCAAAAAGTCAGACACATGGAGACTGGATAAAAGTCAGAGAGGAAAGCTAATGATTTTTTTAACAGTGGCAAACAGCTGCAATAGTTAATGCTGCGTGGAAAGTCACAACGAACATACTGTTACAATAGCTTTTACTGGCTGGATTCCTTTGAAATGGGGTTTAATGATTCTGCAGTAGTGGAAAGGGATGGAAATGTTCACACCAAGTTATTTCTTAAGAAAGAGGAAGGAAGCTCCAACCTGATCATAACCAAAGGCAACTTGTGCAAAATCAGACCATAATAAAATAAAGATTTCAGCTTAAACAGATGAGTCTTCCATTGCCTTTGAGAGAGGGTTTTTTTTTTCATAATAAAGTAAAATTGAAGACCTCCAAAACTTTCCATTAAAAACCACCTGTGCACCTGCATGAACTGAAATTATATGAATATTAAATATATTCAACATTTTGTGGATTATTTGAAGTGTGATTCACGATTAAAAATATTCCTGCCAAGACAGAAGACGACATTAAGGCCATCAGAATATGGAAGACACCAGATGCACAGTGCATCTCTTTCACTGCGGGTGTCATTTGCCTAATTCTAGCCGGCCATGACGCTGATGCTGTCTTCTATAATTTCCTTTTAGTTGTGGTGAATTTCACAGGTACGTGTTGCTCAACTGCCTCCACTCCAGCCTTAGGCCTCTGCAGTGTCCTCTCTTATCTTTATTCCACATTTACACGGTCTTTAATTCTGTAACTTTGGAGGAGATGTTAGCAGTGGGTAGTGTGACGGCCAAAAATGAAATCTTATCTAAATTCATCCATAACATATTTATCCAATCGGTTAATTGTGGAAACAAATGTGGACTAAAAAAACTGCCCAAAGAAGTAACTGATGTGGGGGCATCTTTATAACTACACTATAACATTCTGCTGTGATTGATGTCTCTCTGGTCACATAATTATTAACATGATCACATTTAAAAAGTGAGATTGTAGTGGACTAGCTAAATTCACATCCCTGCACATCGTCTTAAAAATATTTAAATGTGTACTTCAGGCCCTGTTTGGAATGATGTTATGTGATGTCAAAGACAGGCGTAAGTACGTTTTTAAAATGGGTAAAACTATATAGAGAATGACTTGGCATACCAGATGTATTTGTGCATGAAAACCGCATTCAATAAATGGTGAAGTTAGAGAAGATAATGAAGGTGATGGACAACTATGAGGCAACAAATGCTCGCTCGACATCCTCTGATTAGTTCTTGTTCTAGCTGAAACCACGGAAGAAGAGGATGTCTGGGTCCTGGGGAGGAGAAGAGCGGGATGCAGATGAAGTGAAGTTCATAGATACAGATGAAGTGAAGTGACGGCATGCACGGAGGAATGACTCAATCACCCACAGGCTGCATGCCACCAGATGTCAGACAGCATGCAGAGCAAATGAAAAAGACAGATCAGGACAGAGAAAAGAGACAAAAAAAACACCTTGTGGTGTTTTTATTTTTTTATTTTTTATTTTTTTTGAAAAAGCCATTAATGGTTGAGGGCCTACTGAAGACAGCATGATGACAGGACACCTATAGACAGTCATGGACATTTCCATCTCACCGCAGTCCAATGACAGACGAGGGAGCATGCTGGAAACAAGAAAAGGCTGCACGGGTACAAAAGAAAAACAATTTGCTATCAGTCCCATCAATACATTTTAACAGTAAAGGACAATAGTTGGTCTTAGACAAACAGAGTAATGAAGAAAATTGCTAGTATGGATTGACAGAAGACAGCGACAAAGGTACAGAACAAACACCGTTCGCCTTTTGAAGTGCATAAGCACTGAGAAATAAGCTTAAAGAAAACCTTGCCATTGACTGCGTAGTTAACCTATGTCTCACGGACTGAATTCCATCTCGTTCTTATGTGTCTAAAGAGAGGCTGTGAATTCTCAACGGTCATTTCTGAGGCTGCACTTTGTGGTCTGGTAAACACACCCTGAAGAGTATTTGAGTCAGTGTTGCTGAGCATCTACTTGTGACCACTGCTGGTCTTTGCTAATGCAGCAAAGTCATGTATTTTAGGACTTTCCCAAATCACATCATTTTGCTGTGTTTGCAAGAGATGAACCAGCAGCTCAGGTGTAAATCTCAATGACATAGAGAGCTGCAAGCTGCGTAATGTATTACGATCAATTAACAAGATTTAAAGAGCTCCTCCAGTGATTTTAATAATCATTTTAATAACAATTTATTGCAGCAAATACGCTTTGAAGGATACACAATACAGGATTTTCTATTAACATAATGACAGAAGAAACAGAACGTATCAGTAAAATGTTCATTGAGAATGTATTTCACTTGTGTCAGTGATGTGACACAATGCCCTCTCAGGCTGTGGTCTTGTTGAGTACAGAAAACATCTGCAGTGACTTGAAGCGTCAAACACAACCTGATTACCAACATTTACCCGAACCCTGATATCTGTCCTAATCACAGTGCTCTTGCTGTGTAAACCTAACCACACACAGGATTCAGGATGGAAAGCCTGTTCTCTGGAGTCAACGCGCTGAACTTCATATACAGAAAAATGCTTTCTGAGAACATAACCCAGGCAGCGAATACATTTCTAAACACGATGTAATCAGTAAACCAATTAATCAACATGTAAACAATATTCCTAGGAGATCTGGGTTGAAAACACCCATCATCATGGATATCTTATTAGACTTTGGAAAGCTTCTTCCAGAGCCACAGGTCTACCTCCCAGGAAGTAAGCTGTTGGTACAAGCCTGCCATTGGCTGACTATTTGTCACCATTCTCCTCCTCCGTGTCAAAGTCCCGTCTCAGCTACTAACCGCTGAAAATGGCAAGTCTTGACGAAGATCTGGATCATGCAATGAGGGAAACCTGCTTGGCCTGCCCTGCTGACACTAGTTTGCACTGGCACCATCGAAAATTGGTTTACTGTCATGTTCTGTTGGAAGGGGTTTCAGTTATTTTGTCCATGCCCTGTAGCTGTGACACACAACTAGTCAGCCACCTGCCAGACGAGCTATTCTGAGAGGGTTTTTTTTTTTTCTTTCCCACACAATGAAATATGGATAAGAGTGGTGGGGATAGTGGGCAGCTGTCAACAAATTCCACAGCTTCCCGCCACCACTGATCAATCAGTCGCATTTCTGAACCACAACAGCACTGACCTGCTGGCTAGAGCTGACATTAATCCTAAACCTTCCAGTCAGTGCGGAGGAACGTCGGGACACGACGTGGTGGGAGCGAATTCTGATACAGGCTCTAACAAGCAAAGGTGCTGATGCTAATGAGTGTATCTGTGGCTGCCTAACAAGCCTGCATGGTTTGATGTCCTAATTTACAGTGAGCTGTGTCTCAGGGGTGCAGGATAATGAGCTGGCCCGGGATTCCCAGGGCAGCAGCTTGTGTAACCCACCTCATGCAGGGGACACTCAGTGTAAGTGAGAGACAGAGAGAGACTGTAAGCAGACAGAGCAGGAAGGACATATTTGATGTCTGTAGGAGAGAGGAGGGCATGGGGGTGGGGGTGGGGGGTGGCATGTCATCCCTGCTTGATATGCTTGTTTGTACACACCAATCATTGAATCGCTGCAACCAAGTGAGAAAAGCTTGTGTTCTCTGTGACAAACTGACCCCGGGCAGCAAGAACACTCACAGAACGAGGAAATGGAGAGGGGAAGCATGGCGGGTGGGGGAGAAGCAGCAGCAGCAGATTAAAACAGAATAAATGTCGCTGGATTTCCTCATCTCACTCTTTGTCGGACGAGCTACAACACCCGCCAACGATGTCCCTTCGCTTGCTCTGCTGTGATTAAGACAATCAAAAAATTTCCCTCTGATTTACAGAGCAACCCAGAAAAAAATAAATAAATAAATCTGGCTCCAAGTGCACTCCAAAGCAAATTAGCAAATGTGGAGCTCAGTGACCTCAGTGCAGAGACCATCCACACAGAGTATGCGGTGTGCTCCACCACCCCCACCTCTTATACTGCTGCGTCTGCATGGCTGCATTAGTGAAGCCCAAATGGGTTTTTCCGCCATGAGAAGCAGAGCATGACATGCGCTAAACAATGGCAGGCAGATGACGAGCCAGCTCCATTTGATGATGGCCTCAGCCGATGCGGCCGCTTTTTTCTCATGTGGAGGAATATAAGGGCAGCATGATTCATTAGGGGTGCACAGGTGGCCCGGGATCTAATGAGTCACATTTTGTGCAGTTCTAACATGAAAATGGCTCGGGGTTGGGTGGGGGTTGTACACGCTTAAAAAAACAAGCTTGTTGTGGATGGGAGTTATGATTTTTCTCTGATTTTCTAGTGGTGATGTGTGTCAGCCTTTTTTTTTTTCTTTTTTCAAGAAAAAGGTTCCCAAAGCGACAGAGGTGACACACTTAATAGTAAAAAGAGAAAAGTGCAACAACACAGTGGCAACGATCATTAACAGCAAACACAAGGATGATAAATTCAGGATGACTTAACACCTTGGCAGTCAAGAGGGTTGCATGCTGTTATTTCATGCAACTAAAAGCTGTCATCAACATCTACTTAATAAAGACTCTGACTGTGTCCATCAATTAACTTTCAGAGGACTATTTGTCTGAGTGTCAGTGCTGCAGCTGGTGTTTCTAATCTGTCTCTGCTATTAACACTGCCCCCCTCTGGCTAGCTAGGTGTCTGATTAGGATGCTGTTTTGGCATGGATTAGTCAGGAATTGATTAGAAAGAGAAAACTATAGCATGGGAGGCTTTTTGTTCCACATCTGATAACAGGTACCCACTCACTGAGAAAAAGGCGCTGCATAAAATACACACTTAGATGTAATTAAGCAACATTAACAGTTGCTGGAGAGACCAGACAAACTTCAAACTGCATGATAAATCTAACCTTGTGTCAGCATCTTTGAATAACAAAGTATCCCCAGAAAAAGCTCATTTCAGCATGCAAGTAAATTCATCACAGGAGCCACAACAATCCAAATTGTACCTGATCTATTAACTGCTCGCCACTGAGCACCGTTTGAACGTTTGACCTTCTAACACAGCTCATGACATTATGTTGACATTTAAAGTAATCCCTCCCACGGTTCTTAATCCCAGTGGCCGTGGACTGCCCTGACCCATCCTCTGAGCCCAAGCCCCTTACATGCACTCACCACACACTGACAGAAAGGCAGGCAGACAAACACGGCTCTGATACCCTGATAAGTCGACAGTACCTCTGCGCTTCAGAAAGCTCGTGGGGCTCAAAGCGTGCGGCGATGAAAGGGCTTGTTGATTATCATACACACTCTGAAGCATTAAGTCACACGCTGAGATTGAATGTGTAACATGAGGACGCCCCCCGTTTGTGCCTCTCATGCCTTGCCATCAGATTTGAGTCAGAGGGGGTCAGCATTGATTTTCTGAAAAATAATTAACAGGTGATGTTTGGAAAGCCTGCAAGTTCACTGAAGAGCACTTGAAACGAACACTCTTCTAACATCTGGATGAGGAACTATTCTGTTCGCTGCACTTTAAAAAATGATTTTTTAATTTAACTCCGTTCTGTATTTCCTGGTAGCAGGAACTCAAAATGACGGGTATTTGTTAAAATATTAACGCCTTATAGTGTATAAAAATGTCAAATATTTGTATATAATCGCTGTACAACAATATTACCAGTAATACAATTTTAAAAATGTGGTACGCATACAAACTGAGAACAAACATGTCATTTCCGGCTGCCACCTTTGCAATTGGAGCAACCAGATGTTAGATGAGTCTTTAAGATTCAGGAGATACCTTCAGAACAGCTTTCTAGATTTATTTTTCTGGAAAATCAGACACTAATGCATGAGAGGCACAAACTGGGGCTAATGTGGACTGTCTGAAACTCATTTTCAGGACACTGCCTTCTACATTTTAACCTAAAACAACAAAAAATGCAACATGCAAACTGTTCCAGAGGAGACACAGTCACTGCCATTTGTCACAGATCTACACACCACTTTGAAACTTACTGTAATGTACGGTCAGGTGGCTGGATGTTTTTTTAAGCTATACTATGAAGTAGCTTTCCTTGTAAGAACTGTAGGAACTGAAGGAAGTTTCACTTGTGCAACAGGCTGACAGATTAAAAAAAAAGGGATGAAATGAGAGGTACAAGATGACAACCCATTTATTTAGTAATACATTCTGCAAACTAGAAATTTTATTCAAACTTCAAAGGCTAAAAAATGAAAGAAAGGAGGGAAAGAAGGGGAGAAAATTTAAGGGGAGAGAAATGCATCAATTCACAAGCAAGGAATGCAATTTGTTCAATCGACAACACAAATAGTACAATTTAGTTCAGGGAACAAAGCTTTTTTAAACATTTTCTTTTTTCTGCCATTCCTTTGGAGCTAGAACATAATACAAAATATACAGTTATTGAACTTTGTAAAATCACTCACAGAGGCCTCTGAGAAGCATTTGAATCAACATTGACAATACTTATCTACAGCAGTCTAAAGCTATTCTCGAATGTAACCATAAATATAGCAGACATGAATGTATGTATGCACATTTCGAATGCTTACGAGGTTACCATGTTAAAACACTTGCATTTGTTAAAAGTATGACATCATCTGCAGTGAGGAATTAAATAAGCTTTCGAGACAAAGATTCAATAAGAAAACATGGGAGAAAAAAAAAAGCATACAAACCAGCGATGGCTGAAAAGTTGTACCTTGTGACAACCAGGACAAAGTCACTTTGTTGATAGCATAAGTACCCTAAACATGGGGACAGCTTTTAATCTGTGAGACTGTAACGTCAGCGGCATCACTCCTCAGTGTTTTATTGAACAAGTACTTTAGGGGGCTAACATAAGATTGGGTAAGGCAAATCGGTGAGCTTATTTATGAGCTGAAAAAGGTCAGCAAAGTGAGGCTCAGGTCACCCTGCGAGGGGACAAATAAACCACCACTGCTAAGGGTCACACAGTAAACGCCACAACCGAGGTACATCAATATGCACAGGAGGGCGGCGCAAGCATTTAAAATCTCTTCAACTTCTGCCAGGTAGTCCTCCGTACAAGAATATACACGATGCATTACAGGCAACCAAAGGTAACTCTGTAAATAGCTTTATAATCTTTTTCTCTACAATAACAATTTTCTGAAAATAAAAAGAAAAGAAAAGAAAAAAGCTGATTATACAGATAATCAGTGCATATGACTATTGTCATTTAGTCACACATCTCACATTTCTACAACCCTGAACTCTCAATACAATTCTAGATTTGAGCTAAGTGACACAAGTGGACAAGTGGGTGAGATTACACAGGTAAGCATTTGAGGGCATTGTTTTGGGGGGGGGGGGGGGGGCAGCTTATACGACAAGGCCGATAGTGTTCCTCGTTACTAAAATAGTCATTTGAAGTAGCCACTTAAATCCTTACTTGCTTCCTGAACATCAGCACAATTCAGTCAAATACTGTACATGAACACAGACGTACCCCTCTCAAGCTGATCAGTGTTCAAATCATAAATTCTTGGGGGGGGGGGGGGGGGGCACGAAAGAACTGCTTTCTTTAAAGTCTCCACGCGTGCACTGCTTTCTGAACAGTTTGAATCTACATAACACGAGACAAAAACACTTCCTAGAAATGTTATGAGGTATTTCAGTTCATGAAAACAAGGAGAATGGGTGTAAGGGGTCTTTTTTTTTTTTGTTCTTTTTTCATTGAGGGAGTAACAGGGATGGAAATTTTAAATAAAACAGCCGTTGCCAAGCCGCTGTTAATATCTGCTAACATAGAGCTACAGCAATTTTGAGTATTAAAAAGCTAATTTCTACATTTTTCATTCTGTACAGTCAGACAGTTATTGAAATGGGAAACTAACCAGCATCATTTAAGGGCCACATCGCGAATAGTTATATTTCTGGGGCAATGCAGGACAGTTCAGGGGTGAGGGCGTATCGACGGCCTTGAGATGCCAAAAAATTTTGTTCCTTATTAAGCTTGAAGAACGATGTTGCTTTGAGAGTCAACACCTACCAGGTTTGCAACAAGCAGCCGGGGGCTGAAAACACGCAAAATAAAACAGCTTACAGATTAAATCTAAACCGCTCATCTAAAGAAAGAAAAAGTATTTTCAACACCAGTGTTTTTTTTTTCTCAATTGCACTGAATAAATTTTAAGGTTCAAGGTATACAAGTGTTAGTATTGTAGTAGAAATGCAAAACTGTAATTTTAAACCAAAATGATGTGAAATAAATGTCATTTCTACTGTTCTGCTGTTTGTTTAAATTTAGTCTTTCACTTTTTTATGGGAGGGAATATTCAGTAAAACCAGTTTCATGCAGAAACACACACAACGAAATCTTTTCCTATTTGACGTTTCCAGTCGAGTCCGGACAGGAAATCCACTGGACTGCGACGTTATTCATATCATTTCTGGGGTGACTGACTTTTTAAAGGTACCCTGTGGAGGTCCCACTGTAAACACACGGTTAGGTTTACATTCAATTTCTTACCCAAATGTATTTTGCGTGTCTTTAAGGCCTGACGTACATGTTCAATGCAAATCCACACGACATAAACCGGCACTTTTTACCTCAGCTTTCAGTCTTTGTCTTACATTTTTAAATTTAACACTTTTGAGCCACGTTACCTTGACACCAACTGTTCATACACACATTACTGCCCCCTGCAGTCAGCAGAGCTGTGCTTCTGTCCTGTATGTTCATCCCTGTGCTCACATTTCTCTATAGCACCACCAGTGGTCACTAACTCCACAGAGTACCTTTAAAATCTATTAGCTAACATCACTCTCTAATCACTTCTTATTTTTAACATCTGGATTCTCCTTTGTACGATTACTTCTTATGTTACAGACAAAACATGAGTGGTCTTTGGCCTTTCTGCCACTAAAGCATATTAGAAAGCAGCTAATTTAGGATTATAGTCAGAGTTTAATTCTGTTTTGTTTAAGATTGAATAATTTGCTTCAAACCTAAATGCAGTGACATAGTTAGGATTGTCATTTGATAAAGACTTACAAATTTAGTACATTAGTATTGTGTATTATATAAATGAAACTATTCAAACCTTCAGCGTTAATCAGTGGGACACCAAAGTGATTAGAGGGAGACCTTTCTTGGCCAAAACACACCCGAATTCAACTAACCATCCCCAGACAAACCAAAATCACATTTTGTCCATGGCAAAAAACTAACTCAAGCGGCATGATTTATTCCTTGAAAGTGTAAGTCAAAAATATATACATACATAAATTTCCAACAATGCAATTTTAGACAAAAAAAAGGTAGAAAATAAATCTGAAATAAAACCATTTCTCTTCAAGAAATATTTCTACTGTGTGTGTGTGTGTGTGTTAAATACAGATTTAGTAAGTGACGATTCATCTTTTACGAGGGGGAAATTCACTGAAAACAGAAAATCAACCCACAGATCATACACTATAGCAGCAAACTGTGTTGTGCTCTGGCTTGTGTGGTAGCAGAAGGTTTTAAGCAGAGCAAACCTGATGGGAATAAAAAGGTGCGATACAACCATGAGAACGCATTGCAATTCGCGTATTTGTTCTTGGTTTGAATGTCCAAATAAGGATTATGTAGGGGAAAAACAAGCCTTGTCAATTTTAGAGTCAACAGTTTCTCCTATCATCAGACTGGTAATGGGTGATTTTCTCTAAAACAGTCAGTGCTTAAATCAGTCAAATTATCAGATGTTAAAGGTAGAAGCTAAAAATCTATCTGTACCACATACAAAAACTGAATCTTGTGAAAAAACTTGGCATAGGCTGTCATAAAGCTGAAACAAGTGATTACAAATCATATGGCACCCACGGCGGGCACTGGTAAAAATGAATGTTTAGAAACTGATATTCAAATATGACACATCAGATGTGGAAACCAGCCGAGGCCTGACCAGCTGCAAACCATTGCACACCATGGGTAAACAGAACTACTTGTGTCATCTCAGGTTACAGTATAGTTCTGATATATAGCTTGAAGTTGTTCAAATAGCGTAACAGCATGTAAACTCTGTTATCCAAAGCCTTTTGGAATAAGAAGTAGTGAAAGCCGATGTCGGGTCTATGTGGAACACTGGCTGAAAAACGGGCAGACAGTGGGCAAGCATGAGGACAGAAATTCCCTTAAACTCCAGCTTGGTCTGCTGCTTGAACCACCTCAGCAAAATTTAGAGTTGCACATACAGATCTGCCTTTACACTAACACACGTGCGCATATACATACACACAAGCACCCACGCACGCTTGCAAGTATCTATGTGCACAGACAAACGTGTTAACAGGGGTCTCTTTTTCATTAGATGCCTTGAAGAAATGAAAACAAACAAACAAACAAAAAAAGATTATTTTTCACTTCACACTTCCAAAATGACTGAGAAACACCTTTGCCATTATTATTAGAGCATGTACAGAAAACCACTTACAAAAATAAAATACAATAAAAAAAGCACAGGGAAAAATAATTAGGATTTAAATGGTTTGATATAGAGAGCTTACTGTGCTGTCAACTATACAATTTACCCGTTTCTTAAAGGAGAATAGACTAAGTGAAAAAAAGAAAAGAAAAGAAAAGAAAAGAAAAGCGCAGAGACATTGTGCCTGGAGGACAAGCAGAAATATTCACTGAATAGACATTTTGTTACAATTCCAGAAGAGCAGGAAAAGGCAGATAGTGCATAAAAGGTTCTCTTTTTCATTTCTTTCATTTTTTAACTTAAAATCAAGCTGCATTAAATACAGGCTGTTTGTACAGGACAATTGCACTTCACAAAAACAGAAATATACAAACACACACAAGGAAATGTGAATCAAATTAATTACAGCAAAAAATCTTACTACTTAAGCTGATTATTGAACAAAAAGAAAGAAGACCTTGTGGGCTTGTTATGGATTACTTTAGAGGAGAGCATTAAGGTGGGTGAACATAAAGGGGAGACAAGACGGTGGGGATCCTGAACTCCAGAGTGGACTGGTGCTGCACTATTCCAGGTTTGTGTGCATGCAACGCCTCTTCCTCCTCCTCCTCCTCCTCCTCCTCCTCCTCCT